>JAOBAS010000072.1:82554585-82564612 GCA_025311575.1 Elanoides forficatus | reverse complement strand
GGGGGGGGCGGAATCTATACATAAACAACATTGCAAGAAGTTGTACCAGGCTATTCAGGCTTTGACTTTCCCCTGAGGCTTCCTCAGCTCTTCTGAAAATGCACAATTTGGATCATAACCTCATGTTCCGGTTCCTTGCTTTTCTCATTGTGTTCTCCAGGCTCTAAAACCTTACTTGGGTTTCTCTTGACTTTCCTTTACTTCTCTTGCACACACGGTAGTGCAGTGTGTGAGTTAGAGGACCTGGACCAATGAACAAATTGGTTCTTAAGCTCTATAATTGCTGAAAATATTAGTGCACCTTTCTTGCGTGCAGTTAGACATACAGCAAACTAAAAAGCCAAGTTCTATATATTTCTTCCTCCAGAAATCCTAGCATAGCATCCTTTCTTCATATGGCATTGAATCTGTATATTTTTGTCCAACAGAATACATTTGCACTTTAAATGGTGTTTCTGCAGAAGCTCAATTCTTGCTGCTGGTCCATCACATGTGTTCCCCATTTCTATTCGCTGTGAGCATCCCGGGAAGCTTTTTGTCAAAACAGTTGTTACAAGATGACTACAGGTTAAAAAAAAAGTGCTTTTTGGAGTAATGTATCAATTTAGGGAAAAAGGGGCATTGAAAAAAAGACACTGGATAAAATACCCTGAAAACAGGAACACTTCCCTAGAACCTGTACCTGCATGTGGTGCAGAGCAGCTCTGAGGTCAGGGAATGTGGGAGGTTGAGGTTCAAATACATCTTTCTCTGCACTGAACCCAGATCTCCTACTTCACAGGGCATCCTGTGAATAAAAAGCTGATATTCTGGCATGGGTCCTCCAGCTGGAGCTGCTCACCTTTGCATGATTTAACAGCCCAAAGAGAGGAGTTAAGTCAATACCCTGGCAGTTAGGGCACCCTCACCCTACAGCTGGAGAGCTGCCCTGAACTGGAGAAACCCAGCAGCTGAGTTACTGGTCACGAATGGGTGGTGTGAGGGCAGGAAAGCTCAGAAGGTGTAAGAAATTGTCAGCCTGAACTGGGACTGTATTCTGGATATTCAGTTATTTGCTATCACTGCTACTAATTAGTGAACCTAACCACAGCTATCCACATGTAAAATAGCTGTTGATGCTTTTCTATTTATTTTCTATTTACTTTCTTCTTTCCTGTAAGGAGCTACAGAAGAACACAGTGATTATGCATACTAAATACTGAGTAACATATGCCATATGCTGGGATTTAGCTTCTTGAATAAATCTTAATTAGTTAAATATAACCAAACTAACTATTCTTTTATTCCGAAATTGGTAGCAAATTGAATGTGACTGATGTACAGTCCTCCATGCTAACAGGAATAAAGAGATCTTTAGCAAGCTTGCAGAAGCAACGTACTTAAAATTGCTTCTATTATTAGCAAGGTGCTTTAATCCAGTGATAATGAAGGTAATGATTTTCTTGGTTGCAGCATAATTCTTCTCAGCATCTCTTCCTGTGTCTCACAGCAGAACATGTACTTGGAAGGAGTTCAACACCACAGATAGTTTCTGCTGCAGAGAAACCTCTTCTGGCCTCCAAAGGCAGAAGCAGGGGCTGCCGGATCCACGGCAGGGGCACAGTTCTGCTTCCAGTTATTCAGCACCCATCTGTCTAGCCCACATCTGCAGCCCTTCCCTCTATGCTGGAATAATGAAGTCAAAAAAACCAAAAAGCCTAAACAACAGACAAACATGGCTGGGAGAAAAGTCCTGGGAAGAGTTGAAGGCTGCGTTGCTGTAGGCAGCAGCAGTGTGTGTAACTCCTTCATAAACCAACCAAATGCCACTTTACAAGTAGCTGAGGTTTTTGGATCAATTCTGCTTGTTTTTATCCCAGTTAAATTGGCTGTGGCTTATATGAGGTATCTAATACTTAACTAACAGCAATATACTCTTGTTTTATCCATACTTAAAGCATTTTAGGATGCAATGACATTTAGTGATTGAAGGGCTGTTAGGGAGATGGTGAGAAACAAAAAACAGGTTGTGACTCATGATTTTGTAGTCTGCCAAAACTCCTTCAAGAGAGATTTTAGAAGTGCACATCTGGAAAACTACTTCTAGGGTGCGGTGGTGGAGTAAGGCAGCAGAGTGGCTGTGTACATTCAGTATTTCCAGTCTTCACAGTCTCTCTGGCTATGCGGTTACTAATGAAACCCGGGAAACTATATAGCCTGTGTGATCAGGAGCTGATAAAAAATTGATTTATTTTTCTATGGAAAGAAATAACTCAAGAACAGAGTCTGGCTGAGGTCCTGCCCTTTTAGTTCCAAAGTGGAATGAAGAAATATCAAATGCGGTACTTAGCTTTCCTGCATACTAGCTTTTTCCTTTGAGCAAATGAACTGAGGGAAGGTTAAGATGGGGAAGGACATGCCTATACCACTACTTTATACTATTCAATCACTAAATGAAATATGAATGGCTATATAAGCAAAATATGGGCTTTGAGATGTTCAGTCTTTGCGTTTAAAAGAGCAAGTATGTGTTTTGATGAAGACAGTGGTGGAGGTAGATGGCAGAGGAGATGGCTGCACCATTCTCCCTGAGTCCTGGGATGGTGGCTAAGCAGGTAAACCAACTTTCCCATCAGCACAGGGCAGATAATGTTGGGTTCACACAACAGGGGGGATATTGTTAGTGTATACATCTGGTGACATTGAAGGCAAATACAATTTGCTTATTAATATAAATATGGTTATGGCAGAATAGACTAGTGGATAATGCATTTCTTTAAAATACAGGAAACCCTTAAAACATGTTTTTCTGGTGAAAATAATACCATTTTCAGGCTCAAAGTGAAATGCAAATAAATGAGACCCTTTACTTCCAGAGAGGTTGCAACAGCCTAAGAATAACTTGCACCATTTGGTTTTTATTTGAATTAGAAGTTCTAATTAATCTAAAGCTGAAAGGGGGAGGGGGGTGGAGTTCATATTTCCACCTAAAGCAGAGGCGTGAAATACTTTTGATATATGACATCTGAGTCCAATACCTTAACAGAAGGTGATTAGATTCCCCATGACGGCCAAAGCGGTGTAAAGTAGTAGTCAATGGTTTGGTCTAAGATGCTTCAAAGCTTTCTGATTCTGGCCTAGGCTGATTCTTGGTTTTGAGCTGATTCCCGTTAAAACTTTCAGCGGGTTCCTCTGCTTTAAATGACTGTGTTTGCCCGTGCTCTTAAGGGACCATGCAGCTGGACTGGTCAAACAGAAGGTCTCCAGAGAAAAGGTGTGTGACCTAGGAGCCTGGAGGTGTAGGGTTCTCCATCGACCAGATGAGCCATCTCCACTGGGAAGAAAAAACCCTGCGTTTTCACATGGCAGAATCTGCACAGTAGACTTTCAAATGCATGACAGCTGCTCATGCTCTTTTTGCTTTGTTCATTTTTAACTTATTTATGTATATTCAATATGAACATAGTCATGCACTCACACCTATACATATAGCAAGTATACTGAATTAATCCTGTTTCCCGAACACTTTGCTTCTGCTAGCTCTTAACATACCCTTGGAGCATCTTCTGTGTCAGAAAGTGCTGTGGAGATGAGAAAGATGTGAAGAAAGGCATTTATTGGAAGCAATGTGGCTGTTCATCTGTGAAGTCTATAGCAACAGAACAATAAAACTCGAACTCTGAATCTAAGGAAGGCAATGGCATGGAACCAAGGGTGTTTTTGCTAAAGCTTCCCAGTGTTTTGCTAGGTGACATGTCAGACTCATTATATTTGATTCATTGGTTTCGGTGCCTAGAGCTGAGCACCAGCTTTAGCAACCAATTGTAAAAGAAAAATAGACAGTTCAGAAGCTGGGATAAGCATTAGCGATTCTTGCTGCTTTGAATTCGGTCTTACGATGAATGCATTATGAGAAATGTCCAGAATACCTTAACACCTGAGCACACCTGTTAAGGATTTGGACTATGTTTGCTGCACTTTTTAAGAGGGTATGAGTCTGTTGCATGCCAAGCATGGATCCACTCTTACCTTGGATAAGGACAGTATTGCATCACGTAACTATATGGTAAAACCTGCTGCTTCATTGCCTTGGAAGAGTGAAGCTAAGTCCAGTTGTGTTTACTCAGTCTGTCCCTCTGCTGTTAAACAGAACTGTTCTCATGTAGATGGATCCTGTGTTTTCAGGCAGAATTATTGCATGTACCCACCTGGGATACAAAGACTGTTGGCTGACTTCTGCCAGTGCTTTACCCCACCAACTCCCCCTTAGGAGTCCCTTATGGAAATTGCTTACACTTGTCATGTATGTCCTCCCACAAATAGGAATGATGATGAAGAATTCCCAGGGAGACATGCAAAGGAATACTTCATTGATGACCCATGCTAAATGGCAAGGAACTCTAGTGGTCCTTGGGTTGCTCCCTTTACCTTGCACCTTGCTTCCCACTCCTATTAGGAGTCTTGATACTACTTCAACTGGTGATTGCAAGTATTTGATGAATTCACTTCCCTCAGATATTTTAAATATGTATTTAAGTGAAGAGAGGGAATAGGCAATGTAACTTGGCACAGATCTGCCAGCATTCAGGTACCAGCTGCTCAAAAAAAAGTCACCCTGTTTACAGTTTTCAGCCACTGGGGACTATGCTTTCTAGGAAGTTCAGAGTATGTTCAAGTGAAGATTTCCAAGAAAACAAGGACTCTGAAGGGTCACAGTAACACTAGGCTACCATATACAAGCTTTTCTGTCACAATGTCTAGCAACAGCTCTGTCCTGGTTTCGGCTGAGATAGAGTTAGTTTTCTTCCTAGTAGCTGGTACAGTGCTGTGTTTTGGGTTCAGCGTGAGAAGAATGTTGATAACACACTGATGTTTTCAGTTGTTGCTGAGTAGTGTTTATACCCAGTCAAGGATTTTTCAGCTTCTCGTGCCCAGCCAGCGAGAAGGCTGGAGGGACACAAGGAGTTGGGAGGGGACACAGCCAGGGCAGTGACCCAAACTGGCCACAGGGGTATTCCATACCGTATGGCACCATGCCCAGTATGTAAACTGGGGGGTGTGGGGCTGGGGGGATCGCTGCTTGGGGACTAACTAGGCGTCGATCAGTGAGTAGTGAGCAATTGCATTGTGGATCACTTCTATATTCCAATCCTTTTATTATTATTCTTGTCATTTTATTAGTGTTATTGTAATTATTATTAGTTTCTTCTTTTCTGTTCTATTAAACTGTTCTTATCTCAACCCAGGAGTTTTACTACTTTTCCTGATTTTTCTCCCCCATCCTACTGTGGGGGGAGGAAGTGAGTGAGCAGCTGTGTGGTGCCTAGCTGCTGCCTGGGGTTTAACCATGATAAGCTCGGGGAGACGATTCCTTCTCATTTAATATAAATAAGTTCCCTGGGCCAATTTCTACCATTCTCTTGGCAGCCTCCATTCTCATGTGAGGAATTGTTGTGGTTTAACCCCAGGCAGCAGCTAAGCACCACACAGCCGCTCACTCACTCCCCCTCACCCAGTAGGATGGGGGAGAGAATCAGAAAAAAAAAAAAAGTAAAACTTGTGGGTTGAGATAAGAACAGTTTAATAGAACAGAAAAGAAAATAATGATGATAAAAACAATAATAAAGTGACAATAATAATAATAAAAGGATTGGAATATACAAGTGATGCACAATGCAGTTGCTCACCACTCGCCAACTGATGCCCGGTTAGTTCCCAAGCAGTCACACTCCAGTCCCACTCCCCCCAGTTCATATACTGGGCATAATGCCATATGGTATGGAATACCCCTTTGACCAGTTTGGGTCACTGCCCTGGCTGTGTCCCCTCCCAACCTGTTTTGTCCCTCCAGCCTTCGCGCTGGCTGGGCACGAGAAGCTGAAAAGTCCTTGACTTGGTATAAACACTATTTTGCAACAACTGAAAACTTCAGTGTATTATCAACGTTCTTCTCATGCTGAACCCAAAACATAGCACTGTACCAGCTACTGGGAAGACAATTAACTCTATTCCAGCCAAAACCAGGACAGGACTGTATCCTGAATATCTAATCTAAAGGGTATGGAGATGCAGTTTTTTAAAGTTACTTGAAATAATTTGCCCCAAACTGGAGTTTGTCAAAATGATGTTATTGTGGTAGCCCTAATGCAGGTTTTTAGTACTGTGATGACAACAGTATTGGTCTGAGAGAGCTGCTCCTGATTTCTGGTTGCTTAATTATCTTGTAATGTGTCTGGTCAGGTGTAAGATATATACTTGTTTCTATGCTTGAGGATGCTCATGTGCATTTATGACCTTATGAAAATATTTATTAGTAAATATGTTACAAATGTGGCTAAACCGGCTGCTTTAGCTTCTTAGAAAAGCAGTGCCTGAGGTCCCAGGTGATGGGTGTGATGTGCATCTCGGGGGAATGGATCCAAATGCCAACTTCCTTGCTGGCTTCTCACTGCATCAGTCCTGGTGCAGGTCTGCCACTGTTTGAAGCACTTCAAACGAAGCTGGAAAGGTTAAGGCACTAATTAAGTAAGCAGTTGCCCTTCTGACAGAGGTGGTCAGATTCTGCATCCATTTTTAAAAGATACACTGATTTCTGTGGGCATTCCAGCTAGATCTCTACACGAAGTTGAGCACTTTATATCTCTCCCATGTCAGTCAACTTTGATTTCATTCTAAAACAGAACTCAAGAGCCCATAATTAAATTGTTATTAGGATTAATTTTCAAGTACTCCGTGATTTCTCTTCTCCTGATTAAAATCGAGGAAAAAAAACCACAAACCAACAAAAAAACCCCTTCTACAGAAAGAAAAATGGTTGGAAGACGTAGAAAGGAGAGATGGGCAGATGTTATACTTAGATTGAAGGAAGGAGATTTCTCATTCCAGACAGGTACTGGGTTATTAATTCCCTCAAGTGGTTCTGCACATCTCATAAACCATGAGAGCAGCTGAGCTCAAGAGGTTCACAAATGTCAGCTGAACCCCGAGAATTACTGCTGTCTCTGGGTCTCTTCCATATTGGTTGTTAAATCTTGTATATTATCCCTTCCCAAGAAGGAAAGGCAGCAATGCAATGCTAGAAATACCTGAATACATTTTTCAACATTAAGCATAAAATATGTTGAGATATCTATGAAACGCACACTATATATCTTCTTGTAGCAAAAATATACGCAGGGAGAAAGCTGGCACTTAAGCTTAACATTTCCATAAGTCTTGATGCTAATGTTGTCACTTTTAGTGGTGCCAGCAGCCTCTGAAGTTGTACGGGCTCAACTTTGTGTCAAGTACTTCTGCTTCAAGTTTTTGCTCAGCCTATGCCTACAAACGTGTCTCTCTGATCCTCCCTAAGGTTAGAAAATGAGAATGAAGAAAAGTGGCTCTGCTGTGTCAAAGGAATAAACTGCATGCTCTGAGTTTCATTTTGAGCTCATGGAGAAATGTTCAGTAAAGAAAGCCACGCAGACTTTCAGTGTGCAAGTCCCCAAGAGGAGATCTGTGATGTGCTGAAGATGCTCAGGACTCTATTCCCTAAAGTCTCTCCCTGATTTCACAGTCCTCCTATGAACCCTTCTAGTTACCCCCCCCAACCCTGTCATACGTGCTCCAGTTGCAGGGCTCTGCCAATTTTCGAAATTGGAAAGTTCCACAACAGGACTTAAAATGTCACTGCAGTTGTGTTTCCACCCTTTGAGACAGGACAAATAGAGAAAAACCTCGTGATGATACATGTCTCTCAGGAGCAGGGATGGACTGTGTTTTATATCCGAAGGGCTGTAATTTTTCATGTGGTGGTAAACATAAGGGATGTATCAAAAGTGGGAATGAAAGTCTTGGGTAGATTTGGTCCTTAAATCCTGCTTACATTCTTAAATGGTAGCCAAGATGTATGGTCTTGGTGGCTAGAAGAGTTTCTGTTGGTTTTTTTAGTTAAACACAGCTCCTAATTAGTAGAAAATACTTTCTTTGCAAAATATTAAGACTTTGTAACAAATAAATTAATTTTCAAGATCTTTGAGCTACTGATTAATTTGTCTGCATAGTAAATAGGTTGGGCTCAAATCTGGGTAACTTCCTGCTGTTGAACGATTTCTGTGGAATTTTTGCATGCAGTAGTGACAGGTGAATTTTATGTTGGGAGCAACTATGCAGTGGTTTGTTAGTGCTCTGTTAAGCCAGGCAAGTCATATACTTGTGCATAACAGCAGAGTTTCCCCACTGTCAGAAAACACGTTTACAAGAAGCACGCTGTTGTTGCACACTTCTCATAAAAACTGCTAGAGACAACATACCAGTAGAAAATAAAGCATTAGTGTAAATAATTGGAGTTTCAAATTCAGCGCCAATATGAATCAATACATCAGGTAAACTTGGTTTTCCCTATTCCCACTTCATTTGAATATCTAATTGCATTCATATTGGCTTTGATAAAGAGGATTGGTAATGAACCTTATCCTTGCACCTTGTGATTTACTTTGCAGGCACTGAATTTTTTTTTCATGTAGACTATGGATTGGAGTTGGGGGAAGGTAAGTAGCTGGGCAGAATAACAGACAAAGTGGACAAGAAGAATGTATTTTTTCACAAAACCCTCTCCTTACAAGCTTAACTAGATGCCTTACTCCATTGCTTTCCTAGGTGTGCTCATGTTGTTGCAATAAAATAAATTGCCCTCAAATTCTAATATTATTAATAATTCAGTAGCCGACTGCTGAGCAGACGGCATCGTAGTTGTTGCTGTCCAATATTCATGGAATAAAGACTAGAGTCTTACAAGGAAAGGGACCAGAAATGTCAGGCCATCAAGAAGACACACATAAAAGGAATTGTACCCTCATTAATTATAATTTATTATAGCGTACCACAGCAGGCCACAGGATGTCATACATAGTGAGGAATATTTCATCAGAAAGACATCTGGGGGCATAGGTAGAGCAAAAACATCACAGGAATGACCAAAGGAAAAATACTACCCACAGCAGCCTAGCTGTGATGGCTTGGGTTGGATTAAAAATAGGACAGCTATGATCTATAATGGTTACACTTGATCTTTGGGGCTACACAAATTAAGGTCATGGTTGGCTGTGCAAAGTGCCTGGGACTTCCATTTCAAGAGCCTGTGCTTGCACTTCTGCTAGCAGCATTCAGCTGGCAAACAAATGTATTCTTTCACTGTGATACTATGGGATGCTTTTTTCCTTCTTCTTTAATTCATTTTGTCTATAGAAGGATATTCTCTCTTCTGTATGCTTCTAGTAAGATTGTTTGATGTTTTTCTGTGTAAGTGATTTTTTTGAATGGAAAAATGGATTTCAGTAAAAGTACATCATGAGGGACTTGCTTTCTCAGGGTTTAACATTTTGATTGAAGAAAAAAAAATCACAGTATTCCTATGCCTAAATATTTTGCTGTTATTTATTTCATAATATTTGATGACTTATGTTTTCAGACACTTGTTATCGATAGAAAATAAGTGCCATCCCTGGTAACTGTAGGCTCCCACTGAATTTTAAGTGATACCAGCTTGAACTTGTTCCTGAAATCTAGGAAACTCATTTACTTTGCCAGAGCATTCTTTGTAAGTAATACTTCTCTTGGCACAATGGCTAACTGCTGTCCTAGAAAAGTCTTTTAGAAAAAAAAAAAAAAGCCTTAAACTTTACTGATGGAGGAGAGAATTGTATATGATGCCAAGTAATGATTAAGCAACATATGTTTGACTGTGTAGGGATGGGCTTTTTGACTCTTTCACATAGTATTTAAAAAGTAAGACCAACGACTCGCCCAGGGTGCTTGATTAGTTGCCTTGAGGTCCGCCTTCCCTTCCCGAGCGGGTTAAGCAAGAGCAAGGCTTCCCTCCTCAGGTGGGTATACACCCACGCCTTGCTTTCCGCAGCTGGGGGAGTCCAGAACTTGCAAAACTCTCCCCGTCCCTCCTGGGAGAGCGGTGTCCTTGGCTGCACTGGTTTCAACTGGGATAGAGTTAATTGTCTTCCTAGTAGCTGGTACGGTGCTGTGTTTTGAGTTCAGTATGAGAAGAATGTTGATA
>JAOBAS010000072.1:82541378-82554485 GCA_025311575.1 Elanoides forficatus | reverse complement strand
GGGGGGGGAGTGAGTGAGCGGCTGCGTGGTGTTTGGTTGCTGGCTGGGGTTAAACCACGACACTTGGCTGCACTGGTGCCAGCGCAGGGATGTCAGCCTGGGCTCCCTCCTGGGGGGGGTGTCTCTCCTGGGGGGGCCCCTGCAGCTCTGCGTGGGTCATCCACCCAAAGAGCTGTGCTTCCTTCTGCCTTCATCTAAGCAGCCTTCCTCCACCGACCCTTCGTGCTAGAGTTGTTTCATGCAGGCTTTTTCAGGTATCGGGCAGGGGTAACGGTAACATTTAACTACGCTAAAATGTCATTTGATTCTTAATGAACCACCCTGGCTGCCCCATCTCGGTTCCCCGAGCAAAGCCCGCTCCTTCCGTGCTGTTCACGTCCTCCCCCGAGATGCTGCCGGCGCATTTCCCGCAAGAAGAGCTGCGACCCTTTGGGGTCCTGGAGGAAGTTTTCCCAGCTCAACCTCTCTCTCTGTAACAGCAGGGGCCTGCAGCGGGTGCTTTCCTCCTTGGGGATCCTGATCACAGTGCTTACAAAGGGGGGAGAGAAGGAAAAAAAAACAAAAACAAAAACCCAAAAACTTTCCCCCTAGGTGGGAAACCCTCTTGGTTTCCATTCCATGTTACTGACTCTGCATTTTTGCTATAGAATAGGTCTCTGCGTCACACTGAGAGTATTTTCATTTTGGCTGCAAATACACACTCCGGTAAAGGAATTCTTCTATGCTATTTATTTTGCAGCTTCAGCCTGCTGCTATGCACTCTGCAGCAAGTAAACAATGCTATTTTGATAAAGAAAATAGCTACCATTGCTAATTATGCTAATCCTCTTCTGGTGTTGTCACATTAAATAAAGGGTTTTGACAGTTTTGTGCTTTGCGTTTGGCTTGTGCAAAGCTATTATAATTTACCTTTCTTTCTGTACTAAAGACAAAATTCTTAAATGTAAGAAGGAGTATATAAAAGCATTGCATTATTTAGAAGAGATTTTTTTGTGGCTATGTATGGCCTTATTCTGATACATCGCTGTGTTACTAGACAGAAATACAGAATAAAAAATAATCTGCAATGTAATAAAAACTTCAAGATTGATGTGTTCCAGCCAGGGAACACAGGCAGGGACACAGAGGTGTATGGAACCTTTTCACTTTGATTTTTTAAATTTTTTTTTTTTCCTTCTTTCTTATTTGTCTTTCTGAACATAGTCACCATTAGAAGACATTGCTGCAATATGCACATAGGAGCCAGGCACATACATTACAAATGCCAACACTGCAGGTCCATGTAACAAATTGCCAGTAATCTATACACTCGGTTGTAAATACCAATATTATAGGCAGGCTTGAACCTTTGCATTTTAGTTGCTATCCATTTTGGTGCACAGGGAAGCACTCTGCTAATTGAGTATTTTATTTATTGTATCTCATTTTATTTATATTAATTTTTCATGGAGGTTTTGCAGGCAGTTAAAGGTATGCTGCGTGTCACGATAAACAGGAATACATTGCTCATTGTGCTGCATTTTTTCTTACTTCATGAAGTTTCTATAAAGCTAATGTTCTTTAATTTTATTTTTTTCACTTATTTTGTGTTACAGATGACTGAAAAATTAACCCTTTGTCTGTGGCTTTTAAAATGATTTAGCTGAAATAATCCAGGGAGATAAGCGTGCTCATATCCAAGTTAGAACTGGATCAGCACTTTGGAGAGTCCAAAACTCCAAGATGTCCTTTCCCTCCTCTCTCCTGGCTCTAACAAGGATTGGTATGATGTTTTTGGAATGGTGGAAGGACTAACTGATATTACACCATGTGAGATTTCAGACACAAAGAAAGATTGTACCAAAGGAATCCAGCGGTGACTAGCCATCCGAATTGGAAGTTTCACAGTTTCATGGAATCACAGAATGGTTTGGGGTTGGAAGGGACCTTGGAAGATCACCTAGTCCAACCCCCTGTCAAGGGCAGGGACATCTTCTGCTCGGTCAGGTTGCTCAAGAAGAGCTCAAAAGAGAAAGCGAACTGTCGAACAGTGCTAGCACAGAGAGTTGTTAGTTTCATGAGTTAAGTGAAATCAGAACCAAGTGAATTTTGCAGGTTGCTTATCCTCCACAGCACAAAATGCTGCTGTTTTCTATGCTCACTTTGACATTAGAATTATTGCTATTAATGATGAATTTATGTAGGTTTCGAGCAGTCAGGGCATTTTTGTACTCGCTTGCCATCTAAATGACCGTACAAAGAGCTTTGCCCTTTGGCTCTATTATTCTCAGATGTAAATCTTTATATTATACTTGGAGTTATTACCTGTGTTGTCTTTTATACACTGGAGTTAGAAAAGTAATAGGGTAAATAAGATGTGTGTTACTCTAATAGATGCTTCATTCTGGGGCAGATGGGAATGAACTGTAAAGCATCATGATCAATTATAGTCACAGAGCTGAATAATTAAGACAATTTTAAGACATCTCTACCTAATTTATAAGAGTAAGCTTACTACTGAAATTCTTTCTCTCCCTGTGTGGGTTGATTTGTATAGGTAGAGAGCTCCATTTGCCAACATAATGGACATGGGCTCTGCTGGAGTGATAAAGCAGAATATGAGATTATTTTCACATTTAGTTGATGGCAATGAGCTTTAGCAGTTGTTTTTCTCTAAGCATCTGTGAATTGGACTATATTCACGCAGAGGAGACAGTCTGTCATTTGCTTATACAAACTCTGCGTTAAGTCTTACTCTTTTTTTTTCAATAATTTGTACATTATACTTTCCCTATGGCATTTCTTGCGCCCACTGAGTCTGTGTTGCACATGCTGGATGTTTACAGCCCAAAGACCGTCACCATGCAAAAATAATAGTCTTTTTAAGACAATTGTGGTTTATAGGATGCTGGAAGCAACACCATCAAACTATGACTATATCTAATAAATAATCATTTAACCCTTGTACTTTTCAACCATGGAGCTCAATGTACTTTCCAGCAGAGTAGTTGTCTTTACTCCTGCTATACAGACAGAGAAGCAACACCTAGACAAAGAAAGTTATTTGCCGAATGTCATCTGGCAGCTGAATGGCAGCTGCCTATCCATTGGCCTACAGCAACTGGTTATGAGATGTACTATGTGTATGTGTTCTTTCTGTTGGAAAACCAGTTACAATTGAAACTATGGACTCTGGGAAGGAATGCATATTCAGATGGGTTTCTCTGCTTGCACATGACCTGAGTTAGCTACATTTATACATAGCAAGAAGCACCTAGAAGCTCTGAAGAAAAACCTGGATCAAGAGAGAAATACCTTGAGTGAAATGAAATACCATAGTACTATGCTTAGCAGCAGTGCAGACATGCGTTAGAGCTGATGGGAGTTTGGGGGCTAGGGGACTTATTTTGAAACTATGTGAACTAATATCATATAAATCTAAGCCTTCATTTTGGCAACAAAGACGTGTCAGACTCCCCTCCTTGCAGAGCCACCACTGGGACTTCTCTGCTCAGCTTGATCTGCGACATCAGAGGCCTTTGCAGAATGAAAAATGCTTAATTTGAAAATGAACACTCATATACCATTAGGAGTTTATTTTAAGTCTCAGCATCCTCACTGCTGGGGAAAAAAGAACCAACTGGAAGGCCTTTCTGCAAATATCAGAATCTTCTTCCACATTTGCTTTGCAAATGTGTGTATCCCCTGCTAACTTCAGGGTAGATGAGCTGGATGAAACATAGACATGAGGATCTGATTATCTGGGAATAACAAGGGAAATTGCAAGATAGTTACTTTGGAAATGCTGTTAATTACTAAGAATGACAATTGCCCTGTCTAAAATGTTTCCAGTTTAATGCAATCCACAGATGTAGAGGAAATGCACTGATTCCTAATTGCTTAAATTCAGACACAAGTTTTAAGGTAATTTAGATGTAGAAACAAAAGCTGCACAGTTTTCCATTTGTTAGAAGGGATAAAAGTGCTTCTAAATAATTACTTAGTTCTGTAACTGCTATTTTTCCTCAGAGAAATGGAGGTACTTATGTTTTTAAAAACATACTCTTTTCCAAATAGTTCTCGTAAACTGTCTGAGATCTAGAAAAAACCCAAACCTTTGAATCGGAATGATTTGTTATGTTTGCGTGTTTGGAGGAAGGTTAATGACCCATCTGACAGAAAGCTAGTGATAATTAGACTGCCAAAATTCCCTCCTCTTACTGGCGGTCATTTAATAGGAGTAGCAGTGCCTTGGAAAAGGACTTGGCGCTGAGATTTTGCCATTTCTGGGCATCTGCTGCTGAGGGATGCCACGTGCTTTCTCAGAAGCTCCTGTAAAACTTCCCACAAGTCCAAACTTCAGTTGGGCTTCAGCTCACTTTGGGAGCCACACAACCGGTGTACTCGCTGTAGCTCACGGTGTAGCTCGGAACTCATAACATTGCTGCTATGTAATAGAGAAGAGGCTGAGAAGAGCTGTCGGTGCACTTCAGTGCATGAATGGACCTGAGCTGTGCTATACCAGTGCTTCCATCCTGCTACTCAAAAAGGCTGGTCTTTTGGGTTTTTTTAAGAGAACTGAGCCCAAGTGATGCTCAGGTTACCCACATCTCAGTCTATTTTATGTCCCAGACTGAATTTCAACCCTGAAATAATATCAACAAAGAATCAGTGTAAAATAATTCTCTGGAACATACGGGTTTTGTAAATTATTGTAAGACTCCAGTGGGAATCTGACCAGGGTTCAGCTTGGCTTCTACACATGGGAAGTTCAAATGCTGGCTGTGCTGCCTTGGGCTGGATTGCCTGGTTGACTATGATGAGTGACTCCCAAAACACAAGCAAGTTTTGAGGAATATATCCCAACTTTGATAACAGCCGAGTGCTTGGTAGATCCACAGTCACACGCTGGGAATAGACAGGAGGGTCTGAGCAGGAGCAGGAGGGCTTAGCCAGTGGTTCGGAGGACTGGGCAGAGACACGCTCGTGGCCTGCCCTGCCACCCTTTCTCCTGGACGCTCGAGTGGTTGTGCTTAGTCTGCACGGACTTTGGGTTATGAACCTTCACATGGCCAAGTAGTGACCTTCTGGATTGTTTTCTGTAGTCATCCAGCATCCTTGCCTCTGACAGTGCCTTCATCTTCCGTGTCCATCTGTCCTGTCCAGGACTTGATTTCTTGCCATCTGGATTCCACCTGCTCGCCAAAGAACGTCCCCAGCCTTGTTTGCAGTCCCATGAGCACTCTGGCAGAGCTATGCTGACCTCGTGCTTTATTTTCAAATATACTTACCTTCTGTGGCAGGAAGAGGACGCACAGAACGTGTGTTACTTAAATGGTCTGATCCTTTGAACTCTATTGTATAAAGAGAAAAAGGAACATTATTCTGCCTCTCCTGATTGCATCTTGGTTTCTTAGGTGTATCGCATCACCCCTAAATGGTATTTATTATTTGAGAAGAGTTAGATTTTGAGTTATAATGATTCACCTGTTTTGTTGCACTTCTAGTGTTTTAACCAGAGAGAAATGAGGTAAGTGACTGACAGAAACAGCAAGCAGTCCCAGTTCAAAACACAAGGTGACTCAGAACCTAAGCTTAAAACTGGTATAGACATACCCTAGATTAAAAACCAGGGTCAGCAAACACTTGAGGTCTAATGAGTAGGTCCAAGCTCACATCCCTAAGGCTATATCTGTACTGCATAGAATCAAGGCGTGAAATAAAATTGGGCATAAAACCTCTTTGAATGGAGGCCTTTCCACTAACCTGAGTTTCTTTGGGGACTATTTGCTGATTAAAACAATTTTTCAAGCCTTCAGAAAATAAACCAGTTACATATGTTAGGCATTTTTATATGGACAGATGCAATCAACCTTACATGGGTGAATTCCCCAAATTTTCACAAATCTCTGGCGAGGAGCGGTTTGGTTTTGACTGCCTCCCTAAATTAGCTTTGCAATTTCAATTGAAGGTGGTTTTCTTTACTGTTTCTTCCAAAATGTGAAGTAGAAATTCTCTCTCCTGTTTGCTAGTTTTCATGGTAAACAAAGGAAAATAGAGGAGTTTCTTATTACAGGCCATTTTTGAAAACTTGGGTACTGACTTGTATTTGCACCAGTTTCTCTATCTGTAATAGAGGAGTGTAATCAATAGGGCTTTTTACCATGTTTTGAAAAGATAATTTTAGGTCACTTAAAAAGCCTTGATTTTTCAGCTAAGTATAAAGGCAAATTGTTTGTTGGAGATATTGATGGGAATAAACTAAAACTGGAGACTTTTAGTGTATCTTCTTACAAGACTAGAATAAAAATAGAAGTCCCCGTAGAACATATCTATGAGTATAACATTTTCAAAGTGTCGGTTCCAAAACATTACCCATGTTATTTTCTAAGGGATTCCTCCTTCCCATTAGCAGAACATTCTCATTACAATCCAGATAGCCATTTAGTTCAAGGAACATAGTTTAAATTAATAATGTGTGTTTGAGTTAATTTTTTTTGAAGAGAGGTCAAAGATTTGTAAATGTTTTTGTGGAAAAATAGGCAAGAGGTTGTTCCAAGTAGGTAAGTCACCAGTTAGCCTATGTGTTATGCTAGTAATGACTATATCTTTGTGACGTATTTATGAATTTTGGACCACACTGACTGTATTGAGTGTTTCAGAAATAACACTATTTTACTCTGACCTGAATTAGATTCTGCTGTGTCCACTGTTTACTTGGTCTGCTGCTTCTCCATGGGTCTGCCTCCTTTCCTTGCAGATCAAGGAGATGCTTATGTCACAGACCTAAACTGCCAGTCCAAATTTCCATAGGAGATCCACTTTTAATAGCCTCAGACAACTAAGAAAGCCCAGAGGAGCCGTCTCTCACCCCAACCTGCACAACCAGATTACAGAACTAAATTGTCAGAAGTCCATGTTACGTCTATACCAGCAAGTTAAAGTGCTTAAAACCATCCTCAGGTCTTTGGCCAGGTGGTGTGGAACAGCACGCATCCATGCTGTGCAATTCTCTGGCCCGCAAAATAAGTCAGCTTCACGCAAGCTGTGTGTTGGGAACGGTCCTTGGCTGATGCAAACTCCCTGACCATGCCTGGAAATTTTTTGGAAAAGTGGTAGTTGGCCCAGGATAGAGCTGAGCCAGGGACTGTGCCAACAGCTAACCATATGGGCAATTAAATTCCCGTGCCTGGAGACATTTAATTTCCTGGAATAGACACAGGGAATTCAACAGTTCCAGATTCCAGTAACCCTCTGTTAGTATGCACCGTAGCAAAAAGGTCTGGGAAATATCACTAGTTATCCAGAAGTGCAGATGCTTGTTTGCACAGTTCTTTCTTTTGCAGAGACACTGATAATAATAGAAATCAAATTTTATTTTATAATGCGTTCTTATGGGTTTCTGCTATATATATTTGTGTCTGTGTATATGTGTATATAAGGCTACTAAGAAAGATGGTGAAATGAGTTGTGTGTAGAATACTGCACATTTCTTCTCTACTTAATTCACTTTCTAATAAAATATCAGTATTTTTTTTCCTAGATAGCTTACGGGCTGAGCTAGAATCAGGGTGTCGCAATCCAGATAAGAGATGCAGGTTGTCCAAATTGCTTGAAATGGTCCATTTTCCATTGCTTGATGGTAGTGGTGGAGCACGCCTATGACTTGTCTACTTCTGAAATGGAAGAAAACGAGATGTTTACCCAAATGTGCTTCCTAGGGAATGATTGCATTTTCACTTGTGGGGTAAACATTTAATGTACAGTTCATGGCCACTTTCTCTGCTGTAGCCCATGCTACAACAAGAGATGTTGTGACTTGTTCTTCTGTGAGTCTTACTCAAGTCACTGGAAAACTGCAAGCAATGCAGCTTCTGGCTGACAATATTTAGTAAAGATCTCTCTGCCTACATCAGAGGACTGAAAGCTTTCTTGATTTGTGAACACCTAGAAACTTTCCAGGTATAAACACCTTCAGAAATAGCATAAATAGAGACTGAAGTCTGACAGCTGTGACTTTGCCTTTCTTAACTGTCTTGGAGGAGCAATAATGAAGTGATTCACAGGTTTTCAGTGTGTGCAAGCCTTAGGATGAAAAACGTGAGCTAGGAAGCCCTGAGCAACCTGCTGTGGTTGACCCTGCTTTGAGCTGGGGAAGCCAAGAGGGTTGAACCAGATGATCTCCAGAGGTCTCTTCCAACCTCAGCAGCTCTGTGATTCTGTCTTTGCCTGTAGTATTTAACAGATTTTCTTTGTACAGGAGGTTCAAACACGGAGTAAAAAGTTTTCTTAGGCAGCTGTATGAAGTAACAGATGTACAGGCAAAAACGTAAAAAGATTGGAACAGTTTGGTGGTTTCCTTTAGTGAGAACAAAAAGGTATTTTAAAGCAGGGACTGTGTCCATTTTTTGTCACTACTGAGCGTCTCGATGGGGGAATGGAAGGTAGAAAATGTCTATGTGCAGCTGGAAATTTAGAAAAGCTGCTGAATTTGATACATATCCACCTACCTTATGCAGAAAAAAATTAATATGCTTGTTGGAAGTAACCAGAAGGTACTACATTTTGGGTTTGTGTACATATGGCTTTGGACTAGCCATAATTCTCTCTTGCAAAAGAATTACACACATTCAGACATAGAGTGCTTGGAAAATATTGTAAAAACCTTCTTCAGTGAGAATTTATACATGTTAGTGAGCCTCTGTAATTGTTATGTCCATCTGCTGTTATCTACACTGAATTGCAAGGGAGTGCCCACAGAATTATAAGCAGCCCATGACTCTCTTTATCTTTGCTCTCCTTTTTACACTGTTTTGAGCTCCAGATAATTAGGGGGAAGGCATAAGCAGTGCAGGAACAGAACTTTGTATTTATGATCCTGACTTCCCAGAGTCCTAAGCTATGCTTTCTAGACTGTATTATAAGCATAACCTACCAAAAGGCACATTGCATGCCATTAACAGGTTCATTTTGCTGGAGGGACAGAACAAAAAATGGACATTTCTCTGCAGTCTTGGTGCACTGGCTACTAAGAAATTTTAGTATTGTCAGGTTGTAAGTGGCAACAGTAACATTTTAAAAGCAAAAGACTCTTGTGCACTGCAGAATAATGGCATAACATGCTGAATCACTTTTTAAGATTTAAGATGGATCTCATTTAATCTGACTCTGGGCATATTAGGTGCTTGCCCTGCCTCACCACACTCTGCTCATTTTCCAGTCAGTGTAAGAAAACAGGTACGTGAGGAGGGTGAGTTATCCACAGATATCCACCCCATTTGCCCTCTGGCTGTACCAATTTCTTCTCATTGATCGTAAAAGCAGCATAACTTACACTTCGTTCTGACTTTTAGCCTGATGTTCAATCAATGTTGACATCTTCTTTTTTTTTTCCCTCTAGAGACATAAGAAAAATATACAAGTCTGTAAGAAGGAAGAAAAAATATTTTCAGTGAGAAGTAATTAAATGTTTGCTTTTTGGTATTTTAATGCTCTATTTTTTAAGAGGAGAAAAGAGGTGTTTGGATTCATCACTGATTTTTAAATTTCTTTTCTATTTGTGTGTGGGACCACCTTAATTCCTAAAGATGGTTTGGAAATCCTACCAATCCCTGAGAACTAATAACGCATGGGTAGGGATACTTCCCACTAAAGAGGGAGATGGATGCGTGCCACACTCCCTCAATATGATTGCAACTGGTCTGCAGAAAATCTACATGGAACTTCTTTGTAAATAATGGCAATCCATCAAGACCTACCTGCAAAGATAACTCATGGGTCCTTAGTTGGGTGTAAATGTGCTTTGTGCAGATTTCTCCTCCTTACGTACCAAGCAGGCATTTTCAGCCCTCAGGTGGCAGCAGTTCAGGCTGTGCCCATACCCAAGGAGCAGGGATCTTGGAATCACATGTCCCAGCAAAGGACGCTTATTTTTAGGGTTTTCCATTTTCTTCAAGGGCTGTGGGTGGTTTTCTGTGTTTGGGTTTTTTTTGTTTGGTTGGTTTGTTGATTAGAAATTCCCCTTCAAGAAATTAAATCGGATTTTAGGCAGGAGGTTAGGTGACCTAACAGCCTTTTAAACTTCTACCATCTCTGGTTGTGTCATTCCTATACAGCTATTGCAGCTGAAATCTCCACTGGTGAAAAATACTCACCAGGAACAGGTTGTGCTGAACTATTTAAAAGTAAACAGTTTTGTTACCCCATCACTGTTTTACAGGGACTCTCAGGAATGTCTGGCTTTGTTCTGGGTTTTTAATGTTACTCAAAGAGCTTTAACATCATGTTGCCCTATAAACCGCTACCAATTAGATCTTTATTAATCTATAATGGCCATTCAAAAAGGAAAAGATCTGAGAAAATTTTGTAGTTGAAAAGCTTCAGGAAACACTTTTGACCAATTTCCTGGTTTTCGATATGATGCTTTGTGCAATTCCAGATTAGACAAAAACCAACCCCCCCCCAACATGGGGGAAAAACCCCCACAACCCAGACCAAAAAGTCCAGTTATAGAATCATAGAATAGAATCATAGAATCATTTAGGTTGGAAAGGACCTACAAGATCATCGAGTCCAACCATCATCCATGCCCAAACTTTTTAAAATTTAATTTCATCTTACTTGTTGTACTGAATTTCTTTCAGTGAAACCTATTTTCTTTCTTGGTGAGAAGCAGAAACAATATTAAAACTTTCAGTTTGTTTTTGCAAGATGCAGTTCAGGCTAATGTGTACCTGCCCCTGAAAAGCTCTCCATCTTATATGAACCTGTCAGTGGCAACTTATCATCCTCAACTCTGCTGCCTAACATGAAGTCTGGGTAGCATCAATTCATTTTGTACCTCATTAATCTTTTCAGGAAAGTTAATTCCTTTGCCTTGTTGAGACCTGCACATGTAAGGAATGGATAAGGAATTCAGGTCCACTTTTCACTGTTCTCTTGTTTATCTAAATATCCTTGAAGTTTTCGGTGAATAATATGAGGACTCTTGAAAAATTATGACCAAAGCTGTTTCAGTAGTTCTAACCCAAGTGGAAACTGTGAATAGGAGGGAAGCCTTCTTTTTGTGATGCCCAGCTTTAAGGGGGAGGCTAAGGAAATTATTTGCTGTAAAACCTGCTCATGGATTTTGCCCCTCTGCAAAGCATTTAAGAAGAATCCATACCCAATCTTCAGTTGAGTGTGTGTGTGTTATAGAGCTACTAGAGCTGCATTTTCTGCCTGGGGTGGTTTGCAGAGCTATTCATTATTTATGTTTTATGAGGTGTCACCACTTACATTAATTTTTTTTTTCTTTCTCTCTGAATAAGCGAGAAGATAAATGATGGATAGTGATTGATGAATAATAATGAAAATTCTATGAACACCTAGGCTTGCATGAGAATTAGAGCTGAGGTGTTCCGGTGGGGAGCAGCCATTGTCAAAGATCTCTGCAAAGGAACTTTCACTCATATGCACGTATTCACAAATGGCAAATAACAAAGAACAGAACATGATTTAAAAGAATAGCCAAAAGAAATATGAAGCAGTGTGCCTGAATACAGTGTTTTTTCGATATACATTTCAGTTGGCTCTAATGTTTAAGTATCTTAAACACATGTCCACAATTCTGCAAAATTAGCCTGCCTTCAAAACCTTTTGAGACCTCTCAACAGCATGGGTCCTGCTGCTTCTCCTGAGAAGCTCAGGAAGTGCCTGAGGAAACATTCCAGTATCAGACAATACCGTAACAGACCCACCTGCCTGGAGCTGATGGAAAGAGCTGCAGAAAAGACGACCTTGTCATGTGTGATAACACTATTGAGCCTGTAAAATTCAGCAGTTGCCCTACATATTTTCAAGCAGCGCTTACACCTTTTCCTTAATTATTTGCACTTAAATTGCAACATTTCTGATTTGTATGCCATTCTTCTACCATTTTCTAAAGCCCACAATGGACCAAGTCAATGAGCAAGTTATGTAAGGGTGGAAAGAAAATACTTGTATTCTTTTATGACTCAAGCCTGCCAGTCAGAAATTTTTTTTTAATTCACACATTTAAGTCAGAAATTTTGGAGCATTTAATTTGAAAGAGAAATTGATGATGGCATGAAGCGTCTGACATGGTTCTATTTACAAAAAAATATGAAGGCTCATCTTGCATACAAAGATTCAGTTCATGCTTCCCTGCACACTGGTGTTTCAGCTAGCAGCCACGCTACAAAAGTCATTGGACTAGTTTTCTCTTCGGAAAAGATAAAATGTCTTATTTGAGTTGTGCTTTATAATTCCCCATCTCTGTCTGTCTGCTGTCCTGTTTCTTCCCTCCTCAGTGCACTGCTGATATGAAGAGCCAAGTCTGATGGCAAAACCCACAGTCTCCTAAGGGATTATCCACCTTTGATAATCCCAGCCTGGAAACACAGTCCAGCTGAACATCAGCAGACTGGGTGTCGGGGGGGGGGGGGAGATTTGAAAATGAGAGAGAGGTTTGGATCGCTTAAAGAATCACCTCCAATCGTATTAGCAATAGAAAAATGATTTTATAGAAATTTGTGTAAAACTGTGACTTCACAGAATTCGATGGCAAGGTTCACTCTCTTACTTAGTATGTGGATGAAACACACACAGGAAAATTAAATCAGAATCAAACTAAGCTTATGTATATAGAGACCAAAAACATACTAGGGTAAAAGGGAACGTGGGAAAGGGTAAGGAAGACCCTCCCGTTGAGTCACGGGGTTCAGAGCAGACCCCCTCGCTTTCTAAACTCCTGTCGGAGTCTAGGTGCGGCTGCATCGACTCCTAGTCCCAGACTTGGGCAACTGTTTATATGTAAAGGGATTATGAGTGCAATAGCAGCCTAAAATCCATTCACAGTTGAATAAATTCACACCAGTAATTTAAGTATGAATTTGAAAGTATTAACTTATAATATATCGTATAATATACTTGCTATAACTTAATATCTTATAATATACTGGCTATAACATACTTACTATAGACTATTCAGGCTAGTACATATGTGTGCATAAAGACACTAAGAGAAAGACATATAAGAGAGTAAAAGAGAAGAGGTGTGCCTGTTAAAAATTCCCATCGAGGCCAGTGAAAATATTCACATCAAAACCTTCGGTATTTCTCTCAACG
>JAOBAS010000072.1:82514771-82528493 GCA_025311575.1 Elanoides forficatus | reverse complement strand
TTGTCGCTGAGTAGTGTTTATACCAAGTCAAGGATTTTTCAGCTTCTCCTGCCCAGCCAGCGAGAAGGCTGGAGGGAAACAAGGAGTTGGGAGGGGACACAGCCAGGGCAGTGACCCAAACTGGCCACAGAGGTATTCCATACCATATGGCATCATGCCCAGTATATGAACTGGGAGGAGTGGGGCTGGGGGGATCACTGCTTGGGAACTAACTGGGCATCGGTCGGCGAGTGGTGAGCAATTACATTGTGCATCACTTGTATATTGCAATCCTTTTATTATTATTATTGTCATGTTATTATTGTTATTATTATCATTATTAGTTTCTTCTTTTCTGTTCTATTAAACTGTTCTCATTTCAACCTACGAGTTTTACTTTTTTTTTTCCCCCGATTCTCTCCCCCATGCCACAGGGTGTGGGGCAGTGAGTGAGCAGCTGCCTGGTGCTTAGTTGATGGCTGGGGTTAAACCATGACACTTAAAAAATAGTTGATTGCTAGCTTAGGCTACTGGACAGGATAAATAAGATAATAGCCTTTCTGCTAAATGACAATGATGTTAAGATGTTATGGGCTCAGCATTGATTAGCTGCTTCTAATATTAACCACATTTAAAATACTGGGGAGGAAATATAAATATGATTACATTTTTTGTCTGTTTTGGAAAGCTTTAGCTTTGTGTTGTTACAACAGATGGTTATTTTAATTCACCAGAGACTGCTCAGACATGTGAAAATGGTTTATGGTTTGATTTGCTATAACGTACTTACTATTAATATTACAACAGTATCTCAGAGCATTGGTCATGGATCAGGACCAAAAGATCCAAGCGCTCTAAACATCCAAACAAATGTTTACAGTCTAAATATAGGAGCTAGCAGATGGATAGATGCAGTTAGAAATCATAGAAAAGCATGAGACAACACAAACACTAATGATCTCAATACACCAGTAGCTTGACGACCACCATATTTTTAGTCTACTGCTTTGAAAAAGTGAATTTTCTTTTAATTCAAATATTTGTTAATTCAGCCTAACTGTAAATCTTTTGCATTCTGAACTTGATTTGTCTTGCTGGTGCTGCAGCAAGAGGAGCAAACAGATGCACGCATCTGTGTGGGTACAGCGTTATTCTATAAAAAGCTCCATAAAACAAAGCAGACTGAATATTGCATAGGCTTATTCTGTAATGGTGACTGTGCCAAAAATTGGTAAGTTCTGTTGTTATGCCCTCATAAATCTCAGCAAATTAGGCCGAGAAACATTCTGAGCACAGTGCCACGCGTTCCCTCTTTCTCTTGCCTCTTCTAGTGTCCTCAGGTGGGAATGGAAAACCCAAGAGACATCCAGCTAAATCATCTCTTCCACTTCTAATGCAGCTTGAGGTCTTTCCTTTATTCTTTTTAAAATCCAGTTCTCTGGCAAGCTCTACTGAAGCAACAGTTTAACTGAGACTTTACCAAACCATCCTTGAAGCCCCTTTGGGCTGGAGAAATAGTGTGAAGGCACTGCAGCGAGGACCGAGCTCCCTGACCCTTCTACCTATAAAGAGAACAATACCAAAATATCTTTATTGATAAGGGGAAGTAAGTGGAGTCGGCAGTGTTAAAATCAGATGACTGAAGGGTGAGTTGTTGCTGAGCATATCGCAGCATGGGGAATTCAAAGGGACCTGTGAAATCCTTCTTCCGTGCTCCTGTCCGAGGTGAGAAGCACCACATGAAGGGCTTTGGGGCTGGGGCTGCTTCTGTCCAGGACGATAGGCTGCCCTCCCGGATCCTGGCTGAGAGGTGGGGGAATGACACAGCCCAGCTGTGGAAATGCCAACGGCAGTCAGCTAACACCTAATCGCTCTCTTTTTAACTCTTTTCCCTTCCAGCTGGTTCTTTCTGATTTGAGATTTTCATTGTGATTATTGACCTGTTTATATATAGCCATAATTCCTCTGTGGTGGGGCTTATTATTTTGGGTTTAATGTGCTTTTTATTAAAATTTTTTTTAAAGGGATATTCTGTATGTCTGTCTGACAGGTTCAGAGTCAATTTTAGTGTCCTTCCCCTTTTCTAACTTCATATTCTGAATTTAAAGTAGCCATGAGTGTCATTTCTTTGATTTATTCAGTTAGCCTCTAGCTTAATAAATCTTTATTATTTCTCTTGTCCTGTTTTTCAGTATTAAATTGTTTTATATGTCTCCCTGAGATTTTCTGAGAAAAGCTGTATATCTTTATAACTTCATGTTGCATATTACGTCTGTAAAAATCTGAGTCTCTTAATTTTCCCGTTTTTGCCAAATGCCATTATTTACTTAACTAAATGACTCTAGTATTTTATGATGATGAATATTCTTGTTAGAAATAAACATAAACCTCTTTTTGTAATGATAGTTGTGACTTCATGGCTTAATTTTTGTGATTTGTTCTTTCCCTTCTAGAAAAGACCACCAAGCAAACATCATCCACAGGAATTCTGTGCCACCCATCAGTATTTAATACAAACAATATCCCCTGCAGTATGGTTCTATAGGTCTGCTCAAAAAAATTGCTCCTTAGCAGGCACGGGTTTCTCTTTAACCCTGTGGGCTGGATTCTCAGTGGACATACCCAGAGGTAGTCGTGGATGTTGGTGGAAGTAGACTGGAGGACAGCGGCTGGGGATTTTATTCTATAGACCTGCAGGTTTTAAGGAGCATTCTCGAGCATCCCACTGTATTATTTCCTCCTAAGCTGTCTATTTTTCAGCTTCCAAAATGGATACGACCTCCGCTGGAAACATTTCATGTTTTTACTTCCCTAAGGCTTCTTCTGTATCTGCTGCCGCATAACACCAAGCGAGGACAGTAGCTGGAGCCCATCAGCTGGGGTTGATCACCTCTCCAAAGCGATCAAATCCTGCTTTCTGGCAAGCTGACTCGCCCTTTGTCATGAGAACTGCGCCTGAGAAGTCACAGTCTTTCAGGGGACAAAGGGGGAGGATATAAATGGAGCATTTAAGGTAAAAATCAAAACCGCCTGGCTACAGCTACAATTTTCTGTTCTTTTGAGAAATAGAAAAAGCCTACAAAATATTGTATTTCGCCTCAGATTGCTCCCTTTTTTAGAAGTCTAGCTTTAGTCATATTTTACTTTCAATAGTGCATTTTATGAAGATGTCTGTCCTGTTCACTCGATCTTAGTTATTTTTCCCAACTGATTCTTAGACCTCCCTTTCTCCCTACCTATCTACCAGCTGACATTCAGATGCACACAGATTTTATTTATATGTTTCGCTATCACTCATTAATCAGCAGTTTAGACCGAACAGCTTGTATCTCTTGTGTCGAGTCCTTCTGTAAGTGCCAGTAGCAGTGATTCATATCTTCAGTTGAGGAACTATTTCCATAGGAATAAACAAGAATTTTGCCATAGCTGGGATCACAGAGATGATCTTTCGGTTTCTACATTTATGCCAGAGGTATTTAAATAAATCTCAGGAATGATTTAGCTTTCTCTGATTGTGGCACTGCATTTCTTGAAAAGCCTGCTTCTCATACTACAGAATTACTTTTTCCTCTCTCATTTTACCCTAAGCATTTATTCATACTATGCACATTACCACTGCTTTCTTGGTTCTTCTTTTGCTTTTACGGAGCTCTCCCTAAGGAATTTTGCTGTAACACAAAACTTCTTACTTTTTTTTTTTTTTTAAATTAACAAAGTATTATTTAAATGTGACTTACAGTGAGGCACTTGATGTAGAGATCAATGTAGTAGATTTTAAAGGCTGCCATTGAATTTTAATTCAATGATATAATAAATCCATCATCACATACACAAAGAGTTGCAATGTAAGTGCAGTGGAATTTGATTAATCTGGTCAGATGAGTTTCAGAAGGTTTCAAATTTTGTGAAGTCTCTTGACTTAATTCAGTAGAACTGCTGAAGTGCTTGGGGCTGAGTAAGTTTGTACCAAATGAGATCTTACTCTTTTTAATTTTCTGAAAAACATTTAAATCAAACTGGCTATGATTTTTTTTAATTTTATTTTTACCAAAGGACAGAACCATGCTCTGTAAGTTTGTTATTACTTATTACATTTCTATGGCATCACTCGTGCGTTCAGTGTCCTTAGCTTTCAATCTAAGGCCCTAAGACTACAGCAGAAGATCACCAAATCATTAGGGAACTTTCCCTATGGATTTCGTTGCAAGTTTAGATACAAAATAGAGACCACAATAGCAGGAGAAACAGAGGATAAGAAAGGATTGTAAAAGCAGGTGTTGGCTTAGGGGATCCATCAAGGTAAAATGGAAATGGGGCGTGGAAGAACCTTTTCCACCCACAGATGCAATTTGCAGGCTAGCCAACAAGCTCTTTACAAAAGTGACTGGTAATTCGGGGTTGCATTTTCTTCTCAGCCCTGAGTGACTCTGAAAGTCGACAGAAAGATTCCACACAGCCTTTGAAAAACAAGTCCCAGGTAAGCTATGTCAAGCTAAAATAACTAATGTCTCTTGACCAATTCCTGTTTCCCATTTAGCTTTTCATTATCCTGTACTCTTTTTCTCATCTCTCTTTTTCCACTTTTTTTTTATTCATCGTTTTATACTCAATGTTCAGCCTTTCCCTAGCAGGATGGAAACCTACCTGATTGCAATGGGGACTCAATTCTTCAAATTCCTTTGTGCTTCTAGGAATCTGAAATTAGGCCACATTTTTTTTTCTTAGCCCTGCTGGCATTGTATCACTGCTACTAGATATTTGATGTTACCCTGATGCACAGTAGTCACCATTAAAAAGTCATTTACACTGGCATCTAAAACTTCTTAGCACCTCTTAGATCAAGAGGAGGAAATAATTGCAGCATCTTGCATTCTGTGGTGTTGTAACTCGTGGTGAATGTTGACATTTTAACGGCAGGCATCATAATTTCAGACAGAACAAAAACGAAAATAGGAAAGGTCTATGGCTCTCACTTAATGAGGTCATGAATTTTCTTTCTCCAGAATGTTTGGTTCGTAATTTCACTAAAGAAAAATAAAGGAGCTTTAGACTTTGACTAACATCTAACAACAAGGGAAAAAACAGAATTCATTAGTGGGTAGTACTAATTACTACTTATTAATAATTTGTGCCTCCCCAAACAAATATACAGTGTTTCCTGCCTGAAGATCTTATACACTCAACGACTGATCTAATTTACGCTTTCAGTTTAAAGCCAGCCACAAGGAAGGAAAGAGTAGGCATGATTCGAAAACCATAGTTACACAAACTAACGTAGATGGTGCTGCAGTCAGTTTATATACATTCCCTGGGCCACAACATAAGCAAATAAAACCCTTCTTTCATTTGAAAATAAAACCCCAAAGGCCAGCCTTTCCACTTTAATCAGTTCAAACTGTGTTTAAAAAAAACCAAAAACCAAAAAAACCCCCACAACATATTTTTGAGGAATCTGAAATAGAAAAATTCAGATTTTTTTTCCATGGATGGTCTAACTGTAGGAGATAGGTAACACCAGAATCAAAGAACAAGATACTGGAAGAGGGACCAGAGAGGTAGTGGAATGTTTCTCTTTGGAGATCACTAAAACTCTCCTGGATGAGGCCCTGAGCAATTCAAACTAATTGGCCCTGCTTTTGAGTATAACTCTGATTCTAATATTGGAATAACTTTGGTTGGAAGAGATTCCTGGACGTCATCTGGTCCAATGCCCTGCTCAGAGCAGAGGCAGGTTAAAATTAATCATATTGCTCTGGAGCTTGTCCAGCTGAGTTTTCAAAATTTCCGAGGATGGAAATCCCATCCTTGCAAACAGATATGTGATTAATAGAAACTCGACATGAAGGGGCCATATGAGGCTATCTGTTTCCACCCACTCGACAGAAATAAAACCTACAGGCACGCAAAGGCAATCAGTCATCACAAGCTATTCTTTGTTTCCTTCAAAGACTCCCATCAATACTGTACCCTGGTGCAACAAACATTGCATAAGTTCACTTACTTGCCAAGAAACAGCAACAACCGAGGTACTTAGCTAATTAGACATTTCTGTCTTTTGCTTTTGACATTTATATCAACTTGAAATTTTGCAGACTAGATTACTGAAAGAATTTTAAATGAATACTGTAGTGATTAAGCATTGAAGATGAATACTAATGCATTTCAAACTGGGTTAGGGCTGTAATGAATTTAACGTATCTAGTTTTAAAGTGGACTAATTAACAATTAAGAGTCTCAAGTGAAACTTATTTATATCTGTGTGAAAAAAAGAAAAATATATACCCCATTCCCCCACCTTCTCAGTTTTGGAGAGGCAAAGTTCTCAGCCTGGTGCTTGGCAGCGCGTAGCTTCTGCAGTTTTCCACCTTCCCTATAGTCAGGCATTTTCTTCTTTTCAGGCATCCACTGGGATGTCCAGATCCTTCTACAGTCCCTTTTCTCAATAGAGGTGTATCCTAAATCATGGGTATTAAATAATAAGAGCATTTCAACAGTTTATTGCAACGGGTGGTTTCTGGCCACAACCAGAAAATCGCCTAGGTACCAGCTGGATATTCCACCCCCAAATCTGTGGCTGTCACGTAGCCACGTTCACATCTATGCTCACCTTCACTGGGTCCTTTAGAGGCAAGCTTACCATTTTCTTTGCATTTGCAGGATAATGAACATTTTTCTTTTTCGCCATCCCCCCTTCTTCTTCAGTTCAAATAGAGCAGAAAGGGATAGAAGTGCTATTTCCTTTGGACTACAACATCTCTGGCAGGTGAAAATTGCTGCATCCCAAAGGGGATTAGCACAGCATTAACTTACTTGTCAAATACAAATGTCAGGTTAATTTTGTCCCTACCTTGATATTCAGAAAATATAAGCTTTTATTCTAAGATCACTAGAAAGGTTCCTGTGTGCATATTTTAATTACAGTGGAAATGGATCTGTCTGTCTGTAGATCCTGGAGTGCATGTGTGTGTATGCGAGACTTTTAAATAAAAATCTTCTGTTCGTGGTTTTTATTTACAGGCTTTCAGGCTCGAAAGGACCACAGGGATCAGCTCCTAGACTACCTGTTTAGAAAACTCAGGCCGAGAAACTTCACCAAATAATTTTCTCATCAAGCCTGTAAGTAGATAGAATGCTCCAAACGTTGCAGCATTTTGTTAGCACAGGAAGTACAGCTGCCTGGAAGCTAATGATAAGGGAAGAGGTAACATATCTCTATTGTCCAAGCTAAGGAAAATACTGAGGGATAAGAAACCAGCATAAATGCTGAGTTAAAAAGTAAGCAGAGTAAACATATTGTAAAGTTTTTTCAATACTAAGACTTAAGATTTAATTTGTGACATGGCTAAAGAAATTTAGTTCAAATAAAAAGTACTACGTTTGTTTTCTAAACCCATCATTTCTGCCTATGGTAGGCAAGAGCTGGAAGTGTATATATCATAAAAAAACCCACCCAACCAACTTGGTTCCACTTGGGGTCTAGTCCTCTGATTCACCCCCCTCCCCTTTAACTTATGTGAGAGCCCTACGACTTGTCTTTGACTCACCTACCCAGAATTAGATTGTGATTTGATTTTTGACCTGCGAAGTTACAATTAAATCAGCCATCTATTTGTGCAGATCCTAAAAGGCTTTTAGAAAGGTTGAAAATAGTAACAGCAAGAAATTTCAGGAAGTTTTATACCTCAGTAGTAGATTAGTGTACTGAATTATATACTCTCAAAGAAGACTATTGTTCAGCAAAATTTGCTGAGGGACATTCGTTTCAATTAGTCATTTATAATCAAAACAGTTTGTCTTCAAGGGGAAGGAATTGATATTGTCAATATTGTTAGCCACCCCTGTTTGGTGCTTGGGCACTAATGGCTTGATGCTTTCTGGTACAGTCTAGCCCCCCGCCAGAAGGTGCTCAGCACCTCCTGGGAATGGCTCAGCGTCTTATAGGATTGGACCCACCGTCCCTCTGACAGCACGGGTTACTTCTTGATAACTGGACTTATAGGCAAAATAATCTGAAAAGGTTTTCAAAATGGAATGTTTTTTTCCCCTTGTTTCCTGAATAGTCTTTAAAAGCTATTCTTTAAGGTTGGCAACGATGGTGCTCGCAAGCGTAAATTTCCCAGGTCAGACTTCAGTGGGTGTAACTCAGTTCTGAAGACCTGTACGCTGGCCCGAGGCTACAGATCCTCCCTCTTGTACACACTTAGCCAAACACACAATAGCTTGATACTCTTTGTCAGAGTCAACCAAACCCAAAAGAGATAGAGCCAAAACTAGAACGCAGGCGACGCGTTTCCTACTTATGACCTGGAGAGGCCCCGGCTCTACTTGGATTTTCCTTCTTGGCACTAGCATCCTCTGAGGCATCCCGAGATTTCAGTGCGGGGTTAAGCAAGCCTTCGGGGTAGAGCCTTGTGGGCTGGCAAGGTTTGGGCCCCCGGCGAGGGGCATTGGCGAGCGCACGTCACGCATGGCAATGATGAGCTGATGATGGCAGGGTGCAGCAGGGCTGGTGGCTCCCTCAGGAGCCTGCCAGTGGGGGTCAGGATTGGGCCCGGGCGAGAAGCAGCATCAAATACAGCCTGGGATGGTCAGGAAGGGCCGTGGGTTCCTGAATGAGTGACAGGTCATGATGCAGGAGTGACAGTATCCAGGAGAGAAATACTGCAGGTACACCCGCTCAGGGCTGTCGGAGAGGATGTGAAACTGCAGAACAGGGACTTGAGCTTTGTGGGAAAGGAAAGCACAGCCCTGTACAGCTGTGAGGTCCAATCCTGCACCACACCACTTTATTTACATGAATGCTGCCAAAGTCTGAAAATAACGTTTACTAGTATGAGTCCACATCATATTATGTTTTCTCAAAATTCACTTACATATGATTTTTGTATGATTTATTTTTGCTGTAACTGTTTTTTGTTATAATTTTACTTGATTTTTTATACTGAAATATTCTTTTACAAATCACAGCTTTTTGTGTGTGCATGCATATAAAACCCATACGAATACTCCATATGTACAACATACATAAATCATTCTAATGTATATAATCTAACGCATTAAGGGTGACAAACTACATTTAATTTTACTACCTTAGTAGACAGTTATTTTGGGAGTGAAAAGAGAGTTTCCAAAATGCTAGGAGGAAAGAAATAAAGGCAAATGGGGAGAAAATCCAATCTTAGATAAACTCTGAATATTTTCTCCTGTATCCTGTGATGCGTTCCAAGTAAAGCAAAGGGCTTTTGAGCTTTCTGCAGATGGAGGGGCTGCTGCTGGCTGGCGTACGTGCAGCTGGGTATGTGCAACAAGCAGGTGCATCATTTGTAGCTGTTAGTAAGCAGAGAAGTGCCAGAAGTTCTGCGTATGCTCTCATTGGATTTGTAAAGCAGTGCTCGGAGGGCAGGAGGGGAAGGGGAGGAATTCCCCAAAAACCTGTTGGCAGTGGCTTGGTTCTACCGGATCACAAAGGGGAAAACAGGTTGGACATGGTCATCTAGGGAGGGAATGCGGCTGAGTTTCAGGAGGCAACTTGCAGCGTTTACAGTCGGTTAATCGTTTCTGTTTCGCAGAGGTCAAGAAGAGAGCAGGGTCCTAGGATAAATGTTGTCGTCTTTGTAAAAATTCCTCCAAAATCTTTACCAAGAATTGAACATTTCTCTTGGGGAAAATGGAAATAAAAGTATCTAGTCATCAGCTGATGTGAAAGGCAGTATTTTCCTCGGTCATTTTAAATTCGGTTGATTCTGATTTGGGTCAGCTTTACGTAACATTCACCTTTTTCTGTCCCTCACGGGCATTGTCTCTCCTTCTCCTCTGCCAGTATCTTCTATAGCTGGATTTGCCTCTCCAGTCTCTTGGCAGCAGAGCCTTTTCTGCACTCGACCCGCTCTAGCACATGGAGAGAGAGATTTGCCGCTCAGATCTTTGCTCAGAGACAGGCTAAGGGCAGAGGCTGCAGGACCCGCTGGGAACATCACACTCCTCAGCTCTCCCCGCGGACTAGGGCAAGACAGGAGGCTGTGCCGTAATGTTGAACCAAACTGAAAACAACAGGATTATCCAGAACTGTAACAGCATTCTTATCAGTTGAGAACGTTTAAAGGAAATGTCTAGAGGTTTCCAAATTTCAAGTTTTGGGTTTCAGCCTGAAACAACAATAACAAGTCAGTGTTTGAGATTCTTGCAAAAAATATACATTCCTTATCAAAAGGAAATGCTTTTCCTGACAAATTAATTTAGTTAATAAATCAGTGCAGTTTCACAAAGTAATTCTACCAATCTAAGCAATAGTTTTAATTAGACAAGCACACGACTTACTGTAAGAATCGTGCGTTCCTCCCTTACTTAACAACATATGTCTTTGTGCATGATCAAGAGATTAATAATTTTCCTTTTCCATTAAACTAGCTCTATATGTCAATTAATGCATTTTAGTTTTGTTCTATCTTTTTTTGAATCTAAGAACAGGAACTATATCAAGTTAGAAAGTAAACAAAGCAGCAAATGCTTCCTCTTGTACTGTGCATACTTACATTATGTGTTGAAGATAAATATATCTGGGACATTCAAAATTGATTAATTGTGTCTTACAAGGTAACCAGAATAGCTTTTCCCCTAAAATGAGGTCACATTCTAATAAAATAATTTACCATTTTTAGTCATATATTATAATAAAGTCATCTGAAATCAACTGTAGGCCACTCAACTTGTCAGATCCTTATAAATGAAGATAAATGATGAAAAGAAAAACTGCAAAAATGTCCTGAGTGTTACGTGAAACATTATTAAAATATTATTAGCAGAATTACTTAATGGAGATACATCAATTAATGAAATCATTCTGGTTGTCCAACTGCTCCAATGAGCAAAATAGAATGAAATTATCTATTTGGAGCTCTGACTGGCCAGTATGTGCATAGAAGTATAAGATGGAAGGAATGCAGGAATACAAGAAGGATAGGCTATGGAGAAGGGAGAATGTCAGCAGAAGGTTGGGAATGTCCCACCAAAGTGCCACTTGAACTAAGCCCCAAACCTCGGGTCGTTGCCTTGTGAAGGGACAGGGGCATCGTGCGGGACTCCATCCATTTCAGCACAGTTCCAGGTGCTGGGGAAGGTACTTGGGCATTTCCACCTCCAGGTTCAGGGCACCAGACACACGTTTGCACTAGCTGTTTGCACCACTAGAGAAAGAGAGCATTTTTCTCTTTATCTACTTAATTTTATTTCTCCTAGCAGCTTTTGGCTCAAGGTAGTTTTATCTTTAGGTTTGCTTTAGCAACACAATTTAAAACCAGCCATTTTCACGATATTGCTTGGTTTTTGAATCCCTGACTAAAGAATGCATCACAGTTAGTTTAATGTTTGTCAGAGCGTACAAATAGAGAGTCTTAAATGGTGACTGCAGATGTGGACTTTTAGAATAATCTCCAAAGATTATTATAATAATCAGTTCATTATGCATTGTTATCAGAACTGGTTACTATTATCATTATTAATACCATTATACTTTTTCAGTCATTGTGTGCAGCCCGATATTATTGCCTGTCACTCAGGCTGGTAACCTGGCATCATCTTTGTGATCCGCAGCTCCTCACATCCAGGATGTGTCTAAATCCTGCCAGTTCTTTCTGCATAACAGCTCCCAGAGACTTGTTCAAGCGATCTTCATCCTGTATCTTGATTACTGAAGCACCCTGCCTTTATTCAGACCCGTTCCAAACAAAGTCGCAAAGAACGTTTTCCCTGTCCATCACCTGAACCATGTCACAACTCTTGTTTTATCCCTCTGGAGAGCAGGGGAGGGGAGCTACGCCTGTATTTCTGTGTCCATTGGTGGCCAGCCCCAGTGTATCAATTACTGAGGATATAAATATCAAAGGAGGAGGAAATGATTTAAACTGGAAGCTAATTCTGGCATAAGATCAAATGGACGTAAATTAGTTATGAAAGACTGGAAATTAGATGGTTTCAAACTACATGAGGTGTGAAGTTCTGGAACAAGCCTTCAAACACATTAATGGGGGGAAAGTATTTTATGCTGGAGGTTATGATGTTTATCGAGGCAATTCTGCGAGAGCTTTCCTAGAGACAGAAAAATAAGCTTGTGATCTGCATCATTTGGCAGCAGATTCACTGGCATCTTCATTTAAAGATCCAGTTGTTGTTTGTTTGTACGTCATTTCAGTTCTATTAGTCATACGCTGCGGGGTTTGGCCTGGTGTCCTGTAGAAGCTGGACAGAAAGTTTTTCCATACTCATACCTTCTTTGACATGTGAAATGGGGAGAATGAGGAGGGAGGAAGAGGGCAGGGAGTTGTCCTGTGATTTAGTGGAGAGTAGTCACACCTGGAGACAGAAGGTACATCAGGGTGCACCACAGCTCCTCACAGTATTAATATCCCTGGTATTAATAAAGTTGGTGTGATTTACTTCCTTGCTTAAGGTGAAACCAATTGCTCTATATGAGATCAGGAAGGGACAGTTTGGAAATCACAACATAGGTTTTTCTGCCTTCTGAAGCATGGGGCATGGTCTATACCCAAGACTCATTCTGGGTGGTTTATTTCATAAGTTTCCTGCTATGCAAGGAAATAATTTCCATTGATTTACCAATACTTTCCATTGATCTTTCTTCCTGTGGCAAGTTGCAAACATGCCTGTTTGGGGTTTGGTTGATTTTGTTTGTTTGTTTTCTTCTATGGTTCATCATTGTTATATTTTATTGACATAAATATTAGGGAAAGAGTTTTCACAGTGAGGGTTGTCAAATACTGGAATAGGGACCCAGAGAGGTTAGGAAATCTCAGTCCCTGGGCATATGCAAAACTGTTTTTCCTAAGCAACCTGATTTAACTTTGAAGTTGGCACTACGTGGAGCAGAAAATCCAATACCAGATGATCCTCAGAGGTCCTTCCAACCTAAAATATTCTGTGATTCTGTAGAGCTGCAGAATATGTAAGCAGTGGTGGATGGGAATGTGTGACATAGACATCTAATAGACACTCATGAACTACCTGATATTTGCTCATAGCTGTGGAGTCCAGAACTTGCAAATCCAGTGGTCCCCTCATCCTATATTCCTATATGCCTCTCAGTCATTGATGAGATCTCACTTTCTCTGCAGAGTAGGTTGTCATGTCCACCACCATACAGAGTATCCGTTCTGTTCATTAAATGCATGAGCAAAACATTTCAAATGAGAGCTTTAAAATGAGAGCAACAAGTATCAGATGGCAAATAACATGCTTTTAATATGTATTTGACCTAAGATTCTCAACAAGAAGAAAAATTTCATGAATAGCAAATAAGGTTATACTATTCATCAAAGAGATGGAGTTCCACGCTTCTGTTTGATAAAATATTTGGACATCAAATTTAAACTGTAATGCCTCGGGGTACGTTTTTTGAAAATTTTGATCAGTTTTACCTCTTAACAGATAATATTTTATAGGTCTTGACCAGGCACTGGGGCTTGTCAGTGGATTTCTGCATGATGAAAAGTGGTGCATGTGATCAAAACCAGAATACATTTTTCTGGGTTATTCAAATTCAGATTTTCCCCTAAGGCTCCTGGATGCATTCCTTGGTTGCTATGACTGAAGTGTGGGAATTAAGATGCACTCTTATAACTGAACAAGATTGATACTGACAACGTAATGTAGGTTTGATTTCAACTTCATGTCAGCTATACCACTTTAGACAAAGATTTTCAAGAAATCTAAAAGTTAGGATCCTACCCC
>JAOBAS010000072.1:82501925-82514705 GCA_025311575.1 Elanoides forficatus | reverse complement strand
CCCCCATCTTGCTGGGGGGGGGGAGTGAGTGAGCGGCTGCGTGGTGTTTGGTTGCTGGCTGGGGTTAAACCACGACACCATGGTTTTAATTTGGATTTATAAAAGAGACGACTTGGCAAAATTGCTTTTCCAACTTTCTGGCTCTGATTGTCTTTAGCGCATGAGAATATTGTGCTTCCTAATGATGCATGTTAACTGCTTTACTGTCCTAGACTTTAATTCTGGGGCAGTGCTTGTGTTTTCTATCTGTTCAGCAGAAAAATCATCTTACTGTAGAATCTTCTCAACCAAGTTGGCTGAAGGTCACCTTGAATGATATTAAAAGAACTCTCTCCTCTTCTTGTTAAGGTCTTTGCTGAAATAATCACAGTCCCAGCTGTCCCTTCCTTGAAAAAACAACCTTAGGGAAGATTCATTTAGACAACATTGCTGTGAGCTTCTCTTTTCTATTGTCATTCTGATGAGAGGAGAACACTGGACTTCTAGTGAAAAGGTTATAATGTCTTTCATTAATAGCAATTATAAATTAAACTAGACTAGTGGAACTTGAAGAAATTTGTACTCACACCCTACTGTCTGTATTAGTTCTGAAGGCTTTGGTAGAAACACAGGCAAGGAAGCTCAAACATAGCTTTGCTATAGCTGGAAGTTGCTTTTGAAATGTTTAAGGTCCAAAAGTAAGGGTGTCACCAAGAGGGTATTAAGAATGACCGCCTTAAATTTGCTTCTTTTTTCTTAAGTGCGTCTGGTTGGTAAAGTGCACTTCTCCCTTTCTCGGTTCTTGCATGACGGACACCAACCAGAACCTTCTCAGACTCCCACCAGGAACTGTAGAGTGTGCCTTCATAAAATGTTTTCATGGAAATAAGACACACCTCTACTCCTTCCCACACCAAAGCCCGAGTTTAGTCTATATTCAGAAAGTGTGATGACTAAGTACCTAGTCAGGTGGAAGGGCTTCCTCCAGCCAGCTTGGAATTCCTGACTTGTACACTCAAGCTATTTATTTGAAAATTATTTCCTTGCTGTCAACAACCATAAATATGAATGAGGTCAGTTAGACTAGGACATCCTAAATAGTACTGAAATTCCTTACTGGTGACAGCAGCGTCTTGCTGATTCACTGATCTCTTTATAGTTCTTCACTTTGGGTGTCCCATTTGTGCTAGATTAGATGAGTTCAGGGGCACTTGAGAATGTCAAGTGGGAACATGTTCTTGCAGGAAATGGGGGAGAATCTGTTAAGGTGCAAAGCATATTAGCATTGTTTATTGCTGAATGTGTCTGGTAGCAACAGCTGCAATATCACCGTCAGGAAACGACATCTGATTCTTCATACGGATGTCATGCCCATGCTGTTGTGGAACATGGCAGTAGAATATCAAATCCATCAAGGACATTGCAGGACACAGCAATATGGGACAAGCTCAAACATTGGTATATGATGTGACAGAAAATCTTGTATGCAATGACATTTTTCTTAAAATATATAAAAAAATGTATGCTTGGGAGAAAGATTGAAACATTTTTCAACATTCTTATTTAGTAAACAGCTAGAGGCAGATTAACCAGCTACTGTCTTGCAGTGCTGTTCCTTGCCATTGAATGAAGGATACAAGATGAAACAGAAATTGCCCGTATGGGTTCCATGCATACATTTTTCATTGTTGTGTCTGTCCTCAGGAATAGTAGAGAGGAAACACAGATGACAGACTATCCTTTTGCAGTCAGGTAATGGAGATGAGTAATGTATACACATCAAAAACTTGTCTTGAATATGCCTGGGATACCATGGAGATAAGTTTGGGCAAGTAGAACTTCTGGTGTCTTGGTTCAGCAAGCATTGTGTGTAGCTTCTTAGCCAAATCACCATTTCTGGAAATCCTTTAGGGACAGAATTTGTTGTGGATCTTTAAGCCTTTCCTGAATTTCTGTATTTAGATTAGGCCTTTTATTATTTTTCTACCATTATTTTGTTTCTTAGCAAAAAATATGGAGCAGATGGAAGTGGATACAAACTGAAAATCAAGGACTTCGTTTAAGTGAGAAGGCAGTCTCTAACTCAGCAGAATTTTTTCATGCACAGCTAATTGCATGCAGAGTTATGCACATAGCAATCAATACTTAAGAACTGCATTGCTGGGACAATCAGACTGCTGGAAGCTTCTGCCACGGAAACACAAAGATAGCTGAAGCAAATCAGCTACATTTGTGAAAACTGTGCACATAAATTAGGGATATGTAGGAAGAGGGAACACTTTCATTAGACCAACAAGTGTAGTATACCATTCAAACCCAGAAACCATACGCACTATGCACAGACACAATATGAATGTTGTATGTCTAAACTATATACAGCAAGGGTCAGTTATAGATTTAAGCCTCAGGCTTTACTGTGACAAGTTCTGCCCTCAAGCCTCCCAGCTCCCTTAGAGACAGAGTCTAGGAAAGTGATGCATTTTATATGGAAGAGGGAGATTGAGTTAGGGACCACCTAAGCAAGGTGTGTATGTAAGAGTCCACTGGACCAGATAGGATGCACTTGAAGTTGCCAAAGGACCTGGCTGACATGGCTGTTAAACCTCTGTCCGTCATTTTTTGGAACCACACATTGGCCAGGAGACATTCCTGGCTGGAAAAAGGCAAAAATCAAACCCGTCTTCGAGAAGAGGATCTGGGAGGTACAGGTTATCCTCAGTCCCTGGAAAGGCTGTGGACAAAATCCTCCTGGCTGCCATTCAAAGCTTCTGAAGGACAGAAAGGCAATTGGGAAGAGGTTGTTTCTGACTAAGCTGGCTGCCTCCATGGATAAGGGAAGAGCAGCTTACTATGTCTACCTTGACTTTAGCAAAGTGTTCAGCACAGTTTGCCATAGTATCCTTATAGGCAAATTGGTGAGATACGGACAGAAATATTTATGGACAGTGCATTAACTGGTTTAGGTAATCAATCCTTAGTTGATTTGCCTTAGCTTTACTGTGTGTTCCGGAGTACCTTTGTGCCTTCATTTATGTTAGCAAACACCAGCTGTCATCAGCCTGTGCAAGGATGCAAATCCTGGGCGCTAAAGGGAAGTTTTGTTTTTTAAATTGACTAAACATTTGCTTTTCTGTTTCTGTCTCAGTGATGGTTTTGCACTAGAACGTGTGTAGAAATTCATATTTCATTCTTACTTTGTCCGAGTCAATTCAGAGTCTCTAGACCTGACTGGCATGCCAAGCAATCCCTGCTGCCCCTCCACAGCAGTGCCTAGAAAAAGAATTCTCTGATGTGAGGCTAGTGCCATTTCCTTCACCTATATTTGTTCAGTCCTCCTCAATATGTCACCCAAGAAGGTCATGGCTTGTATTATCATAGGACATATTGTCTATATTCAAAAGAAGGCTGGGATCACAGAAAACCACCAGAGATTACAGACCCTTTTATGGCTCCTCAATAAAGATTAAGCAGTGCAGTCACAGTCATGGGACTGTGGCAGAATGCAGAACCACTGTTTTTAAATATTACTACTGGAATGGAACCAAATCAGATATTTGACTTTCAACAAGGAAAAAGAAAATAGCGTAGTTAAATTAAGTATTGAAGAGACTTTAATGTTTCCCCCCCCCCTTTAATTGTACTGCTTGCTAGTTTCAGTTCTTACCTTTTTATTTAAGATCTTTTTGTTTGTTTGTTTTATTTTCTTGTTGTTGTGTTTTTTGGGGTTTTTTTTGTTTTGTTTTGGTTTGGTTCAGTTTGGGTTTTTTTCCTGGGCCAAATTCTCTCTGTCTTATATCACTGTGACTTCAGAGTAAGTCAGGAAGACTCATTCTGGATTTACACTAGTTTAGAACTAAATGTTAGCCTAAAGGAGATACCAGATTTAGACGAGAGCCATTGCACACGTTACTCCAGTCAGCTGTAGCACTTATGTGATCTTCATTTCTCACCTGTGAATGGAGCAGATTTTAGGTACAAAGCTGACTCTTACAGTTACCACGCATCTAGGCTGGAAGCACACGAGTGGGCTCAGCAACTCTTCACATGACAGAAGTTAAGCAAAGCCATCACCATAGAGGTAACCAGGGAGGACACGTCCCTGTGGTTTGCCTGAGTGGAGATGTTGTTACATCTGCCCTTGGACAAAATGGCAGCTCTGCAATCTGCATGTAGCTTATTCTTTGCAACATGCAAGTTAACTTTGATCTCAGGTTATCTATAAAATGCTTTTCACTTGCATGCTGCCCTAATATGCCAGTACTTTTTCATTCTTGGCTGCTCTTGGGTTTCGTGACCAATTCAACTGTTGTAAGTGTTCTCATCTTCTCAGTCCGTAAGAGAAAATCTATAAGAGAATTTGTAAGTCTTCACAATTTTCTGTGATTTTAGTCTGCATTTTACCATGCAGCTTCTCAAATGCCTTTTCCCTGTGCATAGTGCATAAAAAATGTAATAAAGACTAATAAATATACTCAGAGATATTTAAGGCTTTCTCAAGTAAGCCATGACAGTTAGTTTAGTTACATTTAGAAGGAAAAGGAAAACATAAAATAAATTGTGAATACACAGCACAACTCTTTTTTTTGTTGTTCTTACAGTTCCACACACCACCATCAATAGAGCTCTGATACACTTGTCTGATAGTTATATTATCCCAGGTAACTTCAGTTCATAGAGACAAGAGGACGGAGACGGAAGACAAACAAGCACAGGAGGGAAATTAAATCATCATTATGGCATCCTGAAACTAGTCCTCACTTCTTGGATATACACAAGTGGTTGAAGGGCATATTTTCCTGTTATCCAGGCTCCAAGTCAGCCAGCTGCACACCAGGTCTGCTCTGGAAACTGTTCACACACTCAATTCCCTTTGTGACTCTAGCTTTGAGGACCTAAATGCTCAAAAGGATTATGTTGACCTCCATCAGAATAATAAAATGCTGCAATCAAGCTAATGTAAGCCAGACCAACTCATCAAAAATTCCTGCAGATTAAAAAAATATATTAATCAGCTACATTAAAATCAGATGTGGGTGCATTGATTCACTTCCCTGTAGTAGGTACTTGGGTATCCACTTGCAGGAATTCTGCTGAAACCTGCAGAGGAACTAATTCACCTTTCAGCTCAACATCTGTTTTCAGCGGAGGGCAATAAGTAATACATGAGATACCTCTGAAGATAAACTAACAAATCAGTATAGATAGCAAAATGTTCTTTGAGATGAAGATAATATTTAGTAGCCTCAAGGCAAGGAATGTATTTTCAGTGCTAAGACAAATAAAGACTACTTACAGAAAGCAATTCATGCCGTAAAGAAAATTGTGGTAGCAAGGAAGAATGTGTACTGCAAAGGCGAGCAACAAAACATACAAACTAAGTTCAGGGACATAATTAGATGAAAGGCAAGAGCTGGCAATGTAATAAGTGTCTTTAAATACAGCAAGCAGTGAACAGCAATGCTGGAAAAATATATTAAAAAAGCCATCTGAAATGAATGGATGAACATGTCGGTGTTCCCTTCCACAAGGTGAATGGAGTGAAACATCTGAGTTGACAGAGAGAGGAGCATTGGGCAAACTTACTAGCACCTTCTGCCATTGACAAGTTTGCTCTCAACCTTCCTCGGCAATAATTACCCAGTTGTTGGCTAATTACAGTGCTCACACTGGGCTGGTTTCACACAACATGGATGGAACAACTTTTGGGGGGTGGTGGTGGTGGTGGTGCAAACCACCACCAAAGGACTTATCCATATCACTTCAGTAAGTGTTTGTGGCCTAACGGTGCCAATGAGGACTGGGGATTTTACTCAAGGAGAAGATTGTGATGTTTAGAAATCAATATAGTCAAGTGGGATACGTGAAGACCATACTGATAAAATGCAACGTTCTGAATGCCTAGAATTAGTCACTTATCTTTATGTAATCACTTCCTCGGCGGTGATTGGTTTGATTCGAGTTCTCAATCAAAACTGGTTTCACTCTTTCTGCTTCCAAAAGAGCAAGGTGAGCACATGGGTATCCCGCCCTGGCACTCAGGCGCTGACCACGCTCCTGAGCAGTTTACCACGGATTTACCAAGGGAAATGTCTCTCCATGACACTGTGGTGGAATAGACACTCGGCGATGGGGGATGTCAAAAAAAAATTTAAAGTTTCTCCACATGCAAACTTATTTGATATAGAAAAGTTTAGATATTCTTATTGATATTATATTATCCTGACTCACCCTTCCATCCCTAAGTATTAATTTCAAATGTATTTATATAGCTGTTACTCAAGAAAGAGTATTTAATTCGAAACTCTCTTTAGCAATAGAGAGAGGAATTCATTGCTGTGCTCTATCTTTGTGCCTAATCAACTCCTTTCAACACAGAATCTTATCAGCAAATCCCTTGTGGAGCAGTTCTTGTTTGTGTTGGAAAGGAAAATAAAGTTCTTGTGCATTCAGTGATAACGGGTTAGTTACATACCACATTTTATGAGAAGCATTATCTCAAATATGTGTCATTTCAAAAAGACTGGAATATTCATTTATTTTGACAGTGAAACATGAATTCTAGAAAGTGACAAAGATTTGTGATTACTCTACTGATCGGACCCTGTTCCAAATTCTCTGAGCTAAGAAGAAAAAATCTGTCTAGTTTGATGAAGAAATAAAAAGATCATAACATGATGAATACTAAAATGAATCTGACTGAACTAAACCAGCTCAAAATTCACATAGTTTAGACAAAAGGCCACACAGCATGGACAATATTTTGGTTTTGCTCTTTGCTAAAATACGAGATTCAGAAGCTAAATGGGCCAAAATGTTTTTTTGTTACACCTATATAATTCCTGACTACAATTTGATCTGTTCTTAAAGGTTCTTCTAATGCTGGCTAATCTACCATTTCCCTAGGAAATCTCCTAGCGTGCCTAACAGGTACATACACATCACGTCATGCTCTATCCATTTTGCAGATCTCTGAAAATTTGGAGGAAAGTGAATTAGCTCGATATCAGCCAAGAAGCAACCATATAGTTTTCTCAGCCCCCCATCACCCAACCAGGATTGATGGGGACACAGTCTACTAGCTGTGGGTGGAGGGCATATCTATGGAATTTGCATTTCACCATTTAGCACAAAGGGAAAAACCTAGTACACAAACTACTCCCCCACCTCACCCTACCCCACATTTATCAGAGAGCTGTGAGGTACCTGTTCTGCTTTGGACTTTTCATTATAATAATGCAATTACTTTTGTCAAGAAATATACCACTTAACCTAATTCTAAGAAACAATGGGTAAGGATTCTTAATAATTAATAAAATGACATTCCTTTAAAAAATGTCATCAACTTTATTATACTGAAGATGGCATTCACAGTCACTTAACTACCTACAGAATGAGAATTTCTTTAGCTGTTACTGGAATCTGCAGAGGCAGGACATGAGCTTTTGTATGACAAATGCTAAAAGTTTGGTGACAGACTAAGCAGGGTCTTTGCAAAAGCTGAGGTTTTATCCATCCAATTAGAGTGAGATAGCACAAACTAAGTTCACCTAATGAAAGCCATAGCTTCAGATTCTTCTCTATTTAGGAATTCAGCTGCCAGTGATTCACGCTAAACTCAGGAGCCTAAACCCCCTTACATTCCTCACTATAGCATGTGACACGACCAAGGTCTGTATTCCTTGCACACACACAGGTAAAATTCTTGTTGGTATTGACTAAAACTTTGTAGATTAGTATAACATTTGATGGGCATACAACAGATAAACATTAGCTACAAGGGCTGCTCTGTCACATCTTGCATTGATTTTTTTTCCACCTAATCTCTTCAGGTAACCCATCCATGAACTACAATTCGAGAGTTGAAAGACGTGTTCAGCTGTCAGCTTTTAGCTTGGCTCAGTGTAGACGTTGCTCCAACTCTCAATTATTCCCTAATCTAGAAGACCTACGAAGCAGGTGGATATGACCTTTGAAAATATCCCTTTTACAGAGGCTTGTGAAGATGGAATATGGGCTCGAGTTGCTTGACCTGATTTCATCAGCAAATGCTGATTCATTGAAATGAAAACATTTTGCAGCAAATACAGCAGTGCAGTTTTGATGGAACATTCACTAAGTCACAGGCAGGACCTCTGGGAACTGGCTGCTTTTAGACCAGCTCACCTGACTGCTTGGAGGTAATCCACTCTCTGTTACTCCAAGACATCCCTACCTGTGGCTTGCAGGCAAATTCTTCCTCCTAGTTGCAATGGCAGTAGGTACACCAAGGCTTCCTCGTGAATGCAGACTCCCTGCATTCAATGAGTCTTTGCCATGGAGGTAAGAACTCCGGTTCCAGCCAGAAAAACTACCCACCTGTGCAAACTTTCTGCAGTGTTGAGGTCTAGCTCTACCTCACCTAGCTTCCAGCACGTTGGTGAGGCTCAGGGCCAGGACTACAGCTGTCTTCATCCGTACACTGAAATTTGTTAGGGGCAGGGACTTTCAGGAGCAATCCAAGCCACCTAAGGTCTGAATCTGTCTATGGAAGCATCAGTTCTCCCCACTTATCATGCAACATGACTGCACTCTGAAATAAGGCACAGCTTTAGGTACCTGAACGTAGGTGGTGTGAAGTTAGTCCAGATGAACTTCAATGAGAACTGCCCCTTGGGAAATCTCTTTAATGACAGTTTTGCTAACAGCTTCCTTGGTATAGTTACTGTCTTTTTATTTTAACACTTTCTATGTAGAGTCTCATCCTAAACTCTTATAATAAATGACTTGTAGCTTGTGTGACCTTTCATACCAATATATTACCAGTGACTATATTAATGATACTTTATAAGCAATGAGAGATTTACCAGGCTGTCTGTAGAATTCAGTGTGATGTGCTTCAGTCCAAGTAAATGGCAAGACTGGACCTGAATTATACCAACATACATATATAATGCTCAAGAAATCCTAACTTTATTTGGATACCTTCAAGGACGCTGAACCCTGTAATGATTAAACTGCAATAAACCAGCAATTACTGTGCATGCTACTCCTTGGAGATGGGAAAAAGTCTTGGCTGTAAGAACCGTTTAAAAGCAAAATAGATCAGTTGCTAAGTAGTTGCCAAGTTCTGAGCCTGAAATCAAACCCCTTTAAATACTAAGTAAGAGGAATAAAGCATTGTAATCATTTACACGATACTTCTCGTGTTGGGCTTGCCCTTCCCACTTTGTTACTGAAAATGGGGATTAAATTAAAACCTGTGTCCTGACTCAAATGCTTTACAGCAGTGTGAAGTCCTTGAAAACTGGGCTGTCACTGCGTGCCCCCCAGCTGAATCGCTGGCTGGAGGGCTCCAAGGGATGCACAGAGCCCCCGAGCTTGCAACGCACATGTCTTCCAGGCAGGCATCCCAAGTTCAGTTGTGTGACCTGCCCTGACTTTTCCATGCGTGGTTAATGAGCTGCCCGTGCTGCGCAATCCTCCCTCTCCCCTTCTTCCCTCCAGGAGGATATCAAGGTTGTAAAAGCGCAGAACGTGAATAGTCAGCTAATCAAATCAGCAAATGCTGAAAAGGTCAAAGCCGTGCGGGAAAGTGTTGACTTTCACAAGCTGTCACGAAAGGTAACTGTGGTGTTTGAACACGGTGCAGAGAATTCAACCCAAATTTGAAAGGGAAATATGAATTGCCTCTCCACTCTGGGTGCTGAACTAGCAGGAGCAGCAAGTGAGAGCCTGGCTGATCACACCTTCACAGCTCTTTATTCCATCTTTCGAAAGCCCAGGGACCAGGTCCCCCGTTGCTGACGTATTGCTGCACACCAGCAGACTTCCAGTAACATACTGGGGTAATCGTTGTTGGCACCAGCCGAGGCACAGCCCGCAGTTCTGCCTCCAGACCCCAATCCCATTACCCAGCTACTCACGGAAACAATTCAGGGAGTGCCATATGGAATTTACTTATTGATGCCATTTAGTTTCCCCAGCACAGACATAACTCTCAGAAACTACGTTGTGTGGAGCTGGGGAATATTTGCCACAACGGATGGAAGACGAGAGTGAGGGCTTGTGTATTTTTAGCTAACACATTATTCCTGGCATTCCTTTGGAGTAGATCCACTTGTTAAAGCCTCTGTTCATCTGTCCTGCTTCTCTGTTTAAATACAGTCTGCCACTTCTCATCTGCTCCTATCTTGGCTGGGCGTCAGTCACTTAATCACTTGATTATCAGAGAATAAATGGGAAAAAGAAGCAGACTGGCAAAAATCTGAACTTCTCTGGTAGCTGGAGATCAAAGGGTGGAGAAGTTGACATATCTTGAAATCCCCTGGCAACAGTGATAATGAAAGCCACCAGGAAACCATCATTGGTTTTGTTGTTATTGCTTTAATAAAACACTAGATGATTGACTTCTCTGTCTAAACGAAGCAATAACTTACACTAGAAGGCTCTACCACTACGCAGCTAATTGCACCTAACACAGTTTAGCCTAAACTAAGCTGCAGCAAAATAGTTTAGTCTGAGCAGCTTTGGAATTAGGTTGTTCATCACATTGTGTGTCTTGTTTCAAAGCAAGGGAAAGCTCTATTTCTGCTGGGCAAAATGAGTGGGCCCCTATTTGTCTAAACAGTTACTAGATAAGGACTAATAGATGTGTGTTTCTCTTAATGGATTTTTTCTTAATAACCAGTCTAATACAGTATCCATGACTGATAATCAGAAATATTTAAGCATTGGAAAAGAAAAATTATTCAAAAATATATATTAAAACCCATTACCACCACCTGATTGACAAGGACATCTGCAAACTGAAAAATACAGACCACTTCTGTATAATGCTTTCCTTCGAAAGCAGAGAAGGTCCTGAATTTCATTGAAATCAGGGTTTCTGGGTAAATTCTGATTTCCCTGTCATTCTTTTAATTCTGGCTTAGACCATTGAAGGCGACCTGGTCCAGGGTCGGTGTCAGACAGAAGATGTGCAGAAATGGTAGCAACCCCCTGCATTTCCAGTAACCTGGTCTTCTTCATGCCTCTCATTGCAATTGTTTTAGGTGCTCCCTGTTCTTGCAACCATCTCCTTTGGACCAGAAGCGGCAGACCCCCCCTGCCCCGGAGCCGATGCCAGCGTTCCTCTCGGGATGCCTGCTGGGTGGTACTTAGGCACAACACAGCTGCATCTCCCCTCCTCGCGAGCTGGGGACATCACTACCCTTACGCCTTAATTAATCGCAGAAGAAGATGTTTCCTGAGTTTGCCCTTCTTGGCCTCATCTGCTTCATAATGGTTAGGATTTATTCAGTTCCAGTGTTTTGTAACACTGCAGGGATGCACCAGTTTGAGTCGTATCAGCTTCCTCACAGCCAGCCCGGCCACACAGTGGCTCCAGCTTGGCTCAGTGATGTTCGTTCTCGAGTCCAACCACGTGCTGCTGGGGAAAAGGAGAGAATCGCTGTCCATGTTGCAGAGCAGATAAATTCTGCGACACTGAAACTTGTTTCCCTGTACCTGCGAGTTGGAAAATTTTTAACATTTTAATACGTACCACGCTCAGTTATTAAGAATATCTTCCTGAGCTGGTATTAGAGATCTTTCTCTCAGCAAAGAAAACCATATTAGAACACATTTCATACCGTGAGATACTCTGGTCCTCAGGCTAGTTTCACTTACAGTGCTGTAAAGCAGTAGTGGTGCTATTGAAATCAGTGTAGCGGCTTCAGGCCTAAGTAGTAAGGCAGAGGAAAGGTAATGCATTATTCCAAAATAAACAGCAAATTAAGAGCAAGCAATAAACCTGACAGCCCTGTACATTCTGAGTCTTGGTTTAGGGTCATCACACTTCTAGCAGGATCCCTCTGTCAACCAAGATCATTATTGTCTCTGTCCAGATGATGAAATCCTGTAAATCTGAGTGTAAAATGTTTTGCTTTCCCATTTGGTGTTTTTTCCTGAATATTATTTTGTTCACCCAGGGAGAAAACAGCTGCTTTTCCTTTGCTTTCTTTTCTTAAAGGGATGCAGGTAAACAGAGAACAGGATAAATATATATAAATATTTCTTGAATTTTATCAGACAAGCAATTCCCTTCAAAGGCATAAAAGATTTTCTCCTGTAGATGGCATTACCTCCTTTGCACCTTCAGCAGGAGGTATGGAAGAAGGGATGACAAACTTGCTAAACCCTCCTCATCCCTGATAAGTTAATGTTTGCAAAAGCAGGAGCTGCCCAGGGTAAACTGGCGGTGTGTGCTGTAGGCACCTGAGTTAACTTTAAATAAATGGGCTGGGGCACAGCTGCTATGGCTGGGGGCTCAGATGGGCTATTTATCTTGGTGGAGACACCACTGCGGGTAGTTTCTCTTGAGCCTGGAGGAACTTGGGCCTCCTCTGCTGCAAGCTACAGCCTAGGTATGTTGGTGAAATGGGTCTGGAGATCCCAAATCCCTGAGGTTCCCAGCTGGGTCCCCCCAGATGCTGGCTGGGCTGCTCCAGTCTCTGCTGTAGACCAGGAGTATGTTCCTAAGGAGGGCTGGCAGCAGGTGGGAGACTCCATGTCTTGCTTTCCAACAAAAGATGTGTGTGCTTTCTGTAAGAACTCGTGAATTTTGTTAAATTGCCACCTTTGAACAGAGAAAACACTCTGCTGAAAGGCTGTGGGCTTCTGGAGCAGGCTATTGCTCTTCTTGATTGCTCCCCCAGCCTTTTCCTTGTACTGCTTATAATGTGTACCTTGCTGCAGGTGATAAAGCTCTCCAGTTTGAAAACAAACAAACACCCCCCACACCCCCAACAAAACCCTCCAAAAAACCAAACAAAAAATATCTTT
>JAOBAS010000072.1:82447621-82486007 GCA_025311575.1 Elanoides forficatus | reverse complement strand
ACAAATTTCTATAAAACCACTTTTCTGTTGCTAATACAATTGGAGGTGATTCTTTAAGCAATCTGAACCCCCCTCTCTCTCATTTTTAAATTCCTGCCCTCCCGCCGGCAGAGGGGAGGAGAAAAAGAATTTAAAGAGGACTCCTCAGTTTGAAGAGGAGTGAGATTGGTGTAGGAGCAGATAAAAGAAGTACTTTACACAGTGGAGCCCCCCCCAGCAGGAGAAGCAGAACAGTGCCTGCTTTCTCAATCCAGGCAGCTCAGCCTTGAGATGGGTACAAAGGCACTTCCAGGGAAGCCAAGAGGAATTCATGCCTTAATGTGCGAGACTGATGCTTGTATAGAGTTTAGGTGCCTCAGTTAGCTGTTGAGAAAGTGGTTTTGGGATGGTATTCTGGATTTGCTAAGATGTCTAGTTTCTTTCAGAGACCTGGAGCCAAGGCCAATAGAGGAGTCCTGTGTCCTGTTTCTCCATTTTGGGAGGGTGAGTAGAACCTGACATGTCCTGAATACTCTCCGTTAAGCAGTGATCAGTGTAGCAGCAATGAGGACATTATGCGTCAGTCATAGAATTATCATAGAAACCTAGAATGGGTTGGGTTGGAAGGGACCTTAAAGATCATCCCGTTCCAAGCCCTCTGCCATGGGCAGGGACACCTTCCACTAGACCAGGTTGCTCAAACAGTCTGTAATCCGAAAGGGCAGAAACCTCCATCTTTTGTGTAGGTGTTTTCTTATTGAAAAGACAGGCTCTTTGTTACATCCACTGTCAGCCATCACTGTGACCCCATCAAAACTCCAATATATGACCCATCAAAACAACAATTTCTTGTAAGACAATGCCTACAGAATAAGAAAATTATTTATGGAATCTTTTTTAATACCTGCTGGGTTTGACTTAAAAACACTTTTCCTAAGTATTCAGGTTTTCTACAGTGCTGTAAAAACAACATGCAAAATTTCACTTAAAATCACCCTACTGATAAACTCTCCCTTAGTTCCAACTGTACTCAGTGCTGCAGCGTGCTTAATAAATCAGTTCACCTACCAGGACCATCCCTGCCCCAGTCCTACAGCTCTGACGCTGCCGTGCACATCTTGGACTCATGTAAAGAAGTTGGAGATGATGTTTTTCCAGCCCACTCTGGAAAAAGAAGGAAGGAGGAACACTCCATGAGCCTTCACTTTGTCTGCATTGCTGTCAATGTTTCGGTGGCATTTTAAAATAAAGAAAATGTCAGCTTGCTCTTCGTATCTCCCTGTCATATCTGTCATTATCAGAAATGTTTAAGTCAGGTCCTGGTTGTTAGGACTCTGGAATTTTCTTCCCATCTGTAGTTCAAAATAGCCTGAAATTTATGACTTCTGGACACTTTGCAGAAGACATTTTTTGATAGATTTTTGCAGGTAAGTAAGAGGAATGGAAAACATTTGAGTAGAAGGTTGTTTGCCAGTGTGCACTTGTGTTTCAGTGTGCCCCAGGATATGTTGTGATATGAAATTCTGGTCCCACCGAAGATTATATCAATTCTGCCATTGAACTCTAAGGAAGGTTGGTTTTAAATCAATTTTAAATCAAAATTTAAATAGCTACATTTATTTTTCTCAACACGCTGTTCGAATAATTCCGCTTTATTCTCTTTTTGTTTACGTTCAGCTACCCGAGTGGTATGTTGATTGCATATGGGAGTATTAACTTCATTGGGAGGAGGAATTATGAACAACAAAAAACTTGTTTAGCTGTAGAGCTCTTTAAGCTGGAGGACAATTTAGAGAAACACACAGCGATAACATTAGTCTTGAGCAAATCTAGTGTGGAAACTGGGAGAAGGTTGCCAGCTGTTGATGGGGTAAACTTCAGGAACAGCTTTCTGGAAGCAGAATAAAGGCAGGAAACACAAGCGGGACTTTGATGTTTTATAAGTGTTGTTATTTGATGGGATGCTCATGACAGCGAGGAGCTGGGCTCCACTGCCTGACAGTCCCTTGGAGCCAGACAGCTGGACAGATATCGGCTTCGTGCAGGAACAGTTTGGCATTCAGCATGGAGCGGTGTGAGCCATCGCCTGAGAGGATGACATGTTCCAGCCGGTTTCTGAAGGTCCCTGAAAGACACAGTGAAACTCTCCAAATGATCTATTCAGGCTGGATGACATGGACAGTTCCTTCTGATTTACACCATTTGACTGACCTTGTCTCCTAGCTAAATATTTATTTTCTCCTTTCCCTAAGCTAGTATTTTCCCCTTCCTAAACTGCTGTTCTTGGCTCTAGAGACTTCTCATCCTGCGTAATGTTAGTGACAGTGGAAGGATCAGATCCTCTTGGATGATATCTCAATATCTTGGAAGGCAATTAATAAACTGTGATTAGATGATAGCTGTAAATTGAGTTACAAAATGCATGTAATTTCAGGTCTTTTACATGTGCTGGACCATCCTCAGTTAAATGATTTAGAATCAGAGCTGGGTCCCTATTAGTTTAAGTCTGGTTTTTATAAGGCACTAGTCTCTGTTACAGCACAAATTTTTAAAAAAGCATTTTTGTTACAGGTTTTCCCCATTACTATCTACTACCAAAAACCCCACCAAGCAAACTTGGAACAAAATGACAGGAATGTGTTTGTTGTTGGGAGGAACGTAATCCAACAGAAGCTTTTGAAAAAGGTGCTGGCACAAACTTTAGCGATGAATAGGATGGTCCTGATCATGAGATCGCTAATGAAAAACCCTTGGCAGCTTGAAACCTCATTTAGCCAACAATGCACTCTTAGGTGGCAGTGAGCTCGCTCACAAGTCAGGGAATTTAAAACGAGTGTGAAAGCTTTGAAAGAAAACCTTGAATTCTTCTGACTTGGGTTTGTTAGAGTTGTTACAGCATATTTCCTACACAATAGCCAAACGGCCCATTTACACCATCTGCCAAGGTGCTGGGAGGTGAAGTAGAAAACTGAGGCTTTGGTTTCCTTTCTGCCTTCCTGAACAAAACTCGCACTTGTCAGACAACAGTCAGCGTTATTGAACAAGGGCTTGACAGCTATGGGGAAAAGCAGATTGCTTCTCCATCACCCTGCTTTACCCCGCAGGTAGCAGGGTCTGCCAGCCGCACGCCGGTCGCATGGTGCTTCACGCATGTTTGCCTGTCGGGAAACTTAAAGCATTGTCAATCCAGGCCAAATTTTCTAATTCACCTTTCTCATTGGATAACTTGGACTATTAACTCTCTTTTATTAAATTGGGTAACTCACACACTAGTTGTTGAAAGCCCTTTCATGCAGGGCTACGACTCCGGAGCCATATAGACCTGTGGAAGGACGGGGGTCCCTTGACAGGAAAGCAGCACCTGCAGCAGGGAATTGTCCTCTTAGAGGTGGGACACTGGAGTTTAGACCTGAAATTGGTTGCACTGGGGTAAAGTAAGATGAGGACCAGAACATACTGATGCTCACTCCTAGAGGAATAAAAATATAAAATAAAAAACCACTAAAGGATAGTGCAGCCCATCCATTGATGAGAATGTGCCCTGCTTTCATAATAGCTGTTCTGCTGACAGAGGAGGCGGAGACACCGCTCGGCAATATCCAACTTGTCAAAACCAATGAGGGATATCTTTGTCCCTTTTCATCAGAGATTCCAATACATTTTTCACTTAAGAAACTAATAGACAGATAACACATTTATATGGACATATTTTACGGCTGGAGAGAAGCACACATTAATTTTTTTTTAAAAGCACAGCAGTACTAAAGTCTACCAAAAGAAGTACATGAAGTTCTGCTGAAAACCAATTCCGATCAGATGCATCTCACTCAGCTGTTCAGCTGGGTGCTCAGGAATTAATTTTGTCTCTGTTCATTATGAGTTATTCCATGCAGCTATGATGTCTCATAATGGATAGACTATGGAGGGGAGAGACCGTTTTTGATGTAATTTTTTCCCCCCAAAAGACTACGATTAAACAAAGTACAGTGCTACCACTTGGGCCATACATAGATAGAGGAGTAGGGAGAGCTGTATGTAGATAGATGAAGGCAGTGACACTATGTGGTGATGACAGCTCTTCACTGAAGGCTCTTGCACTTTTTACTTGTATGTTGTAGAGTTATATGTACCTGTTGTGTTTCGTGTTTTTTTTTTTTTCTTTTCTTTTTAGAGCTGTGAATTGAGTCTTCAATCACATTTGCAGAGAGCTGAGCACTATGGACTTGTCTTCTTTTCTCACTCCAAACCCTCTTGCAGAAAGCATAATAAATAGGACTGCCATAAGGTGGATGTCTTCTGTACAGCTCCGTGCACTCCTCCCTGCCATGCAGCCACACTTTCGCCAGAAAAACAGCGTCTGCTCAGGTTCACGCTGTGCAGTTACACACTTTAAGCAGGCCAAACCACTCCATTTCACACTGCACATGGCTTAGAAAAAAGATGTAAAATAGTATACCTGACTGGGAATTTTGCCAGGGCCTCACCAGCATAATCAGAAAACAGGACTGTGTAGATGCTGATGAGCATAAAAGAGTTGGGACTGTTCTCCTGCACAAGTATCCTAAAATACTGAATGCGGGTTTAGAGACATGAGGAATTGTGGCCTAAAGAATAATTTCAGAAAGTTGTAACTGCCAGATGAGAGGTGCTTAGAAGGAAATTGCCTGTCTCAGCCTGTGCTTGATGGCAACAACTTAGTGACAGAAAAGGGATGTTACATATGAGGCTGCTCCATAGAAACGGCATATTATTTTTGCAAGAGGAACGGCGGAATGTGTTATTTTGAAATCTCAGCTTGTTAGAACAGAGTTCTTTTTTGGCTCAAACTAGAAATGAGTTATAGGAAAAAAGCTCCACAATTTTACTGCAAGAGGTGAATGGGGAGAAAGTAATAAAATTTGTGTGCTAAATGTCATGTTTCTTACAGACAACATGAACTTTTTAGCAAACAGATGGATTATTGACACAATATGGAGGTTTAGTGATAGATATTCTATTTCCATCCACAGGTGCGTTTTCTGTCTAAAATTAAATTTTGATTCATCTGCAATTGATTTGATTTTTAAACCAGCTTAGAAAAAATAAACTTTGACTTTGTAAATAGAAGAGAAAAGAAAAAAAATCACAGTCCAATTGGCTTAGACTTACCTACTGCTGCCTTGGTAACAAAATAACCAGCACCAAGATGTTTTTAGCCATTTCTTACTGTCTATTCCCAGATCTTTATGCTCAGCCTCAGCAGCGTTGCCCACCGTGCTGAAGGTAGAATCTCCCACTGACTTCTGTGGGTCTCTGGAGGCCAGTGGGAGGTCAGCGCTGTTGGATGAGGCCGGAGAGTGAAGGATGGAGCAACCGTGGGTCCTTGCAATAAGGAAGGGCAACCTGGGCTGTATTAGCCAGAGCACAGCCAGCACATCAAGGCGAGGAATGTGTCCTCTCTGGTGGATGCTTACGAAACTGCATCTGGAGTGACGTCTCCAGTTTTGGGTGTCCCATCAAAAGAAAGGCATTGAACATCCAGGGGTGAGCCCAGTGGAGGCCATCAAGGTGGTTGGGAGGGCTGGAGAATATGACCTAAGAGAAGAGGCTGAGATTACTACGGATGGAAGGCTTGGGGAGTATGGCTATCTACAACTACCTGATCAGAGGATACAGCCACGAGGGAGCCAAACTCCTCTTGGAGGTGAGTGGCTCTAGGGTGAGAGGCACTGGACACAAGCTGGCACATGGTGAATTCTGATTAGATGTTAGGAATAAACGTTTTACCATAAAGGTGGCCAAACACTGGAAGAGATTGCCCAGGGAGACCCTGGGATGGCCACCTTTGGAGGTGTTTAAGACTGAATGAGACACGGCCCTGGGTAGGACTGCAGGACCTCCAGGTGCTCCTTCCAGCCCAAAGTGCTTTATGATTCTGTTCTAGAAACCCTCACGATGAAAGTCCTCCTCTACTGCAAGATGAAATATAGGAAGATGTTTGGAACACCCTTTGGAAGGAAGATGAGTTTTATTGACCTCAAAGCTGGAAATTATCCACATTCTTGGATTTAAAAAGAAATAATATCAGCTGAAGAGTGAAGCTGACATTCAGGTATTAAGCACGGCAGTATATGGAAAGGATCTTTTTTTTTGGAAATACAATGTTTTTACATTTCCCAACACTTTTTATCTTTAATTTCTTATTTGGAAGGATTGTAGATAAATTTTGTTTGATAGACAGACTTGGACTTGGTCTGAAATGTGGACTGGAGCCTTGCTGAAAAACAAAAAAGATGTTTCTTGTGAACAGAAAATTTAAGCTTTCAGTCACTTAACCCAACTTCTGACAATTGGTTCAACATCTTGTGTCAGTGTGATAGGAGAAGACACAGCCTGTGACCCCAAACCATTGCACTCTATGTGAACTGGGCTGCTTGCAGGCAGTGTGGCAACGGTCCAAAAGTGAATCATTACACACAACATCTGTTTAACTGTTCACGCCACGGTTCTCTTTTTAATTCAGAATCGGTGAACCAGTCCACCACTTTTTATACTCTGACTAGTCTGATACTGCAGAACAACAGCTGTGCCACCGCTGCTTTCTACCCCTGTTGACTTCATTGACGTTAAATATAACAAAACGGATTGGCATATAATTCATCACTGCCTTGGCCAGTGTACACCTAACTGGATGCTGCTTTGACTGATGCTCAGGCTTCCATCTGCAAGGAAGCCCGCTAGCCGTACATCCTTCATTGCAGACAAGTTGCTGAGCAGCAACAACGAAAATGCTTTAAATAATAGTTGCTATATTTAAAAACAGTATTTTGGAGTTCAGTGCAGAACAAAACTTCTGTGTTGTCGTGGGCTCTGGCAGTGCCTTAGCTTTCAAAGGCCCTGCCAGGTGCAAGAATGGCCTCATGGCAAATCTCCATACAAAACAAAAGTCAGGCTAAATCTGATAAAGGACTGGGGCAGCATTTTAGGCATACTGTATCCCAAACAGTGCTAGAAAAGTTGCTGCAAATCCCTGTAGGTGTTCAAATACCAGTGCTGCTTTACTTTTTTCTCATCTGAAGTTTTCTCCCTTTTTCTGTGCATTCCCAAAGCTGTGAACATGTTCAGCTTACACCTAGGCTCTGAAAAATAACTGGCCTTTATCCTAAGTCCCCAGGGCAGTGCAGTATGTCAGGTTTCTCAGATTATGCATAGGAAAAGCCAAAAGGTTGTAATCCCCACGCGAAATGATGTAGACCCTCTTTCCATGGAGCCTTAGACTACCATCACGGGAGGTGGGGGGAAGACAGACGTTCAAATCCCAATTCAACTTTTTTGCCGACAGCTGTAAGCCACTGCTGGGAGGAATTCAGAACATCAGACAAAGGTACCGAGAGGTGGGAGAGTGCCTTGAGCCCCTCCTCTCATGCTGAAGCAAAGCATCACATAGCAGGAGGCCACTCCACCAAGGGGTAATGAAGGAACTATAACTTGTTGCCTAAAAGTTAAAATACCTCGACAAAGGATCCCTGGCATCTGGCCTCTTCCTTCAGGCTTATGTTTGCCAGGAGTCAGTGTCTGAAGAAAGGTGTAGGCTCACCTCAGCCAAACTGGAGCTGAAAACCAGGCGTGTTTTCCTTTGTGCTTTCTGCCAGGCTCAGGAGTCTTTAATTTTTTCCTGTGTAAGGGGCTAGCTTTCGAGATGAGATAAAGTTGATGGCCCCTCGGTGCAGCCTAGACCTGGTTTACATCTCTGTTTAGGAGCCCCCAGATTTCCTTGCATATTGTGTAGGAAGCTTAGTTGCCTACTGCAGGATTTGGTTTCTACTCAAGGGGCCAAGTATTTCAAAGTTATTAAAAAGATCTTTTATTGTTTCTGGCTCTCGTGGTTTTGCAGCTGAAGGTCCATGGAGATACTAGGTGAAGGAATGGTGCTCTGCAGTAAACCTCTCGCTTCCCTTCGTTTCCCACTGCGTACACGTATAGTAAACAACTATCACAACAGGACAGGTAACAGGGGAAGCTATCCTTGCAGGGCATTTAATATTGGAGGAAAATTCTCACTTCTGCGCTGTATTTTGCAGTAGAGGATATTATGGACTGTTATGCATTCCCTTGTGTCACTCTGATTATTATTCTTGACTATTATGCCTAGTTTAAGCTTAAGATTTAGCTGAGAAGCCTTTATATTATTAAGGCAGATTACTCAATTTCATTTTCTTTACAAAAAAATGAATGCCGAGTGTAAATCCTAGAACTGAGACTAAATTCATATGATTACAGCAGAAACAGCTAAAAAAAAAATAATCCATTTTTCTGGTGTTTGTACTCGTGTATGACTTTGGGACAAAAGGAGACTTCCTTAAAAAGGAAGCAGACTTTAAGAAAACATCTTTAAAAAGCTTACACAGTACTGAATATTAAATATTTAGCCTTGACATTAACTAGCATTTCAATGGCCATGAATCTACATATTCTTTGAGCCAAGGAATCAATGCTCTTCTACACTATGTAAGGAGAGAAACCAATATGTTTAATGGGAATTAACTCAAGTGTTAAAATGATTTCCCTGCTCATGACTGAGCGTAGTGATGGTGGAGTCAATGAAATTTTTGGTTCTGTGCAGACTTCAGACTGTCCCCCAGATCGGACGAGCACCATTGCCAGTTGGGCAAGGCCCTGCAAAAATGAAAGCAGCAAGTCTGTAACCTACGTCTGACTTCATGTCCTTTCCTGCAGATACGTCTTCCTGGCAGTCCTGGAGAACATGGGAGAGGTAGACTCTACCTTCACGGAGAAGCAAATGCAAGGGTACCAAGTTTTTGTGGGAGCAGGGTTTTATCTTGCGCATGTAACACTCGAACCAAAGCCAGATAAATGCAAAGGAAAGTCACTGAACTTTGAATTACAGCCCTGTGAATGCATTTCTTACGCAGAGCTACATTTTTCCTGGTTTCTCAGTGAAATTAAATGTATGCAATGGTGTGGTTTGATGGTAATCCCTCTGCCAGCCCAACACCCCTGATGCACTGACCAGTGTCAACGACACAGGCCAGAAGGTTGGAAGTTTCAAAGGCAAGTTTTGTGAAAACTCATGTTTTAGCAGAAAAGAGTTAGTGCTTCTGCTTAGGGAAAAAAGTGCGCTGGTTGAGAAACTCTCTTCCCCCTGGTCTGCAAACCAGGCAAGGGAGCATAGCCCAGGTACGGCTCAGCGCCAGCCGGCCTGAGGGTACCTGGGAGCAGCAGCAGGAACCACCATGGGAACCATCACCTTTATTTTCCAGTTGGGTGAGGAACGAGGTACTGATTTAGAAACACTGCCGCACCTCTGTAAGTGCCACAGCTAAATACCTTGGCTTACTACTCTATTCTGAAATTTAAAAGAAAACCATCTCCATGGAGTTTATAGTGAGTTTAAGCATAAATTTGTAAACAAGCACATGAAGAACCAATGACACTTCTTGCAGAAGGTTTAAACATTATGAGCTAAAAAACTTTTACTAAACTAACTAGAATTTATCCAGTATAATTACCAGATTAAGGTCACAATTGATTCAATAACTTAAGGAATTTGCAACAAAATCGGGTTGCCAATTCATCGGGTAATCACATTCTAAAAGACACACATCAAATGATGAGATTACTACAGTAAATTTGTGATTAGCTCCTGTAACTGCTGACTGTCATAAAGTCAGAAATGAATAGTTTTACTCAGCGACCTTGTAATCAATACATAAACTCTTCTGGGTTCCTGTAGTTAGCAGGTAGAAGGCTGGCTTCCTCCCCAGGTGAAGCAGTGCTTTCAGGAGGTCTGGGTTTGATTTCTGATTCTATCACTGGTTTGCCAAGTGTTATCGGCTAAGTAATTCCACCTCTCTGACCCTTATTTTCTCATGTGAAAACTGAAATAACAATAATAACAATACTGATCTCTGTTGTTAAGCATTTGGATCCCAGCTGTAAAAAACATTATACAAAGATCTGTCACTACCCCATAAATAATGTATACTACCTTAGTTCATTAACAGAAAAACACTGTTGGCTAAGAGGAGCTAAAATTGACACATAGGGGTGTGGAAGCACCCATGGTCCCTATGATCAGTACTGTAAATTTGGTGCTAATAATTCCAGAAAGAGAACTGCAGTTTTATACTGAAAGACACAAGTTTCACTGGAGGATGCTCCTTTCCAGCAAGTTGTGTGCTAGAAGCTTTGGGTTATGAGTTTCATGGAAGAAATGAACGGGTATGTATTTAATAAAGGTTAAAGCAACAACAAAAAATTTCTCAAAAACCACTTCAATGTACACAACATGCTTTTGAAATAATTTTTGCTAACTTACCATTATACTTGGTGTTCTGTCCTTGGCAAATTTTCCAACACTTGCTGGAAGCTCAGTATTGGTCTTTCGGAAACTGTCTCCCTCCGTTTGATTTAAATAGAGTTGCACCTCATTGTTCATCACTGTTGCAAACTCACTTGTTAAAGTTCACAAGATAGCTGCCATTTGTCAGGAGCTTTGCTCTTCATTGTGATCCTGAATGTGCCCATTAGGCTTATGATAGAAAGAAAAAAACTTAAATGACCTAAATTACAGGACCAAGGGCCAGGAAATTATTAAGCAAGCTGTTCTGTTGATTAATGGGAAACAAAAGGATACTTGTCACAATGAGATAGGTAATCTGATGGGCAGAAAAGATATGGGGATGGTTCAGCAAGCTGTGCTATCAAAGACTTGATATACACTTTATCATGGTTAATTGGACAGTCTGCGGGTAAGTGAGAGATGTCCTTTGTGAGATTCTTACTACATCGAAACCAGGAAAAGCATTTTTAGTATTTTTTAACATAGTTTCTATGTACAACAGTGATCACAAGAGATGCTTAAGAGCTACTATAGTAGGTTTAAAATCCTGAAGTGTTTCCAATGAAGCAGGCATGGACTGTCAAGCTAAGAGAAATGGTCTATGCTGAAGCAACTCGAGGCAGATTTGTAATTTCCCTACATCTGCACATTTCTCTCTCCAAAGCCATGTCAACCAATATGACATGCTTATATTCACCTTTCTAACAGCTACATATATTCTACCAGCCATGCATGTTTTCTTCTTATTTATTTAATGCAACATCTAGTTTTGAAAACATAATCAATGTTTTTTGCAGAGTATTATGCTTTTATTTTTCATACTGTGCTTCTGTGGATTTTCCACATGTGCAGAGAAGCAGTGGAAAACAGGTGAAGGTGAGAAGAGCAAAGATAAGTTAGCGCATAATCTTCTTTGAGCTCTGGCTTTCCCATTTTTCTGTTTTTTTCCACCAAAGCACAGAAATTGGGGATGGAATTTTCAAATCCATTAACTGTAGCTCTGCTTCTTCCAGTGAAATGAAATGCTTTCAAAGCAGTAAAACCAAACTACCAAAGAAAGCCAGTTAAAAGAAGAATTAAATTGATCATTAAGACTTTAATCTAGAGTTTTTACAACAGCATACACTTTCAGTAGTGTAAGTTGGGCTGCACCCTTGGTTGGAGGAAAGCTGCTGTAGATTAATGCTGAGCAAGGCACTCTCCACGTTACCACCTTCTGAAGGAAAAGGAAATTAGAATCTCTGCAAATTTTGCTAAGCTGGAAACCAAGACGGTAAGGGAAAATGATGAAAAAGTTCACAGTTTAGGCAGCAAAATCTAATTAACTGAAAACCTCATCTCTCAAGTACTCACACAGCTTCAAGATGATTCAAGGGCACTACTGCTGCTGCGTGTCAATGGGAACACTTATGACAGAAAAACAGATCCAAGAGGTAGTCGTGCCAAGTATCTCTCCCAAGGAAGAGGATTTAGGCTGGTGTTCTGCAAAGGAAATGCGCATGCCAGAAGTTCTCTATAGGGATAACAAAGGATGAGTGTGTGGAAAGCCTCCAATAAGGAAATTTCCAGTTCTGAAGAAGAATATGTAACTACCATAACTTTGATCAGAGCAATCAAGGCAGCTGTTTGCTTCTTGAATGCTCTTGAATGAAAATGGTGGCTTGGCTCTTTGTATTTTATTTTTCGGAGGGGCTGCAGCAGTACCTCAGGCTTTTAGATAGCGTGAGAGGAAAACACAACTTTGTAGATAAAGGTTCTATATTTTAGACAGCAGAGCTCAATTTCTTTCACTTGGAAATTATATACCTCCAGCAATCTGACAACACCCTACAGCACCTAAGGCTCTGCATTTCCACCCCAGAGCAATACTGTGAAAGGCAGGAGAGCTTGTCGATGCGAAGGTGTACTCAACTTCAACACAGACCAGAATCCTACCAGCCTTGGGAAACAGCAGAAAATCCCATTTCTTTCTAATTTCAGCCTTCCTCTAACTGCAGAATGGGGGATCGATGTCAGAGGAGGCAGAAGTCTGCAGGAAGAGGAAACTCCTTGCCATCAGAAGGAAAATGCGCCCAGATTTTGAACTTCAGGCTGGAGAACATACTGTAGAGAGGGCATTGCAGAGCCCAGAAGGGTTGGCCACCACCCAGCGTGTGCTTCATTTTCTACTAAGTACATGGTGTTGGAGGAAAGATTGGGAAATAAGGGTTCTGTTAGGCAATTAGGATTCTTGTCATGCTCCTATTAGCATGAGATTCTGCAAGAAAGCTGTTGGAAAAGTCCATGGTTTGGAACAAATCTTGGATAAATCCCAGTTTCTTGTAGTATCTAAAAGAGCATGGAATATATTTTTAGTATAGAATACTTTATCCAGGAGCAGAATCCCCATCAAAAAGCGAATAACCAGCCACGGCTGAGACATGACATTGTGAATAAAACTACCAACCCTATACGGCTGATCTATTCCCTCGTTTTTGTCCTTGCTTAAGAAGACTTGGTATAGGCATTAAGTAGCAAAGCACTCTGTTGTGCTATTTATCTTTGCTAGGAGTATTTCTTTTATTGACCTGCATATTAGTTCTACATCTACTGTGACCTAACAGGCCACAGAAGGCACTTCTGAAAAAGTAGGTATATAATGAATTATTTCTTGTTAAAAATACTGGTTATTTTTAATGTCATACAATAATTTACTTCTTTTATCTTGTTGAACTCTTTTTGACAAAATTTCACATGAAATGAGCAATCAAGCTGTTGTGACTAAGGAGAAGAATATTAATATTCCTACAAGATTATCCACACAAAAGTGTATCTGATTCCTACTTGGTCACTCCCTACCCACTCTCTGCTTGGTACTGGGAAACATAAAAAGCTAAGAATGTAGTGGGATTTAATTTGTGCATGTAACTCTCATACTTCTATACCTTGATGGAAATGGCTTTTCCATTATTGAATTTCTCATCAACAAGAACAGAAGCTGAGGTCAGTGTCGAGGTGGATGTACCGGTACCCTGGGGCCACTGTGAGATTCATTAGTTTCCTGTAACACAACCTGCAAACCTTTTGAATCAAAGGTGGGGTTTTTTGAATCAAAGCTTTATTGCTAGATATCTGCCAGGATGGGGATGGTTTGCTGTGACTGCTATCAACAATTTGAGCAAATCTTCTGGGAGTCATTCTGAAATGGCCCATTTAGTTCTCAAATATCCAGCACAATCTAGACCAGCGCATGAGAATATCCGGGGAATTGCTGGCTCTGCTTTTTGGAGATCAGATCTGCTCATATTTTCTGCTCTTCAGCACCAGGTCACGGTCATCTTGTGGCACCGGTGCTAAAGGGTGATTCTGTTTAATGGCGCAATTTCTGTAACTGCAGTGGTGGTGGTGCTCAACATGCTGAAGAACGACAGTAACACAGTAGCCCGAAAGTGTGACTTACTGAAGAGGGAGTAATATGAGTTTTTTGTCTCAAAAACAAACACACACACACACACACAACCCTTTCACTTGAGCTGCAATTTGTTCTACCTCCTGGTGAGAAAATATGACCGAAAGTTAATCATTCCCTGGAAAGAAGGCAGGTAGAGTCAATAGAACTGAAATAAAATCTATACTGTTGTATCTGCACGTACTAATGCTGCTGGCTTTGATCAGATGACTATTAGAATTGAAAAATAGATGCTTCATAAATGATATGGGTTTTAGATTACTCTTTGCAAATATAGCAAGCTCCTCTGAACTGAAGAGGTGGGTATACTTACATAGATATGTCTTCCCTATGGAAATGTTGATACAGGAAAAGCTTATCGTGTAATTAGGAAAAAAATCAGAATTTAGATCCTCTAAGTAAGTCAAGTTCACTGCTGCAGTTAAAAAAAGGGAATAGGAATCTAAGTGCTTCTCATCAGTGAGAAGTGCTCACGAAAAATATGTGAAGAGGTGGTAAAGAGATCATGTTGGTTTGGAATGGAATAAACAAATAAGTGTCACGAGTAAGAATGATCACTTAGCATTAGCTTCTGGGACTTTCAAATGTCACAAAGAGGTGATTTAAGCATTACAACTCCCTGAACAAAATTCTGCTTTTTGGTGGGAAGGTGGTACAGCATCAAACAGCAGTTGAATTGTTACATAAAATTAAAATTTAATGTCTACAATTTGTTTTTTTATTTGAAGGTCTGCAACCATTACTGAATGTGCCTATGTTCTTCCTTACTGGTGACATCAATTCCTTACTGCTCTGAAGTTAAATAGGTGTCAGCTAATGAGTTATCGATCATTTGATTGAAAGTGAGGGGTTGAATAGACTGGTATCATGGAAGGATAATCCCCTAACTGCCAAATTCTCATAGTCATCACTCATGGATTATCAAAGTTAGGCATTAAAAAAATCCTACTAGGTCATCTAATCTGCCTGCCAATATTGCCTGTAAGTAGGGCTGGTCAAGAAAAAGGAAAAAACCACTGTCCGCTAAATTGAAATATTCCATATGGATACACCTTTTTGGAGAAAAAAAGAAGTTAGTTTTGAAAATGTACAAAACTGAAATAGTTTTATTAGGCTTTCTCCTTCAGTTTTTCGTTCAGGCTTTTGTTACTAAACTGACCTTGTAAAAAGGAATGTGTTGATTTTGCAGAGGAATCTGATTTTCATTCTCTGGTTGCAGTGCTCTTTATCCTGATATTTTGCAATTTACATTATGACAATCTTGTTTCATTTTTGGAAAAAAATCAAATGTAGAAATACAGGACATTTCCGTGGAAACAGAAGTACTATTTTCTAGTCAGGTCCATTTAAAAACACTTTGACTAATCTCTTTTTAAACACCCTTTAAGTGTGCAAGACTAGTTTTTTAACCATATGAAAATTTCTCTCCAGCCTTGAGCAAGAAGCTACCAATTTAGACATTTCCTACTGAATAGCTTATATGATTTTCTATTCATTTTGCTAGTTAGTATGTAGCTCCTAAGCTGATCTGTAATTCATATAGAAAGCCTGGGTACCTCGTTCAAGGTTTTTGATTTATTTCTGTGTCTAGCTGTCTAAAAACTGGGTGAAAAATGCAGTGTTGCAAATCTAGAGGTTTTTTGTAGACCGAGATGGAAGTTCTGTGTCCTACATACAGCTGGTGAGTTACTAAGCACTGGGATGGGGGAGGTTATTTTTAAAACTTCCATTTCCTAGAATATCGTCTGCACTGTGGAAACAGTGGAAACCAGGCAGAGCTGAAAATGGGTCTTGCTGTTTCCTTCAAGGCTCTAAACTTTTTGGGATGGCTTAGGTTTGGACTGATTTGGAAAGGAGGAAGGCGGAGAATCACAGGAGTAGGGTATGTCCAGATATGAACTAGCTGTCTAGACTCCACTTCCAGTGAAGAGAAATAGGCATTTCTAGCATAGGGTTTCTATTGCCATTGCAGAACACCAGACAACCAATGCAGATAATAATGTTTTCATGGTAGCCGATTAAAATTAAGTAAGTTATATTTGGGAGGGCTGAATATAAGCAACATAATTCATTATAGCCACTGTGTTTTAGTTGAAATGCATAGCGGAAAAAATACACAAATAAATCCTCAATATTGTATTAGTATTGGATAATTAGTAAAGGAGGGTGCAGGAAGGAAAATAAATCAGAATAGTTGCAGCTTGATACGGGATACGTTGCATTTCACTCTACGAAGCTGAATGAAGAGCGTGGTGGGAAAAGCAGCAGTAGTGGAAGGATGCACCTGAGCTTTGAGCCTTGCAGATTGGATTGTCTTGTCCAATTATGCTCTTGCCCAAAGCAGAGTGCTATCCCACCACACAGTTAGCAGTCCTTGTCCCAGCACCAAGGGAACCTACACTTCACTTGATTTTCTTGTTCTTTGTTGTTTTACCTGACTGGAAACAGCCTGGCTGATGATTTATGACGTTACTCCAGAGGGATCTTTATGCCTGCTCACCCTATTAGACACAGCCCTTTTTGTTTGCTGTTTTTCTGACAGCAAGTCAGACACCATCCCTTTTAAAAAATTTCCCGTGGTTGCAACTATCAGTTGTAAAAAATGATCTGGAGAGAAAGTCCTTCTGCTTGGGATCAGCGCCCAGAGGAGCACGTCATTGCAGTGAGGTTCTGGAAGAGGGATTTGGGAGGAGCAGCAGACATGGGGAACCCTCCACCCCGACCCTCTCGTCAGGCGGTTTATGATGCTATAGTTGCCTATGACAACTGGATCTGGCCTCAGTGATGCAGAAAGACTCGTCCCCTGTTTTGTCATGCTCACTGCAGCAGTCGCTGCAAACCCAAGTCAGACGCCGTGTCTCTCCATGTATTTGTTTTGTTTCCTCTGCCCAGCAAATGCCTCTCTGTAGTGGTTAGTCCAGGAACCTGTGGTGCAGGTAAAAATTGGTAGTGTTCCTTGATTCAGCTGAAGAGGCGGAAGAAGGCTGTTATACCTAATGCAAGCTTTTTAACATCGTGGGACTTCAGCAACAGAAAAGGGACGGAATTTTTTTGCTCAACAAATAAAACATATTCTATCTGTTCCCTTCTGCAAGGAATTATGCATACTCCATTTCAGTAAATATACCATTTATAGGAATCTGCTTTGCTTAATTCATGCATGAAACGTGCCAGCTCTGTTTAGGAGTGGAGCAGAGTTTAAAAACCTCTGAGGAAGAAGAAACCCAATGTGTTTGTTCAGCTGCTTGGAACAAAATACGAGCTGCTCTAGGCTGATGAAAATGTTGGGTTTAAGCTTTTTAAAAGGATTTATCTGCAATGTCCAATTAAAATATACAGTCATAAAATGGCAATTTAAGGAAACTGATGCTTAATTCTCATGCACATTTAATTTTCATTTTGTCTGAATGGGCAGCTGATAGAAAACAGTTCTGTGAACTTGTTTCAAAGCAAAATTTCCTCCAGGTATTTTTTTAATCAAGCATTGAAATATAAGCCCCTTACATAATGACTGTGTGTACAGATTTTTAAGAGGAGTGGAGGGTTTGGGAAAAGAGGAAGAATGGTCTCAAATTAGCCTACTGAGTGACTAAGTCAAAAAATAAAAAATAAATAAGTTAAAAATCAGTTCATTTGAGCTTGCCTGCAGGCAGCTTTCTCTGGCGTGTGTTATTCCCAGAGCCAGTTCAGAAAGAAACATGAGCTGCTCATGAACATTTTCTCTGATATAGGATATGAGATAAACATGTATTTGCCTGGGACTATTAGCATGAATTTTCTTTTTTTCCCCTTAGAAAAATCTTTGTACTCTCACAAGTCTACAAAAATCCTTTTATCACAAAGCAGCCCCTCACTATCTGTGAATTAGCCGCAGTTGATTACGGAGCATTGCTGAGCTCCAGCAGTACCTGACTCAGGACCAGGGATGTACTGCGTCCAGCAAGTGCTTACCTGGGGCAAGATTGGCAAGTGGAGAAGAGATATAAGAAATATAAATAACTAAAGTGATTCTCAGCCAATACAAATGATTCTTAGTCAACTTAGACAATGTCAGTAGACTATATTGAATGAAAGTTTTGGTTTGACCCATCTAACTTCCGCTGAAGTCAATGAAGAGACCTTTGTGGGGTTACTTGGTCACTGTTGGTTCTGACTCATGGCCAGAGAGAAGAATACCTCTCTTTCTCTCAGGTAACTGAACAGGTAACATACATAGAACAATTAGGCTTCTAGCTCTGTTAAATGCCTATTTAGCTAGCTAGAGGAAATAAAGCTAGATTTAGGTTTAACTGTGACACATCACTGAAGAATTATTTTTGTTCATGCTAAGTGATGAAGCCAGATCTCTGCTGTTATTCAGAATAAGATGTTTTCATTAGGGACAAGAGCATAAATAAAGCCATTTGTGTTCTGCACTTGGGATACCCTGGTTAAACAAAAGGAAGGTGTTTTGTCTATTAAATCAGGTTAGGAAAGATCAAAAAGCTTCTTCTAGCTTGTTTATTAAGCCATGTGGGAAATAATCATCTTTGAGCATTCATTTTTGAGTCAGAGCTTGGAAGTGCACTTACTGTTATTGTATTGTTTTTATCAGGTTAACGACCTGATGGTATTTGCCTAGCTGAAGCTTTGAATATTATCAGTTTTGAAGCCTAAGAAGGCTTGTTGTGCCAAGGGTATCTCAGAATGGCTGACAAACATATCATCAAGAAAGAATGTTTCTTTATGCTATACCCACTTCATTTTCAAAAAGGGTAATCGTTTATACCTATTATAGAAGGGTTAATTTGTATATCTGAGGCTAGATTTAATGTAAGCGTTACAAGTGACAGTCTGCAGCAGCCATTTGCAATCAATGGCACTAGGCTAGATTTACATCAATGCAATTTAGCTCAAAACCTGCGTCTAAATCCGGACTATTCTTTCATTGTCCCGCAGTCAGTCTGGTATGCATATTGTACAACGTACTGTTTGCTCAGTAAAGCCTAGCTCTGGCTCTGCCTACGCGGCTCCTGTGCAGAGATTCAGGTAAGACGAGTCCCGGTGTCTGGTTTGTGCGGCTCACAAGCCAGCTTGAGAGCCCAGCCTTTCTGCTTGCCGTGCTTTGGCAGGCTGAGGAGTAGTCCTGGGCTCTCTCCAGGTGGAACCAAGCTCCTGGAGCACAGCTCGTGCTGTCCCACCACGAGTGGCAACCGGCCCGTGGGACCGGGGCAGCGCCAGGCTGAACCAAAACCCCTTGGAAGTGCGTTGGGGCATTAGGTCCTCAGCACCAGCCGTTGTGCTCTGCGGATCTTCTCCGACCGGACAACACGGTTGGCCACTGTAGACACAGCCACAGGTGATTTCTAAGAGTTTGGCAAGAAAGATTGCTAGGGGACTAGCTGAGGTCTTGGGAGGTTCGGTTGTCTGGCCATCAATTGTCTAAGATGGATATCAGTTCAACTTTAACAAGTGCTGCAAGTGTGTTGTGGTTTGACTGTATCTTACCCTTGTGCATTTAACACAGCTAAAAAGTTCTGAAAGAAGAGACTGCAACCCAAAGTTACGTACTTTAAAGTAGGCTACAAAGCCTCTCTGTTTTCTCCTTCTTTAATTCCAATTTTACCTCTTTTCTATTTCTGTCTCTCTCTTGTTAAAAATTTATGACATGGTCAAAGGCTGCAGTAGCAAAAACCATATAGACAAATACATTTCTATGAGGTTCTCTAAGCTAACTGAATTCAAATCTAAAAGTGAAATATTTTAAAGGCAATTCAAGCATGCTTTCTGTGATTCTTCAGTACTGAAAGTATAGTCTGATTTATCCAAATCTACTTATCCAAGTGTAATCTTGGACCCAAACTTGTAAAAATCCTAACACTTTTTAAAGGTGGATTGAGAAAATGACATTCACCTTGCTGAAGGCCTAGGTATGACCAGTGAACAACTCTATTAAATATTTGAAGCTTTGGTAAAAAAGGTCATCATTACATAAGAAGATCATCTTTCCATACCATTAACTTTTTCTGTCCTTTTTTCTAAAAGAGGGACAAAAATATAATGCATTAGCTGGTTCAGAGCACAAAACATTTTATAAAAGAATACATAAAACCCCATGAACTGTATAGGTCACTATCCCAGGAAATAAAACAAACTTTATAGCACAGAAAAAATAATGTCACTTCCAAGCAGGTAACCAGCTGGGAAAAACATTGAGGAACTTTTTGTCTTCACAGTCGTAAAGTAAATTTCACTATTTAATAGAGGACTGGCTGCTTGGAATATTGGATGTCATATTTTGACCAAATCCTGGAGGGTGCAAGTGATACATATAACACGTTAAAATCAGGACCGAAAGTCTTCATGAGGGGGTATTTCATGGTGAGAGCAGGAGCCAGAACTGGGGAGCCCAGAACAGGAGCTCTGACCTGATTTGCATTACCTTGAATGAGTCATTTAACTTTGCAGTGCCTCTGCGCCATCCGTAAAAAGGCAGGATGATAGTAATACCAGGTATATTACTAAAGTGTTAAATATGCAGGAGAGTACAATTAAGGACAGGAGCACCCTGATCAAGGTTATGCCTACTATTATACTGTCTCGAGAGCATGCTAGAAGAGGATGCTTTCCCACTACTATAACATGGTGTAGCCAGCACTACAGCTGTAGCTTCTGAAGCTCGGCTTGCAGAAGCTTTTCCTTGTTACAAGCAACCTTCTTTACTCTATTTGTGAAGCATACCTTGAGCCAAGGCAGCAAGGACGGAAAAACTGTGCTTGGTACCAATATCATAACCTTCTCCAGCTGAAACAGCAAACGGCTGCGGTATAAGTGTAAGTCAACGTAGAGCTGAGTTATGCACCCGAAAGGCAACACCTACAGTTTGAGTTCTCTCAAGCATATGCATTTTAGATAGAAGTGCACAGAAATACAATATTACTGCTCTAAGTCTTTTTCCAGAATTCCTCTCCAGCTCAAGCAGACACAAGGCAGAGCCCAGGCGAGACCGTTCTGCCTCCCTTTCTTTTAAGAATGGCAGGTGGTACAGTGCTAAAAGCCTTTTTAAGTGTTTTTGTAGTCATCTCCCACTTCTTCCTTATCTCCAAGGCCATGACCCTGTCATGGAAGGAAATTAGATTTGTTTGACATGATTTGTTCCTAAAAACACCCAGTGATGTCTGTCTCCTTGTTTTTCGCCTAAGTGTTCGGCAAAATGCTACAGCCTTCATTGTGCCCACAGCATCTTATCAAACAGCCAGGGGTTCTGAGGTCAGAAAGCATCAAAAAGCCCTGGACAGCCCAGAGGATTCTTGACCCAACACATGTGATTAATACCCTGCTTTTCCCTGCTGATGCAGTGAATCACAAGCAGCCGCTGTCATTCCTGACCAGAAAATGCAATGGCTTATTTAACAAAATAAACTTTTTTCTCTCCTTTTTGTTCAAATGGCATCATGGCCAGTACTGAAGGAATTAACCTTGATACATCAGCTCTTCCCTACTGTTACTCCAGAGCCACACCTGTGCAAAATCTGTGCAGAATCTGTCAAAAGATTAAATACAAATTCATCTCACTGAACCTCATACCTAGCACTTGGCACATTCTGGATTCCGGCTGGAATTCAGACTTGAACAGCTCTAGTGGCAATGATGGATGATTTCCTCTTGTTAGTAAACATTTTCATTATTTTAGACCTCCCTGCAGCCCTTCACATTGTCAGCCGTGAGATATTACCTCCCACTTGAGAGAATGCCAGAAAAGCGATAGGAATAGCTGCTGTTCCTCCACAAGGGACGCCCTCAAAGAACAGGGAGAGAAAAATACATCTTCAGCATTACGTCTCTCATCTCTGAAGCCCGACAAGGTTACTTTCTCTCTGGCCCTCTTCGACATCTATCTGCATGAAGATAGCTTGGATCAAAAGAGCTGATTAAAAGTCAACCTCATTAAAGAGGCAAACACTCAGAAAGTATGATGTTCTGACGTTGTGCAGCTGGGGTGAAGGTACAGACTGACAGCTGGTCAGTTCTGTCCAAGAACCCTTCGCTGTTTTCCGTCTGATTACAAGCTCTCATCTAAAAAACTGGAATGACTGCGGTCCTCTCCATTTGCCGAGGAAATGTCACCTCATCTGTTACATACCTTTTTCACCATCTCTTACATACCTTTTTACCTCTTTCCTGAACTCCAGCAATGGGATGTTCAAGCTATCAGTCATTGAGAAAGTGACTACTAAGGAAGTGTTTCCATGCGAGACATCAATAAATAAAACGTCAGCCTGCCCTCCACTGGGTACTTCAATACGTATCTGGAGTGTACTGAATCAAGTGCAAGATCTCAGTTTTTATCTTCAACTTCCATAATGGTCTGGGTCCAAGGTACTAAAACACCTACTGAAGTTCCTGGGTGAAGGCTGAGAATGATTATTGATTTCTCAGATCAGTACAGCTTTCTGCAATAAGGGCAAAGGTCCTCTCTGCAGGAGACCTTCCTTGCTGAGGGCTGACGTAAACTCGGGGATGCTATTCAGCAGGAATGAATGACCACTGCAAACCTCATTGGTATGTGCTCTGAGCATAAAGTGTACTTCTTTGACCTGCCTGCCGTAATACCAATACCAGCTAGTGCCTACAGTTTAGAAACAAACCTCACCAGCACTTCATATTCTATTAAGCACAATTTCTTACCCTTTATTCCCTCTTGAGGAGAAGATGAGGCAATGACACTGGCATCAGTGGCAGGAGATAATCAGATACTCCCATGAAGAGGAAAACGTGTAATTGCTATTTCCTTGAAAGAAAATTCATTTTAAAAGCGTACTGAAAATTGGCCTCAGCTTTTGACTGCAGCTGGCTTTTACATCACTCAGCTGCATCTTTGCAAAATCATCCTCTCATCTCCCAAATGTCAGATATCGCAGCAGATGGTGAGACCAAAAGTTAGGCCATGGAATTGCTCCTGAAACCTTTTACTGCTTATTTCCACAAATGCATCTTCAATGAGCCCCACAGGAGATAAGGACATTGCGAGGTCATGAAACTTCAAGGGATTCTTACTCATTCATAATGACCCTTACTTAGAAAGTGCATGCTAGGGAGGAGCCACAATGGAAGGGAAGTATGTTGTAAAATGGCAGTTTCACAATTTTCAAGAAAAATAAAATATTTGACAATATAATAAATTGCTGCAGTTTAGTTACCATGGTATACTGGAGTCTTTATCTAGTCATTATAATTTCACTGCAATAGCTCTTGCCTTATCAAAATGTTTCAGTGAATCAGGTGTTCTGGCTGCTTCTGGTACGGGTAAGAGCCCTGGCCTTTTGGTCAATACATTTGTTTCAGCTAATTATTTCCAAATTGCCAAAGGGATAAATACTTAAAACAATCATGCATTCAAAACATCACAATTTAAAGGCTTAAATCACATCATCTGGTTTCCAGCACCACAAATTTAAAGTTTCTGAGCAAATATTATATAGCCAAGCTGAGAAGCAAGACAAAGCCTCTACATTTTTTCCAGATTGCCTCTGATCTCTTTTGGGAATGGAAAAGAAGGGAGATTCAGGGATCCACATCCAGTAACAGATTTGACCTCCAAAGTATGGTGCCAAATCTGTGAAGAACACAAAATCCAATGCTGATCAGCCAGACCCCTCCTCACGGGACCCTGTAAGGCTCATCTGCTGAGGACAGAAGTTGTTCAAATTTGGGCAGTAGCTTTGTTTTGGGTGGAGAATGCTGGATTGAATTTGCTATTGGCTGTAAGAACCTGCGTTGAGCCAAATGATGCTGTGGGTTCCCAGCTGCTCCGTGAGGTCAAGATGTGGGGAGGGATGAGATGTCCGCAGCAGCTTTGTGTGACGTGTTTACAAGGAAAAAGGAAGCCAAGAGTCCTGAATCTGCCCAGGGTGCTGAGCAGTGAAGAAACGCATCTGTATCTCTGGGTATTTTGGCACCTGGAAGTATTGCAGGAACCTGCCTGGAGCATCTGCTGGAAGGGACCAAGGCTTCCAGAGGCCACCCAGTGCCACCCCTCTGGGCTCGGCATGGTGGGCACACATCTCCGCTGCCTCTGACCCTGCACCAGGGACCCCGCAGTGCAGCGGTCTGTCCTCGCGGTTTCACAAGGGATGTGGAGTGGGCAGTGAGGGGCTGAAGTAAATTCATGATCAGAGGTGGCTGCAGATGGCAGATTCTTACATGCTGGAGCCCTTTTTTGGGTCACTCTGACAACTTCACCGGCAACTTTTTTTGAAGTGCCGTTGCTGTTTTGCAGGTAGGTAAGACGAGGCATAGACAGGGAGAGTGAGGATAAGTGGCTTGCCCAAGGTCACAGATGAAGTGACTGACAGAGCTGAAAACAGTACCCAGGAGTCCTAATTACCAGCTCTCTGTTCCAACCACTAAATAGCAATCAAGAATGATTATGCAGCAAAGGCTCTTGCACATGGGAACTGCCTTACCAGAGGGTTAATTCCACTGTAGCTTCTTACTGTGAGCTGACACATGGGGGTGCAATGAGGACGTTAGCCTTTCACCCTTCAGGATGTTGTTTGATGAGGTGCTAGTCTGGAAAACAAAAGCAAGGAGCAGAGAGGCAGCAGCCGGCAGCTGTAATTGGCACCTCAAGAGGAAAAAGTCAGGAGTGGGGCCACTGCTTTGGCTGAGCACAGCTGGGAGGGCTGCGGGACGAGGTTCGTGGACTGTCTGCTCCACAGCACTGCCTAGGGTCTTCTCCAGCTTAAGGGACGGTGCCCTTTACTAAACTTTTAGTTCTGGAAGCCCCTCGCTCAAGCGTGTTTTTAGCAAAAGGCCTCAGAGGCAGGTCACTCCACTGCAGCCAGACCCTCTCTGACACAAGTGTCAAAATGAGGGTGCAGCGTCACATTTGGCTCTGCTCTGATTCTGTATGACAAATCCCTTGCTCTCATTTTCCTAAAGACAGACAGTTGAGTGATTTCCTCTGCACATCACTCAAACATCTGCATTTAAATGTGAGGTCTGCGTGCTGGCCTCTCAGCACTGCCTCCCCTCATTTCGCTATTCCTTGCAACAACCATTGAAAAAATCACATTAGCTGATTCCCAATTCTCATTTTTGGACAGGATTTCTAGAGTTAGAAGCCATTTCTTATGCTATAATTCCAACTCTCAATTCAACAGATAGTATTAGTCAGTGAATTATTTCAAGCCGTACGAGTAATACAATCAATACTCGTGAAGTAATGGCTTGGGTAACCATGCCAACACAACTTTCATGCAAGACTGGAGGGCACGTTAGTTTTTAAAACATTGAAAGGAAAGGTAATTAAGTCCGATCCTGACAAGACATACAGACAAAACGAGAAAGCACTGCAAGTCATGTGGAAATATTTCCAATGAAGAAATAAAGCTAATGCTGCAAATAAAATTAATTCAGTGGATAACGCTATAAAAAATGTTCCCTTGCTCAAGCAGCCATCAGGAAAGTGTTCCTCCTTATCTTGCATATTTGGGTGAACATTGATCTTCCTTTTGTTGCATGGACATCTAGATTTTCTAAGGATTGTTTCCTACCAAATGGACATTATGTGTGGACATGTAGCCAAGGTCTCTGTCAGAAAATTAATAGCTAGGTCAAAGACTGGGTGATGTGCCTGTTCTTACTATCTCTTGGAAAGAAGGTATTCCAAAGGATGATCCAGTGCATGTAAGACCAATAATTTCTTAACAGACCTTCTCTATTTTGTCCTTAGAGATTTTCAGTGATGGTGATTCCCCTAGCAATCTATTCCAGGGCTAAGCTCCATTGTTGGAAAGATTTCTGCCTTTTTATCTATGCTGTGGACCCTAAAGTCCCTTTGCTACAATTGACAGTGATACTGCAGAGGTTGGCTGTCAGTAAGGAAAGGATCTGCGGGAAGGAGATGCTCAGATGAATAAGGCTAAGTTCAGAAGCAGCTAGCTATGTGGTGCAGAAGGAGCTGGCGATAGCTTCGCATCAAGGTGGAGCATGTGGGAGAAGGTACAAAGGTAAGGGTGGAAGAAGAACACAGAATGCCAACAGAAAGGCCATGTGGTAACTCAGACACCAGACTGGGATGGAACAACAAAATGTCAACAATTTGTGATGCTTTCTGCCCTGCTCCGCAATGCTGCATCATCCTGTACTTCTCCCCAAACCTTTTGATACATTCCTGCTGTGCATTGCTCTGTGCTTGTGGTGGTGTGCTCCTCCCGCCCCACAACCAGACCTGAATTTCCCATAATCCTGACCAAGCGATAACCACCGGTGGTGATCGTAATGGATGTGTCTGGTCGTGATGGCTGCATCCTTCTCAAAATGGATTCGGGGGAGACAGATAACAATACAATAGCCAAGGGCTAATTTGAACATTGCGCCCACCTAACCACAGTGCTGGGCAATGTCTGACTCGAGCCAAAATTAGAAGAAACTAACACCTATAGTTGGTATGTAAATATGACTGTGAGTCAATTATCTTACTCCAGAAACAGTGGACAGCCCCAGGCCCGTTGAGCTCTCCCGCACAGCAGCAGGCTGCATGCCAAGATCTCCCCTTGAGTAGGGATCCATCTCAAGGTTACTCCTCGAGGCTGAGAGATTCCTTGGTGCAGCAGAGTCTCGGTAAGTGGTTAATAGCATGCTAAACTTTGAAATCTTAGCTAATATAATGATATAAATATACCATTTTATATCAAAATATATCAGTGATATAAAAGATTGATTGCACATATGTAATCCTTTAGACATAAACCATTGACCAAGTCTGGGACTAAGTCTGGGTCCAGCCATACCTAGACTCCTCTCTGAGAAGGACTTTAGAACACAAGGGGCTCCATTCTGAACCTTGTGACTCAACGGGAGGGTCTCCCTGACACTTTTGTCTGACCCTGTCCTCTACACAGTAAATATCAACCTTGTCATCGAATCTTGTCAAAGCACTGTCACATTTACTACCAAACTTTGTTAAACCACTATTTTCTATCAATAAACATATTGCTCCTTCTCTCTTACAAGTGAAGTGCATCACTCCATCCACGACGGTGCTGACCATCTGACCTGCTACAGACTCTCTGAAGACGTCAGTGTCATCTCCCCCTTCAGACTCCGGTTGGCCATTCTGCTTGCGGGGAAATCCATGTGGTGACTTTATCCACGTCTAGCTAAATAGGTACTTACTCGTCGATTTGCAGACTGAGCGCATCATGAAATAGTGAACATCTGCTTTTGAATGTCTTGGCAACATCTAGCGTAATATCAGAACTACAGTAAAGCAGTGAGAGAAGATCTGCAAATAGTTAATGTAGCTGTTGAGTATGTGGGTACAAGTGTCCGGGGAACAGAGAGGCACAGGCAGACCACGAGCGTGGGGAAAGGCCAGTGTGAGCTGATAAATGGTTGGAGACTGGGTCTCACTTTACTGCTTGCCCAAGGCCTGGACCAGCTGTGCTGTGAGCTCTGACAATGTAGGATCAAACCTGGCTTCTGTGGCTAAGGATCAGGACTCTGACCTTTTTTCCCAAAAAGTCCTTTCCTCATGCTTTGGACGAAAGAAGAACTCCAGTGGCTGTTATCTGCAGAAGAGTCCTCCTCAACCTCTCTATGATCCGTCACGCCAGGGATTACCACATAAGATTAAAAGCAATGATAGCCAAGGAATGACAGACATATAGGGATGAAAAGGAGGGATGGTGCTTCGGTGGAAAAATATCAAAAACCTAATTTTCAGTTACATTTTTAAATAATGTTGTGCAATACTTTTGGCCCCATATTCACACTATGAACATGATAATAACAGCTGGCAAATCCATTGTGCCTTGCTTCTGCATTGCAGCTTTTAATTTTATTTAAGAATAACATCAGCTGGAAGCTGGCAGAGTGAGTCAGAGTTATCATGTTATGTCTAGTAGGTCCATAAAACCACAACCTGGATTTGATAGCAGGAGCTGTGAATGTTGGCTAATGAACTCACATTCTTTACAAGGGCCATATGGGCATAGTTAGAAAATACAGTTCTGTTTTAAGGAGGCAGAGAGGTAAAATATTAATGCATTGTATTTTTTCAGGCTTTAAATAGAGTACAGACCCAAGAAGGGAATCTTTCTTCCACAAGTTATAGTTCAAACAAATTGCTGTGAAAATCAGCCAAGTTTTCCCAAGGAAAGACATTATAGTCAAGTTCAAAGGCTTCTTACCTGTGCTATAGTATCTTGTCTCATCCATGAAACCTGTGCTTCATTTCACAGTAAATATCCTGTGAATATCAGAGATGTACCACTTGGGGATGTACCAATTAAAAAGCGCTATCTTTTTCTGCCAACTAAGCAGCAGCTAATACATTGCAATAGCTTGCACAGCTCTGGCAGCTAATTGCTTCTAAGGCCGGGGATGCTCCGTCACTGGCCTGAGCTGTACCACGGGCCACTTGGAGCACTGGGCCCGTGTTAGAGATGGGCTTTTTGGGTAATACCAGTGCCTGATCCTGCGATTAGTTGTGTAAGAGCAAACACCTGTACTTACTTAAAACCTCAGCGATATTTTTGACAAACCGAATTTTTTGCTGCTTTTTTAATTTTATAATCACGTTGCACATCCCGTGGGGAAGAACAACAAAGCTGCGTATAACAAATTGCAGGATTGGGGGCTGACACCCCAGTGCTCAACTTCCAGTCTTGCTCTTTCTATGTTATCTTTACCCTTCTTTATGGCCTTCTTTATCAATTATAATTAATTCACTGAGTTCATTTTCCTGGGACTTATTTTCTTCCCTCTGGGTTTCAGGAGACTGTTGTCTTCCGAGCCCTTTGTTCTACATGCCTCACGTGTCTTCTTCTAATTTATGTAATTTCTTATGCTTGGTGTTGTAATTGCCTGGTCATGTACACTATCTTCTCTGAGCAAGCTCAGAGGAAAACTTAAATAGGTATTTTTTTAATCTAATTTAATTTAATAAATGAACATAGGTACATCTAACGCTGTTCTTCTAACTCTTAGTTGTTCCAACAATTTTGATTTTGTCTTTCTCTTGGCTGGCAGCCTTTCTCTCCTACTCGCAGGTACCAATCACCTCTCAGATGGTTTAACTGATTAAGATACAAGAGCTCAGTTCAGAGCTATTGTTCTTCGCTTTGAAGATGACTGCTCCAATTTCAGTCCTGCACGCTTGTCTGTTCCTTATAAATACATCAGTTGGTCTAATGGAAAGATATTATCCCTCCTCACTACCTGGCATCATTTACCTCCTTAGACCATGACAGCTGTAAGAGTATTGCTGCGAATGCAGTTCAGGTCTAAGCCCAGGCTGCAGGTGGCAGACACATATCCATCCGTTCTCGTAGTTATTGATTAAGAGTCCGGCACTTTTTGGTGTTTGCTTTCCTCTGTGATCGGTGTAAGGGAAACCAGTGGAAGGTGGGATCACCCACACAAAGGCAATATCTCTATCACCGAGAAGCTTTGTCCTGAAATGTGAGACTTCATGTCCCTTCTAAAAAGCCAGCCAGCCTTGAATGAGTATAGACTGAAATGAAACCTTTTTTTTTTTTTTTACCTTTGTAAGCAATGAAATTTTCAGATAGTTTTCCCATATAATTAATAGAAAGGAGAAAGCTCCGCTACTTTCAAGATGAAGCCTGAGTAACGCGTGAGTTGATCTGATTCAGTTGCCTAAAATAAGAGGAAACTGGACAATGAGATTACTATTGCAACTTTGCATTTCTCTGTTCTCATGTATCTATATGATTTTATAGTTTAACAGTTCAGCTGGATTAGTGTATGAAAAGAGGGGAGGGTTTTGAATAGTTTGTAGATGTATACTCATACAGCAGTCATAGTTGCCATTTCTACTTGTTCAAGAAACCATAATAAAGTTCCTGGGTGGTTGGGGTAAGTAGGACAAGAAGCCGGTGTAGAGCTGTGCCCGCTCTCTGCCGCCCTGGTTTATGTAGTTGGCTGTTGTAAGGAGGGGGTTCTATGTTGTCAGCACCGCTTATGGGAGCTGATTGTCATCTCCTCTCCCTTTTTTCCTAGTCAGTGTTCTGGCAGCTGCTGTGTGGGGCGATTGATGGATCGATAGTTTATGGTGCCTCCCCCTGACTTGCAAAGCTCTGCGGGATCCTGATGGGTGTTTATTTTCATTTTTATTTAGTTTTTAATTGTATTTCCTTTGCCAGTGTTTGCTGCAATTAATCACCAGGTTTTTGCTGCTGTGGTGCTCCCTGTTGGGTTTCGAAGTCCGTCGTGTTGCTGCTCTCCCCCGTGAACTACTTAACAGAGGATTTGAATGTCTTTTGCTGATCTCTGGCGTGGGCACCTTTGCTTTCTATACCTTTGTCTCACAGACTGGGTCAAAAGATGCTCCTTGCTAGATGTATTGCCATCAAAATGCAGAGAGTACAAAGGACACTGAAGGATAAATCTCTGACTAAATTTGGTGGGAGGCGAGCCAGCTTGTGCACTGGGGACGGCTTTCTATTCTGAGGCAGTGAAAGCTAATGGTTCTGGACTGTTAATATTAATGGTTACATCTTTATCTGCTTCCTTGATTGACTTTCTTTTTGTGTTTCAGCATTGGAAATTAGTCTGTATTAAACTTACTTTCAGGAACAACAGAAAATGGAAAATGCTAAAAGAAATCATAGCTTCCATGGTTTTTATCATATTTTATAGTTCTCTATTTATTACTCCCTATTTATAACCAAACCCCCTATTTCTTCACAAACCAGTTTATATCAGCAACCCTGGCTATAGGCTGCCTTGGTTTTCTAAGTCTGAATTGATATTTGAAGATGAAAGAAGGGAGGAAAAGAAAAGGGAAAGAAGGTGAGAAGGAAAAGATGTATAGCAACAGAAACAGGCTGTCTGGGAGTGGGAAAGACTTAGACGGGAATGAGGTGCTTCAGGTCTTCATTTGTTGTAGCCAGTGTTTCGAGCCTTTCCCTCCCAGTCCTCAAAAGAAGATCTCAAATAAATAATAAAAAAAAAAATTAAAAAAAGTCTTTTTTTCCTCACATGTTTTGGCGTAAAAATGAACTCGGTTTTTCAACACTTTATGATAATTCAGAGTAGCTGTCAAGACATCAGCAGTGTCGTATAGGCAGGATCCAGTTTTGGTGAAAACAGCATTTTCTATATTCCCAATGATTTCAGTGTTAAACTTACAGGCTGAATTCAGAAATCAGGCATAGTTATAATAGTGCCATTTTCAGAAAATATTTACATTCCTGGGGCAGGAGGGAGAAATGACTAGTATCACATTTTTCTGGACTTGTTTCTAGCAGAAGCAAATTTCTACAGTTTGAGGCAAAATGTTCCATCACCTGAGCCATCACCTGCTGCTTTCCCGCATCAGGCTGTGCTCCTGCAGCTTGATGCTTCCAGGTCTTGTTGGCCTTCTCCGCCCATGGTCTCTTACTGCTTTCTCCCAGTTCAGCCCTTAAGTCTTAACACGGAGCCGTTAACCCCAAGGCAATTCCTCTGCACAGAGCTCAGTAACTCCGTGGGAGTGGGAGAAGGATGGGATCCAGGTTCCACCAGCTCTGATCCCTGCTGTTTCCACACAGTCCTGCCTCGCTGCTGAAGGGAAGGAATAGCAATACCTTAACGTTTAAAAACTTAAGAGTAAAGTTGTTCTTGCGGAGTAGTGAAAAGATAGCCTTATTTTTACAGATAGGCGATAGATAGGAGGCACTGGTAGGAATAAGGATTTGGCTTCAGGGCCAGAGACCTGTCCATTCTCTGCTTAACTTACCTGTTAATAAATTAAGTATTAGTACTATCTGCAGTCCAAATATAGACAGGGCATGCTAGCATGCTGATGCTCTTGAAGGAATGTGCTGCGCCAAGACTTTGGGCTTTTTATCTGGGTTCGTGTGGCCAGGCTGCACCGCAGCGGTGAGAAGCGTTTTGTACAGGGTAGACTTGTCAGGTCTCTGATGGCTCAGATGGATCTGCACATGCCCAGCAAGACGGTTTGGGATGCAGCAGAGGCAGAGTACGGGCTTCTTAAGACCAAGTGCTACCATCCGCTAAAATATCCTGCCTATCCTTTTCTAGCTCCTGCTCAGACTGGAGTCACTAGTGGCATCCTGACCCATCCAGCCAGCACACTCTGCCCCTACAATAAGACCTGGGCAGGGTAAAGGATTCTTCCTAGGTAGGTGAATTTAGCTCTAATTAGCTGTATCTTTTATTTTTCTTTTGTAAACAATGGATGAGTGAGAGATGGGATTAAAATGAGCCCTATTTCCTCTTGCAGATACCCTTTTCATGCTGCTAGGAGAAATCATTGCTCTTCCCATGTGTTCTTTGCTCTCTGAACAGACCTGGCTGTCACTACGTTGAAAACAGTGAGTGGACTTGGGAAGGGTTCAATATAAAGTGAATGCAAAGCGGTCAGGTGAGAGACAGTTAAACAGAGCAAAGACTAGGAAGAAGTGCGCCAGAACACATGCCTGGGGACCCAGGCTCTGGTCCCAGCGCCAGGGATGACCCAGCGGGTCATCTCATTGCCGTGTTTTACCTGGCTTTTTCTTCCTGTCATTGGTTTGCACTGGTTGTCTAGGTTGGAAACGGACTAGAGACTCTCTCTTATTAAGTGCTGGTTTATGTGCCCATCCCACAGGACTCACTGCAGCATCAGACACTTCTAGGTGCTACGGTAAATACTAATGTTGGGAGGTAATGGAAAAATAAGCCACCACGTAGTGCAAGAGTGGAATGATTTCTGACATGCTTAACATGTGTCTGCTGAGAATCAGCTGAAGTAGGCTCTTAAGCAAGTTGTCTGAAAACATTCCCTTTGCAGGAATTCACAGTCAGAGTCCCATGAAACGTTCAAGCCAGAGTTACTAGTTAATTAAATCGCTGACTTTTTTTTTTCCACAAGGCAGCAATAAATAGATTCCTTTTTATGAAAAAGAAATATTGGAGAAATAATGTCATTGAAAATAAATGTTGTAACTGGTAATGATCTCCTACTGCAAAATAAGTGTCAAGTCATTTACGGAAAATAAACACAAAGAGGAGGTAGGGAAATGGGTTACTACACTCTGGAAGTAACCTTCATCTGGTTCCAAACTCCAGTCCAGGAATGTTATTGCCTATCTACCAAATGAACAAGTAAAGAAAATACAGAAAAGTGAATGTAAAATGGGAAAAGGAAAAAGGAGGCACTAACAAGCACGATATAGTGCTTCGAAGATGTGGTCCTATATCTCTCCAGTCTTTCAAGAGAATGATGCTGACTTCCACAGATGTTTTCTTATAAGAAAACTTTATTCCAATAGGCTCAGGAGAATCTGCACTGGAACAAACAGCCAGTGGTGCCCAAGCATACTTTTTCTTTCATAAAAGCTGATGTGCAGACCATGCCATTGGTTATCTCCCAGACTCGCATGAACTCGTATAGCTGAGGTTGCCCCCATTGTCCTCTCACTCGGCACCACTGTATATCTGAGCAAATAAAGAGAACAGCTTGTCGTGAAAGTGCCTATTACCATGCTGTCGTCTGGCTGCGGGCGCCTGCTAGCGCAGTCCTGGCAGCCTTTCCAATCCTATCGCCGTGGCCAGACGGTTGCAAAGGCTGAAGCCCTTTGGACGGTTCTAGCCAGCAGAAATTGCTCTGGGGGTTGCAAAGGGGAAAGCTGAGCCAGCACTGCCTGGTGTTTACGAAGACTGTAGCGAAGACTTTTTTTATGTTGTCTCATGATCTTTGTGACTACAAAGACAAGGAAGTAGATAAAGAGGCTCCTCTGTCACACTGTGCAACACCTTGAAGTCAGCAAAAGTTTAAGGGCGTAAGTTTTGTTTTGTCTTTTTTTCACTTGGGAACTGCAAGCCGGGCAGGCCTTCTGCAACTTAGTCGACTTACTATAACCTCAGGAAAGAAGCATGCCAAACTGCTGCGATATGTTGATTTAACTGAAATTTTCAATCCTAAGGTATCATCTCTACCATGCTAATGTATACTGAAGAGCCAGGCCAAAGATTAATCATGATGGACGATTCTTAAAGTGTTTTCAAAATTGGTTTATTTATATTTACAAAGCTGGCCAGGAAATGCTCCTATAACTTGTCTTAATCACCTCTTTGGGCCAGAAGCAAAAAAATCTGAGTCCCTTCAGAGACCTGCCCTGCAGTCCCACCCTGTTTTAACATAAAAGCAAATAAGAGTTGTAAAAGCAGTGGGAACAAAAAAATAAATTCCATGGGAAAGGAATGAACAATTAATTTATTTAACAATGGATATACTTTATGAGCTCTTAACAGTAGAAACACAAGCCCTCTCTTTCCTGCTGATTTCTGTCTTCTTTTTTTCCTTTTGCAACAACAGCAAAAAAAAGGCATGAGGACTATAAACCGCTCCATTGGCTTTCACGCTTTCTTAACTGAAGCCACCACCTGGTGGAACAAACTACTGGTGGAAGAAGTGGGTTGCACATCTCTGGAAGTCCCTGAGCTGCGAACCCCCGGGGGCCAGGTCCGCGTTGCAGGGAGGTGCCAGCACAGCCCCGCGCACTCACAGAGCTCCGCTCCCGAGACAGGATCCCGCTGACCACGGGTCTGACCGTTCTTGTGCTGACCGTCAAAGTTTTCACACCAAGACTGTATGTTTTACCAGAAGGTAAAATTCAATCAAACACATCTCATCAGGTATGAAGGTAATTGGATGAAATTACATGGCCTCTGCTGTGAAGGTCAAACCAAATAATCCAGCAGGCATGAACATAAGAAGAGCTAGACTAAAGGTTAATCTAGCCCAGTGCCTCCTTTGGCTCAGGCTTTAAAATGTTTGTGTTATATATAGCATGATTTCATGCGAATATGAAATACTTCACATAATTCTTTCTCACCCCCAGCCCCTTGTTCCATCCCCACACGCAGCTGCTGTGGGTTCTCGTGACGAATTACGGCGTGGGTGCCAAGGCGCTGGGTTCGCCCCCCCCGAAGGACGCAGCTAGGTGTCAAGCCTTGGCCTCGCAGACCTGCAGTGCAGCCAGCAGCTCCCGAGCCAGGAACAAGCGAGAGCCCGAGGAAGAGCAGCCGAAGCTGTACCTCCTTTTTGCCAATGTGCTTGTTCTGGCCGGAGCTGCCAGCAAAGGTAGTTACTAGTGCCAAATACATAACTGTATTCCCTTGGGAGCTGCATGTTTCGTACACGTTACTGAAAAGCTATTAGGAATGAATGGGTTTGAATCCTTACCATTGTGTGTTATCTTGCTTGTGGGGTGAATAACCAGTTTTGATGGCTGTTAGGCATTTACACATCTGGCTGTGGGTTTCAATGCTCATATTCAATCCTGAAACTCACTCGAGTTTAATTCACTAGAAGCTCATACCTTGCTGAATTTGGGTTATCTGCGTGTGCCAGGAATACTCTGGCGACTGTTTTCCAAAGGTATAATTGTACCTCTCTGCCCTTGGTAAAACAGGATATTGATATTAGTTTGTGGATGATGGTGATGATGATGGTGCACCATCAGCACCCTGCTTGTCTCCCCCAGGAGTGGTGGATCACATGCAGTTCCTGGCAAACAGCCTGGGACCAAGCAAGGGAGTGGAAGAAACAGTTATGAGGAAGCCATCATCGATCAGGCTTGACTTTAACTCTTGGAAGTGTTTTATGCAAATCTGGGTTTGCTTCTAACTAACAGTGCATAGTAATTCAGCTCCTGACAGCTTTAAAAAGCTCCCGCTTCTTGCCCAGCTTGTTTGGTCAGAGGATCAGGACAGCAGGTCAGGCTCTTGCAGCATTGACCGCTGCAATGCGTTCCTGACGGGAGACCTGGGAGAAGACCTGTGAGCAGAAAGCAGAGCCAGCCACAGCTCCTTCCATTCTCATCTCACTTTGGTTTTGCAAGCTGGCAGTAGCTGCAGGCTGGAGCAATATAAACGATGGTTGTTAGGATTATGAGAAAAAGAAGCACCTAAACCAAATATTATTATTATTATTATTATTATTATTATTATTATTATTATTATTATTAACCATTTTAATAGAACAGACAGCTACTTTCTGTGTTTTTTAAAGTACATCTTCAGTTTCTGCTCAAACTGTTTTGTTTTTGTCAAAATCAGATGCCTGCTCACTGAACCTTTCCTGTGCATGTTGCACTCCACTACCCAGAGAGCTGGAAATCATCGGGTGCTGCAGCTGGCTACCACGTACCGTACAGGAATGCATGGCCTCGTGTTTTCCAGAGAACTGGAAACTGGAAGTTACTGCAAGAATATCTCATTTGGGATACACATTTAATGGAATAATTACTTTTTAATAAATCCTGAGAATGCCATGGATGGGTTTTTTTTCTCCCTAACTGGCTAGTGCTGACCCAGCCACTCACTGGCTCCCCCTCACTTTTGCACGGGATAGAAAGTAAGAAGCATGGACAGAAAGTAAGAAGCATGGACATTACAAATAAAACCATATTATTGCTCTCATTGAGACTTTCTCCATGTAAAAATACTCTAACGGTACTAGTTTGTCTTTTTCTATAACAATCAGAACTAGACTAATAATAATCCTTGAATTAGAGTGTTAAGATTGAAAATTATACTAGCAGTATTTTTTTTTCTTTATTTACTGTGCTTCCTCTTTGCCTGTAAAAAAGACTTAGGGTGTAACATTAGCCTTAGCGCTAGCAGCAGCGGTAGTGCTGTCACCCAGCACAGGTGCATTTAGAGAAGAAGTACACTAGTTTGCTCAAATGCTCAAATACTAGTGACAAACACCATGCAACTGCATTGGAAATAATAATAAAAATACTAACATATACAATACAGATGACTATGGTAACTACATATTTGGAACCAGAATTTAGCATTTGGAACTTAGTTATGTCCAAATCCGTAGTAAAATACTTAGTTAACATCTCCTCCTTCTCAGGGAGATTTGCTGAAAGTAACGTTTGCTTTCATATTCTTCACTCTGCTTCTGTATCGTCTCCTCACCCCAGTTTTATTTGTCCTCTCTAGTTAGATTTTTATTAAAAAATGTGCAAAATGTAGCGCAACATACTCCTTTTTTTTTCTCTTAGCAAACCATGGGGCAGTAATGTAATAAATATAATTCTGTAAATGAGAGCACTCTGAAGAAATTGATTGATTATTGGGAGTGCTATGGACCCACAGTTTCTGTCAGCGCTAATAAAAGTTAAAGAAAGATTCACATCTACTCAGTTGCTTAAATATGTTCATGTTGCAAAGAGATGGGCTGTCCACTGAGAATCGTGGTGGCAAATACCATAGCTTGCTTCGGAGCTTACCACGAAGCATGATAAAAACACAGAGATTCATATATAAGCACTGTGTCACTTTTCACATTCAAACAATTCTCTCACACATGAGATTTAGTGGCCAATTAAACATTAACTGTTAGAAAAAGGAGGTTGGAGTTGTCTCTCTTTTGCAATAAGCAGCTGCTTGTGCCCTTCCCTTCTGTCAGGTCTTTGTGTAGCGGTGTCTTCGTTCTACTTCGTACCAATTTCATCTTTCACCTTGGGGATGCTGCCAGGCTTGCTTTCTCTCCAGATGAGAACTTCAGCACCTTTTACTTGACCTTCACAAAACCTAAATTTTTTTGGACACTGTGTGTCTCTGAGCTGCAACAGAGCCAAGGAAATGTAGAGGATGTTGGTTGCACTCCTCCCCTTGCTGTCTCAGCCTCTTTCTCTTGGCTAATTAAAAAAATTCCTTTTCTGGTGCTTGAGGGCCAGGTTGTCATTCATCTCAGCTTTGATCCTAGGAGGTGACTTATGCATATATTTAATTTTGCATGCTTTAGAAGCCCATTCACTTCAAAGTTAAACACATCAACAGGCTGTTCGTTGGATCGAGGTCTACATTTACTTTGTCTTATTCTGTGCGGACATTTCCACAACTGCTGCTGTTCATCACTTACCTTTGGAAAGTATTCATGAAAGATTTTTGAACTACTTTCTCTCCTAATGAAAGTTAATGGGAAAGCTGATCCCAACTTCTGTAGACGCAACATTAAGACTTTCTGTTCAAGATCTGAAACAGGAATGTCTGTTTTGGATCAATTTTATTTCCTTGTTGAACTGTGTATTTAAGCCATTAGCCAGCAAGAGTGGGAATTCATCAGATTTCCCTCTCAGGCAAGATGCTTAGCTCACTTCTTACTTAAACATTGCTGTCTCATTGTGGAGTTATCACACAGTCCTTTTAGTCTAAAGTTTCTCCTTTCTTTGTTTCTACAAAACATCTGCACGCAGATAATTATTTTTGGGCTTCTCAAGTTATGAGTGCTTTTCTTCTTTTTTTATGTTTTTTTCATCATGCACTTCCCATCTGCAGTGCAATCAAGCATGCAGTTCCTAATCTTAGGGAACATCTCAAAAATGATGATTTGTTGTTAGGAGCATGGAGCTGATTGATTGTTAAAATTTAAAGCAAGGGTATCATCGGAGTTATTTCAGCTCATGGAAGACCTTGGCAACGAGCTGCACCCAGCTCCTGCCCATGCCCCTCTCAGCTTTCTGCCGTCTTCATCCCCTTCGCTTCCTAAAAGCCGCCTGTGGGGTACCCCTGACAGGAGGCAGTTCCAAAGTTTTGCATTGCAAAAACCCCACATTTTGCCACTTTTTCTGTTGAAAGGGTCCCAAAAGCCCATCTTC
>JAOBAS010000072.1:82428111-82439702 GCA_025311575.1 Elanoides forficatus | reverse complement strand
TGAAACCATCAGTGTGTTATCAACATTCTTCTCATACCTAGCTCAAAAACATAGCACTGTACCAGCTGCTGGGAAGAAAATTAACTCCGTCCCAGCCGAAACCAGGACACTTATCTTACACTGCTGCTGCCCTTGGTACTTCCACTGTGCCTAAAAGGAGTCGCTCAGTCTTCGGGGAGCCATTCCGTTACCTTTAATTAGAAATACATTCACTTAACTCCCCCTAAGCTCTTCCCCACGACAGTAGCATTACACTTAACTTCCCCTAAGCCTCTGTGCCCGCACCTGAGCCCAGGCTACGGGAAGCTATTTAGCGTGGGTTTAGCTGGACAGCTTTAGTCTTGCCTCCGGTGATTTAGTGAGGTATCGACAGATACATCCCCCCCCCACGCCACAGGTGTATTGCTTAGGCAGGAAAACAAAATAAAAAGGCACACGCATCCCACCGTGGGCTAAACTCTTTCCATCTGCTCTGTTAACGCGTGCTTTTCAGAGCCAACCAGTCTTAACTGGAGGCTGGTTTGTGTTGAGGATGTTGGGAGACTCTGCCCTTCCGTGAGATTTTTGTTCTAAAAGCAGAGCGATCGCTTCTAAGTTGGGGTTTTTTTTGGCTTCAGCTTCCAGCCATGGTCCTTGCCACCCCTCCTCTGCTGGATGCAACGGCCATTCGGTTGCAGGACTCATGTACTGTAATCGAATCGCCTTGTGATCCTCTTTTCGGAAAAGTTAACAAAACAGAGAATTTTACTGCAGAGAAAGGTACCGCTTCCAGCCCCCCCAGTCATTGTGGTGCCGGCGTTTTTCAGCCCCTTCCATCTTTCAGCAAAAGGAGAGAGAGCAGGTTTGGTGTCAGAGCTCTTGGTGCTGGCTGGGGGGACAAGTCAGGCCACCACCACCTTTTCTTGCTGAATATAAGCCCCGTCTTTGAGAACTGGGTTTTTTCCAACTTTCAGAATGTTTTCAATAAGATGTAATTAATTGAATTTAACTTCTAAAAGATTTTAGGTTTTTTTTTTTAAACAAAGTTTAGTTTAATTAAACTAAAGGTTTTTAATTGGATAAAGGGGATGTCATCAGAACTATAATACTACTTGCACTGATCACAAAGCAGTTGAGTACCCGAGGAAACGGGAGCAGCCGACAGGAACAGCAATAACAACCCTAGGAGCAGGGTTCAAACCCTTGATTCTCCTGTGTGCAAAGTTTTTCATTTAGGCTACGGCCCTTTCTGTGGAATACTTTTCTGTTTAATCACTTGTTTCTGGGTCGCCAGGAGACTGCCTGTGTTGCCAGGTGGCTAACTCGAGCAGTCTCACATGTCTGCGGGTTTCACCGGTGTCTGCTCTAGATGGTAAGAGATAAGAAAGAGTTGTTTCTAGACCCAATAAATCCACTTTCCCAACCGTATCATGTGGTTCCCAAGAACAAAGGAAAACAATTCTTACGATGCAAGGGAGATATTTTTTCTCTTCACGACAAGCTTTATTTTCTTTTCAGTGCTAAGGTTGCGTCTCTTGCCCTCTTTTTTAATGAATATGGCAAATCCGCAGAGTTTTGAATAATGAAATTGTGAAAAAAATATTGCAGATGAAATGTGTAATGATTCAGACAAGCCCCTATTATCTTAATCCAATTTCATTAGCAGCAATATAAAATTGTTTCTACTTACTCAGGCTTTCTTTTTTAATGAAACTTGGTGATCTGGAAAGTTAAATGTTAGTGTTTACAAACACTGATCAAAGGCATCTAATTCCATGGATCATCTCATGACCCGATCCTGCAATCTGTTGACTTCTCGGGCTCCAGTTCAGCACGTCCTCTCCGTCCCTGGTCCCAGGGCAGGGTGTCCCCGCGGAGCAGTGCCGGGGACACCATCCTCTGGGAAGGGGCTCCCAGCGCATCCCCATTCCCCATCGCACCCTCCCGCGGGTGCCCTCTCCGGCTCTGCTCCGGTGAGCAGGGACACCCTCCCGAGCTGGCACTAAAAGATGTGCTTAGGCTACTCCGATTATTATGCTTCCAGCTCACGCCGCTCCTCCTTGGTTACTAAAATATTCATGTCTGGCGCAGGGTGCTGGGAGGCCGGGTAGCACATTGTCATAATAAAGTGATACTGAATTTTGCATGCCTACTTTTTCTTTTTTTTTTTTTTTTTTTTTGCGTGGTCCAAACATTATAAATTAAATTTGGTATTGCCCAAATAAAGAACCAGCGTTTCATTCCAGACTTGAGAAAGGGTGTAATTTGTTACATCAGATAAACCATTCCTCTTCCAAGTTCTGCCCAGACACTGAAAATTAACATATACATTAACCCACACGGTCATTACATGGGAGGAATGACTTTCCTTTTCTTACAAATGTTTTTCATGATTTTACCGTCGTTCCCGCTCTGCCTCAGAAGTTTTTCATGGAAAAGGAGGCAATAAGAGGGGAAAAACTCCCTGGGGGTAACTATGGGGTGATGACCGGAGCCTGGGGGGGCTCGAGGGGCTGCTCGGAGCCCCGCACGCCCTGCGGGGAGCCGGCAGAGCCGGCCGTAGCCTGGGGCACCACAGCCCCGAACAAGGCATGGAGTTGATCTCCAACAGCAATGGTGAGTGTCTGCAAGAGCAGCACAGGACCGTTGTCTTTCTCTTCTTTCTCTGACTGGTCTTGACTGGAACTCCATGCACATGAATCCCTTTTCCTCAGCAAGAAGCTAAAAAAAACCAAAAAAACCCAAACAACTTGTTAGGAAGTTCCTCTGAGTCAAAAGCGGAGAGCAAAGCAACCAGAGATGCAACTCAACGCTGAGAACAGCGCTCAGGGTCCCCACCTTCCCGTGCCACCACGTGTCCGCTGATGCGTTTGGGCCTTAAAGTAGATATTTGCCACGTGTTTCCCACCGCACGCGTCAGCAATCCTGTCACTCGTGGCCGCGGTCCCGCTCCCGACCCCACCAGCACCCTCCAAGCAGCCATTTACAGACAGTGAGTGCATCAGCACCACTCGATCCGCTTGCTCTGACGGCACTCTTTGCTCAGTTTGTTGGCGAGAAAGGCACTCGCGTTAATTCCCACGTAGCAAGAAACGTGCAATTAAGTGCTGCACTGTCCCCCAGCCTGGGACAGGAGGGAGAGGGTGCACGACGGCTGGTGGGCTCCCAGAGCTGACATCCCCGCCTGCTGAAAGCACGGGCAGACAGACCTCAAGAAATGGATAAATTCTGCAAGTCCAGCAAAAACCTTGTCGGTTTACAGCTCCTGAGATACCATCTCCGCTACGTCTCATCGTGGTCGGACGGACCTGAGCGGATCAGCCAGGTCAGCTGGATTTCCACGGAAGGGAGAGTGCAGGAGTCGTCCCAGAGTAAGGGAACTCCATCTGCCGCTCTGCTTGGAGCTTCCCCCCCCCAGCCAGGGCAAAACATCTCCTGTCCAAGCGAGGTTTGGGGCCTCAGGACGAAGCCCAGGTATCTGCAGGCGTTCAGTATCTACGTCAAACAGTAGAACGTGCCACCAAACCAGGGGTACGGCGATACGCTAGGAAGGCTGTTTGCTTTTCGCTCGGTTGCTACAGATGGACTGTCTTGCCCGGGGTGCCAGCAACAGCAGACGTAGCAGAGCATATTGGCTTAAGACTGCTAGCAAATTGAATTGCTATTCCACAATGGAGCCAAAAGCTGGTTTTGTCCCAAACCAGGGTGAAAAATGAATAATTCATAGATTTCTTTAAAAGGAAATATGGTGAAGGTATTTGATTTACTCACATTATATTTCAGCAAAGTCCGAACATTTTCTTCTGACTTTTACATCTGGACTTTTGCATTATAGTATCAGCCAGAACATATGTAGCTTTAAAGCATGACACATGAAAAAAAGTCAAAATATTTATAGCACAGCCAAATACTTTGCCACATTGAAATAAGACCGAAATAAAACACTGCGATAACTTCCTGAGCATATTCAGTAAAATACAATATGTTTCAGTGAAATACTTGGATAGCCTCAAATCAACAGCTTCTGATGTTTGAAAGGAAAAAAAAAAAAAAAAAGACCATTTTTATAATGCACTTTGTGGAGAGCATCGTGGCTCGGGACTTCAGCAGAAAGGCGGTGGGAGCCTGGTGTGACCATGAGGCTTAGCCTCCTTGGCTTGGGGAAACTAACTGCTTTTAAAATAGAATAACTTCCTTCGAGAGGTGTAGTTATGCATTGAAGTCCTGCCTGTTCCTAAGGAAGACTTTCATAAGGCAGTGCCTGTTGCCAGAAAATGTCTAAGTTTGTTTCTTTTCTTTCTTTGCAAGCTGAGACACTCAGCCTCAGGAAAGCCTCCCAGACAATCCGGCTGCTTACAAGCTTATGTGTATGGAGGCCTGTTGCCAAAGCAACCCCCAAGGTGTGGAATTATATTTATTAAAAAGATTTTGCTACTCCAGTGTGCTTGAGATGGCAAAGCCAGGAGAAGTCTGTGAAGCCCTATCTCTGTGCAGTCCCAGCCCAAAATGCAGCTCAGCCATCCCCAGCTCTAACCCCCAGGTGCCTGGGCTGGAGGTTGCTTATGTATTCCAGCAATGACTTTGACTGCTCCTGCAAATACCTCAGCTTCAGCCTGCCTGAAACCAGCTGGAAATAAAAGCAGAGGAAATGCTCCATGCCCAGGCGTGACTCCAGTGATGGTGCTGGGTTGGATCCCAACCCTTTCCTACTTTACTGCCGTCTCCCTGGCGTGCTCTTGTGCAACTGCGGTAATTAAAAAATCACCGCAAGGTGCCTTTTGCACACAGCGGATTTGCTTCCTTGCATTTGCCAGGTTTGTTTCTTTTATGGACTGAGCTAAGGGGAAGTTTTTACACACACACAAAATGTGTAAGTGCTCCCCCGAGCTGCTTCCCGTGCTGGTGCTTGTCCAGGGAGTGATTTTTGCTCACAGGCTCTGCACCTCCTTTCAAACCACCAGTCGGTTTTACTATGTTTGACTTCATTTTGTAGCCACGTGCTCCAGCATCCTCCTGTGGAGTGGTCATGAAATCATAGCTGGAGAAATTGTAAGGCAAAAGCCATCGGTGAGCTGCTGAGTCTCTCCGGAGGTTGTTTGCAAGTTACTTACTTCATAAAGAAAACACACTGACGGCCAGCCCAGATTTATTATTATTTTTTTTTGGCCTGTGGCTAACTGCCTTGTTCACAGCCAGGCGAACAGCACCCGACTCCTCCGCGGTGCATCTGTCGCGTGTAGATTGCTAAAGCGACGGAATCACCAGCCATGGAATGCAGGGCTCGAACCCTCCCACGCGTGGCTGCAGGTCACTCACGCTTGGAAAACGACATCTCTAGCCACAGAGGTTCATTCATTTATTATGATGGTTTAATATTTACAGGCTGGCTGCAGCCTCTACTTCTAGACAACGGGAAAAGCAAGGTGGTGGGCATGCAAAGCTTCCCCCCCAAAAACCCACACTGTGACCGCAAATACTGAAGGCAAAGGTCTTCAGACCAAAACACGCTGATCTTGCAGTCCATTTGACTTAAAGTAAAACAATATTTTCTTCTAAACCGTCCACTGATTCCTTTCCTACACTAGCATTATTTTGTTACATGAAAAACTCAAATAGATTTAATGTATTGGCCCCAAGAGAGGTCGACGTCTTTTTGTGCAGGAAACGAAATATTCCCACTTGACTAATAAAAGCCTGAACCATGATAAATTTATTAGAATGCCATGATTTTAGATTCAAACTAAAGCCTCAATGCATGCAATTCATCAGGGCTTGATTTACCCTACAGTCATATTTCTCTGTGCTTAAACATGGTATAATAGAAAGGGTTTCCATTAATCCCCACTGACAACCCCAAACAGGGTTTTTCAAGGACTCCGGCACAAAACCAAAAGCAGCGGTTTGGGGCATGCCCCCCCATTTTTTTCCAGGATCCTCCTTTGGGACAAGGACCCACCTTTGCTTTCAGCAGGATGCAGCAGCCCTACCTTCAGCCCAAGAAACCAAACCGCAGGCAGCTCATGCCCTTCTTCTTTGGGGGAAAGTCCCACTGTGGTGTCAACTTGAGCTCTTTCATTAAGGTATTTGAGAGGGGTTTCCCTTCCTACAGAGGAGAATCTAACACTTACAAAGTGCCAGGAAGGCAAGAGCCCCCAAAGCTTGCATTATTTGGGATCCTTGGAACAGTTTCCTGAGCTTTCAATTTAGCTTTGACTTTCATTTCAGATAATCTTCTAAAATGCAGTTATTCTTGAAGGAGAAAATGAAATTAATGTCTGCCTTTCCCTGGAAACATCTGGAAATATCAAAAGTTTGACCTGATTAGAATGCCCCTTTCCCACCACCCGCTCCCACGCTTGGCTCCGCCACCACCCTCGTTAGCATCAAAACCAAACTTTGGAAGAAAAGTGCAAGTTGCTCGTGCAAAACGCTTCGGCGGGCAGCGTGCCTCCGGCCGCTTTCTGCCTCTGTGCCGAGCTGAGCACAGCCCTGGGGCACAGGACAAGAATCCTCGTTCAGCACCGAGGTCCCATCCCGCCTGGATGGGAATGTGCTCGGGTGGGCAGAGGGCGAGCGCACGGGACGGGCAGCCCCCAGCCGGCCGGTCTCGCTCAGCCCCTGCCTCTGTCCCTCTCGACATTGCAGACAAACTGAACTGTCAGGTTTTGACTTGCTTCAAAAGTAGGATTAATACCGTTATCTAACTACAGAGATAGCTTCTTATTTCTCTTCACATCTCAGTCTTCAAACACAAAAATCCTCCCACTTGCTTGATGTGATGATTTGGTACCTGCCACCACTTGGAGTTTAGAAATAAAAGGAGTTTTGATATTGAAAAAGGTTGTGCCAAGAACATAAAAAGGGCTTCAGCGTCCATAAAGTGGTATTAATTTTTAGAAATAAACATAAAAGCTCTGGCCCCATAAACCACACTGCTTTCTTTGGACAAGACCTTGAAAGAGCAAACAACAAGAGAAGAAAAGCAATTCCTTCCACAGAGTCATATTTTGTTATGCAGTCTTAAAAGTTGAGAATAACGGGGAAAAAAAAAGCAGACACCACCACCCCACCCCCCGTTCACTTTACTCAGAATCCTCCAAATTAGACGGGAAAGAAAAGCTTTGCGTGAAAGAACAAATACGGGCACACCAGGGAGTTGGCCATGATGTTGAACGTGAGGAATGATTCTGCTGGGAAGCAGAGACACCGAGGAGGATGAGACACCAGCCACGGGGGCTGCAGCGGTGGGCACCAGGTCCTCAGAACTCACACGGGTCAAAAGTGCCCTAACTGTGTTTTATTCAGAATACGGCCTTGCCCCTATCTCTGATCAGATGAGAAGTCATCCATTCTCAGCACCTATACAAGAAAGTGGAAGACAGGAGGGTTTGGGGCATAACGGACGTAAAACATGCCCTTCCCACCTAGTCCGTGTTGCAAACTGTTTGCAGCACAGCCTCAGGAGACCTAGAAAGCATTTGGGATCAGTTGGCTGCACCCACTGCCAGGGTGGCTTAGCAATGAAAACGCACACAACTCCAGCAGCAAAGCACGAGGGCACTCAGGTAAAGGAGAAAAAACAATTGCAACAAGAGAAATGGAGCATAAGAGGAAAGAAGGCTGCAAAGTGCAGTGAGAGGCCGAACTGGCTGCCTTAGTTACCCATCAGGGTCTGGAGAACATTCGCTGTGTGCAGTCCTCGGGCTATGGGGTCAGAGGAGATGCCGGCAGCACCGTCTCCCTTGGCTGCTGCCTCCTGCAGATGCTCACAGGTAGGTGCCGCGTAGGACAGCTATGAAAAAACCCATGTGTTGAGTGCTTAGAGCTCAACACTAACGTGTCTCGAGGTTGCTCACATCACCCAAAACTGTTTTGGCTAACTTTTCTACTAACTCGTGGGAGGCAGGGCAGGCAGGCTCAGCAATCGCTGGGACACAACAGCAGGATCAAGGTGCAATGGGAAAAGGCGCGGGAGCAGAAATAAATCCAAATCCCGGCTGCTCACTTACCGGGAGACTGAAAATAGTTTGTGAAATGTAACAGCTGGAGGGGCGTCTTGGAAACCTCTCGTGCCCGACTGGGGGACATCGAAAGTGCCAGACGTTAAAGGTCCCGGGTGTGCAGCACAGCCCGCGGTGGCTTTAGCCCTCTGCTTGCTGGTGGCATTGAGAAGCCAAGCCCAGCGTGACTTTCCTCTACTGATACGGAGCTGATTCCCAAGCGTGTGAAATTACCTTTCTGGACAACCATTTAAACAGTGGCAGCACATTTTCCTTCGCAAGACGACTTCTTCTTCCCTTCCAAAGCTTTCCCCAAATCGACACAGCTCCTGCAGCATGCAGAGTGGACCCCGATACTCACCTTAAATTGGCCCCCAGATTGCAAATCGCATTTACACGGGGCTCAGGAGGGGAGCAATGCAGCGGGGATGGAGCCAGCAGATGCTGCAGGGCTGGATGGGACGCGCTGGGGTGGGAGCTGCGGGGTTGCCCTGGGATGCAGCGACCAATACCCAGTGCTTGTCATACAACATACTAGACAAAGAGAGAGAATTTGTATCAAAACTTTATTTATTAAACAAAAAAATGCACCATTGGAATAACATTTCTATAAAAAATGAATATGAGACTGTTCTACAGTGCATTACAAAACCCCCTTTTTCTTCATGTAGTAGTATACAAGATTGTGTGTAGAAACAGTCATTTATTTTTAAACTGTAAGCAAGTTTCCTTTCTCATAGAACAAGATTTACACTTAAATATTGCAGTCACTATTCTAATTTGGTTAACAATGCTAGAGTCTGACAATTTAAAGAAACTGTTTATAGGCTCAAAATGCCATCTTTAGGCCTTTTGTAACAACAAGATTTTTTTTTTTTTAAACTAAGGCTAGTTAAAGCTGTAGTATAACCCATTTCTATCAGATAAACATATCACTAGTATGCTAAGAATTTTTGAATTACCTTACAAAGCCCTTTAAATGGCATTCACCAGTGCCAGGACATTGAATTAGCAGGCTGGAGCCGGTGCTTCACAGCAGACCTGGGGGGGGGGTGTGACAGTGGCGGTGACCGGTGACTTGGTGGCACGGTCCCACTGCCCGACCCCCCCGAATCCTCACGCTTGGGGCGCGTAACGCAGGACCAGAGCCCAGCACACGGGGACATGGGCACACTGCAGCTTTAACAGCCTGCTCTAGGTTTCCAGCCAGGTATCCCTTGTCTCATAAATTATCCAAAAGAAAACACTCTAAATAATAAATTAAATATTACTTATAAAAAGTACACCCTCCCCCCCCAACCACCCCATCCCAAACATGGTGGCAATTCGCAAACGCAGGAATTGCCAGGTCTATTTTACAAGAATAAAAACAGCATTGTTCCTTCTCCTACCAACGTTGCTTCCTCGCACTTGGAAATACATGTACAGCATACAGCGAAGCACGCTGGCTCGTGCCGCCTCGTGACGGGGGGAGCTGTAACATGTTCTCCAGCCAACCCAGACCAGAATGAGGATGCGTTCAATGCCTTTTGCTGAGAACGTGAAAAAAAGGTCATGGAGCCTCCGAGAACCCAGTTCGACACCAGACAGGACACTGAGCAGCTAATGGGGATGTGGGGAAACAAAGCCGACAGGAAAAAACAATCTCTGATCACCTGTGAAGCCATGATTTTTTTAAAAAAACCCTTCTTCCATCCAGCTTCCAGGTATCCATCTCAGAAATGAGGCCGAGGGTGTTGCGGATTCACCGCCTTCTGCTTCCCACCGGCGTTGCCCGCAGAGCGCTTCCCATACCTACGCCTGCTTTGGGATTTAACGAGCGACTCCGGCGATGCTGCCAGCTCTCGCCCTCCAAACGTTTGCCCCTGGTTTTACCATTGGTATGGCTAACGGTGGTTCGTGCCTGTTCAGGGCAGCGTGCGAGAGCATCTGCGTATGGATTTGCAGGATTCAGTGTTAGGTGCCAGCTAGGCGGGCGTCCCGGGAAAGGACCCTTGGTGAGCTACAGCAGGAATTACACCATCAGCTCTGACTGCAGAAGAAAATGCCTGACGCTTCCCAAGGGCTGGAAGGACCCAGAGGTGGCCTCACCGTTAACTCATTCCCATCCTTCCACACGTGAACAAGCGCTGCCATCGTTCTGCCTGGTGTTTTCTGGGTTGCGCTGCGTGTTTCGGCAGAAGGTGTCAGAGCGAGCGAGCACGCACTGCGAACACGCCCAGAAGCTCTGGAGAAACGTTTTAAAAAATCATCTAGCCTTTAAAAATGTCAAGGAGGGAATCAGGCCAGACATGCGGCAGTTCTACCTAAGCCAGTTTTTAAGGAGCTGGCTCTGGGAAAGGGTTGGTGAAAAGATGCTCCTGTAAAAATCTAAAGGCAAGGCTACTAGAAGAAGAGGCTCAAGGAGAGCCAATGCAAAGAACAGCCACTTTGCGGCAGAATCTTATCGCAGCATCCCACACGTGATGTCCCAAGCCGCACAGGAGCCTCGTGGCTGCGATTTCCTTAGCTACCAGTGCAAAGCTGCCAGAGCATACTGGGATGCCCATTGCCGCTGGCGGAGGGCTGGGTGCCGCGGGGCAAGCACGCACCAACCCTCGAAGCGTTTGCAAACCTGTCGGGAAACTCTGGAGCGGGCAATCCTGCTCGGAGCTACAGGACTATCTCTGTCCTTCTCCAATTTCTGGCTGCCTTTTAGTGGGGTATTACCAGCTCCCTAACGTGAGGGTGCACAAACAACCAGACCAGTATAGGGGATATGATGGTCCTCGCTCCCTGAAAAGTGACATCACAAACCCTACGGCAAAGGTTTTGGCAGTATCGATGTCCAGCCCCAAATCGTGACATAATCAAGGTCATATGCAATAACAACAAGCAGATTATCCTCCCCCTTCCAAAAATTAAACAGCTTCTCAAAGTGACTGAACCTTTTCCCTAGAAGTGAACATCTAAGCAGTCCATGGACAAAGACACTGAGTTAGGGAGTGCTCAGCCTTTTGAACCATTGCTATTGCTCCATTTTTAGGTCTTGGAGCAAACAAAAAAGGGGGGGAGGGAGGAGAACAGAAAAAATAAGAAATATATCCTTTTTTTGGATGCTGTTTTTTTTTTTTTTTCTACCTGTTTATGGCAGCCCTGTTGTATTGATTAGCTCATGATCTTCCACGGTAACATCGAGCTTCACAAGCCCGTCACGCATTGGCAGATTTCTCATTACATTTTTCTGGGAGTGTCCGTGGCTGAGATAGTCACGGGCTATAAATACTCTGGCAGTTGAGGAATTTGACAAAATCCAAAGAAATTCTCAGCCAAGCTCACTGCAGATAAATACAGCATAAGCAAAATATAATGTGGAAGTTTTGTGCTTAAAACATTTGAGTTTTGCAAGTTATGTAGTTCACACACAAGGTGAAATTTTAAAAGAAATGCCTGCTTACTAATTTGTTAGGTATTGTACTAAAATCATCCTTGAAGGAGGGTTGGGAATGTCTCCAAGGCTCCTTAGGACAATGACACCCAAATTTAGTGTCATGTGGCTCAGGGCAGGTGAAGACCAGCAACAGCTTTCAGGGCTGGCACCTTCCTGGTGGGAGAAGGAGCCGGACGTTTGGA
>JAOBAS010000072.1:82390236-82425150 GCA_025311575.1 Elanoides forficatus | reverse complement strand
GGGGTCTGCGCTGGGACATATTCCCCACGCGGTCCTCAGGGACCTGGAGCATTCCAAGGTGGGCTGACACTTACAGGCTGGATAGCAAAGCCTCTGCGGGCTTAACATGGAAGCTGAAAACCAGGGGTGACCATGCTAGAGCAATGTTAAATGTTAACGACCCTTCCCTCAGCCCCCATTTCCCCAGCTCCCTCCCATGCGTCCATGCTTGGGGGGACTGGGAAAACATTGCTCAGCACCCAACAGAGACGTCAAACGCTCATCTAAACACGTCCTCTCCTCGGGCAGGCTGTGACGGTTCGTCCAGCAATCAGCTGAACTTCACAGCCCTCGCTGGTGGTTGGGAATTTCTGCCACGGCCTTTAGCAGGAGCAGAGGAGTGGGAACAGTTTCCAGAAGCACCTAAGTGGGCTGGAGGAAAGTCACCCTTTGGAGTATGGTCAGCTGAGAATCTGCAGCAAAACCTAAAATTACCAGCACTGCATCTATTCTTGGGAACAACTGAACTCAAAAATTGCCAAGGCAAGAGCAAGAGGAGCGATCCTCTGCTTTCAGACACTGAGAGGGGGCTCAAACATTAGTTCTTTATGTGGGTTTTACCCAGTCAAAGATCTGAGAGTGCTGTATAAGCCTCGCTGTCCCCAAGGTGGGATGGAGCAGGCAGCTTAAAAGAGCACCTATGGAGTCAAGCTTAAAAAAAAAAAAAAAAAAAATCCCCAAATTTTAGCCTTTCTCCCCAAATTCTGACCACCTGATGAACTTGTTGCCTGCACTGTTATTGCCTGGAACTGCCCTCACACTTGTGGAGCTTGAGCAGTGTCTCTCCTGAGAGCTAAATCGTGCTGCTGTGATGAAAGAATGTACTGAGAGCTGAAATTCCATTTTGTGTTACCAAATGTCCTGTGTTAAATTACTCCTTATGCCAGCAATTTTACAATTTTACAATAAATTACTCCTTATGCCAGCAATTTTATCATGGAGAGCATTTTCCTTCCCGTTCCCATTCCAGTAGGTGATTCTACATCCCTTAAATCGTCCTGCGTCCCCTCTTCCCAGCAAAACATGAGAATCCTTCTGTGACTATATGTGGAAGTATATTTTTATGCCATTGATAGTGACAAGCAGGAATCAAACACTGTTGTCCTGCATTAATCAGGCAGAAGACCCAAACCCTCCACACATTATGTCTAAAGCAAATCTTTTGTCTTTCCCTTTAGTCAGGTTGAAAACGTAAAAGGATTCACTGAGGAAATGTTGGACAAATCACCGCTATAGTGCCTAGCAAAAAGTTCTCCTGTGCAAGTAGATGAAAAGAGGTGATAAACAACATGTATTTAATGTATTTCTATTTTTCCTTATTCCTTTTCTTTTGCACTGTTTCATCTTCTGGCTCACGTGAGACCTTCCTCTAAGACAGTCTTAATAGGAGTGAAAAGATTATTCTAATTCCACTACCTTTTCAGTTTCACTTATCTACTCCTTCAATGTTATTTTTCTCACCATTATCTGGTATTACTATATACTCATTTTTCCAGCCAAAATTATTTTCTTCCCTTATCGTACTTCTCACTCCCTCTTTCTCTTCTTCCAATAACTCGGGGCACTCAGGAGAGGCTGTGCGAGTTGTCCCGTGGATAATATTAACACAGAATTTAAGCACTCGTTTCTCCCCTGTATCACACACGCCAAAGTCCATTAAAGCCAACAGAAAAGTTTTACCGGCTGCCAGAACTTTCTACCAGCTTTCTAATAGCTATCAGCTGCAGCGTAATACCTTAGGTAAGGAGGGACAGATCGTTATCTAAAAATTAATGTGCAGATCGGGGCTTAGAGAATATAACTGGATGGCAAGAAGCCTGGCTCTGAAAGATGGTTCTTACGTTCGCGGAGTCCTCCGTCTGCTTGTGGCCCTCTTCTGCGACCTCCGGGGCCGTGGGCACCGAGACGGGCAGCAGAGGTGACCTGGCTTTCCCTGCCAAGCCAAGGGATGCTGTTTTAACCTGAGCCTTGGGGAGGTTAGGCCCTGGAAAAAGAAACAAAAGTCACACGGAGAACCTGTAGGTATGAAAGAGGGGATTGCGGTGAAATTTGGGGATTAGAGGCAAAACGCAGCTGGTTTTACCATGCTGCTTGCGTTTTCGGTTGTAAACGTATAGGCTCCTTCCCAGGCAGACTTACGTTACTTCTTCCAGGAGGAGGACCAGTGCCAGCGCAAATGCTTCCTAAAAACTCTTCAATTATATTTCAAACATCGCAGGTCTAAAGCCCGCTGCTGCGCTCAGCAGAACTGACGTCCCAGGCTCCCGCAGAAGAGCCCAAAGCCACCTCTGCCGTCGGGCGAGACTGCAGCGGGTTTGCCTTTTTCTGCTGACAGCGCTTTTTGATGAAGCGTGCTCTTTTGCAAAACCAAAAGTCTTCACGCGGAAACTTCAGTTTTCCTGGGAAAAATACCTACAAACTGGAAGATAATGAAAACTTGGGCTCTGTGGCCCCTGCCTGTGAGAGAACTGTCAGTTTGATGTTGTGTTTGAGGGAGAAAGTGAGACTGAAGAGCAGAGAGCAGTGGTCAGGCTGGGGGAATGGCAGTTTATTTCCACAGTTCTCCTCTATTTTTGTTTCTAAGTAAGTCACTCAAGCTGACAGCAGCCCTCCAGGTGGGTCACTGAATGAGCTAAAATAAAAATTGTATTTCAACTTTCTCCAAAAAACAAAAAAGTTCAGACTTTCTAACCCAGCTTGGAAGGAGGGAAAAAAAAAATCAAAATACTTTTTTTTTTTTTTTGACAGAAAGGGATTCCCTTTTTGAAGCAGCTTTGCTGAAACTCCTCCTGGCACCGCTCCAAGCCACAGTACTGCTGCTTGGCAAAAGAGGTGTCAGCCGCAGCACGGTTTGAAGCGCTGCCCTTTAAAGATGCATCAACTGAAATGTCTCGGTTGGACATTTCTAAAGGAAATTAAAAATTCTTTGTCTCATTTAATGATTTAAAACATCAAAGAATAAAACCTTTGTCCTGGACAACCTGCCTGCGCTCAGCACAAGGTGTCTGGCTCTGTGCAAGACTGCTGGAGACACAAGGGCCGTCAGTTGAAATAGAGGCACACACAAGACATTGATTTTAAGTACATGGGAATAGTTTTAAAATTAAAGTTGCCATACAAAGCCAAACTGAGAACACGTATCATCTCATGCATCATAGATTCAAGGCCAAAAATGATGATGGCAATTTCAAGCTTGCTTGCTGCCAGAGTAATCCTGCTCCCCCTGAAGCTGCGGCTTAAACATCCCTACGACCTGCGTAAGGTCAAACTCATTCCAGTGAGCACTTTGGCACTTCTTTCAGCCACCTAGGTCCCCAAAATTTATTCTTCCCACTTCCTCTCTATTGACATTAACCCACTTTGATGCCTACTTGTGCCTTAAGGCAAGTGTCATGTTCGTATCTTTAAATATGCAATCTCCAGGCTGATACTTGCTTGGCAGGAGGCAGCACGTACCAGGGACTGTCAGATCCCCCCAGCCAGCCCCACCAGGTAACAGCAGATCCCCTCTGGCACAGGGGGTCGCTTTGGAGTCTCACAGGGCAGGTTTCCATCTCCCGTGAGACTTGGGCACAGTTTTTATTCTGCTCATTTAACTCCCGCTGAAATCAAGACGATGAATCATAAACAAATAGCTTTTTTCTATATATTGCCTCCACTACGACCTTCAGCAAGTTCTCTGCCTTTTTTTCTATTAAGAAAATGTGTACTATAATAATGATAGTAACAATAGCCATCGCTTTAGTAGCTGATCGTGCTTATTAGGAGTATTAAAAGGCATCAGCCTCGGTAAGTCAAGTAGGCCACTGGCCATTGCACCAGAATTGGACCCAGAAAAGAGAAAAACGGGTCGAGACACGCAAGCCATAAAATGTGCACAGAGGAAGGGGTGTCCCAGGGACGAGCCACAGGACAGGTTTGTACGCGGACGCCTGTGGCTCTGGGGCCGAGGCGCCGGGACCAGGAGCGTGGGAGTTGTCTCCATCCACGTGGGACGCACACAGGCTCACTCCAAAATCCACGTCGCGCATCAGAAAGCCACCCGGTTTCCGTGCAAAACCAAACCGTCTTCTCACGGCTCTTCAGCTTAACCACCCATTTGTTTTCTTCAGCGCTAGATTCCCACCTGACCACCTCTCTTTCCTTCCAGCTCATGAAAGCAATGCTCCTGAGCTGGGAGAATACCTCCGGTGCAGGGAGGCAGGCAGCTGCTGCAGCTGGAGCAGCCGCGGCTCTCGCTCCCCAAACCCCAGCAAATCACTGCAGTCGTGACAGCTCTCTGTATCCTTCCAGAGCTCCAGCAAGCAGCCAGGAGACGAGAGCTGCGGATTACTTTTCCTGTGTTTCCAAGAACTGTGTTTACATTTTTAATTAGTTTAAGGCAGAGAAAACACAATGGAGCAGAAGAGAGAACAAAATCCCTCCCAAAATCCAGTTGCCGGCAGCGTGTTCATTAAAAGTAAGTCCCGGTAAAGAGCTGCAAGATGGGGGCAGAGAGGGAGAGTCTCACAAACACCCTCTCTGTAAGGCTGAGAAGTGCAGATAACTCCTGTTTAGCTGAAGCTATGAAAGTGTGAAAGCTCAATACAAGCTAAAAGAGATTGCCACAAAGATACCCTCACTCCTCCAGCACCAGTTTAATAGCTAAAAGACTTCTTTAATAACTGGGCCTTCAGATTCCCTGTATCTCAGTGTAAGAGTAGAAGATACAGCAATCCCCAAAGATTCAATCTTCTAAGCGCTGCACATTCAAATCAGTTTTTAAAAAAAGGAAATGTTTTTCACTTCCATTTCTTAATAAAAAAGCTTATTTCCAAAGAAGTGCGTGTGTGCGAGAACATTCACACACTGACACTCGAAACATGCACCCAGCAGTTACACACTGAGAAATGCAAGAGCCTGCATGTAAAAAATAAAGCGGAGAAGGTACTGTCACAGGCAAATTAACTCTAAGCTGCCTGGCGCACAGACTGTAGCCCCTAAACATTTTTTTTTTTTCCCCTCAGTGCTTTGCAAACACCTGCAGTGCTCAGCAAAGAAGTAAACTGCAGCTATGGCCCCTTGCAGCTGGCAGCTGCGGCGGTATTTCTATTCCGGCAACGCTCGCGTGCCCTGCTAGTGAGAGATTTATCCCATTTCTGTTACAGGGAATCTGGATTGCATCCTGGGATATCACTGGGACCTGAAGAATAAATAATAAGATATAGCCACCACAGAAAATTGCATCCATGCTTAGATAATGGACCCAAATATGCTTTTTTTAATACAAGTGGCTTCGCACTGCAACTTGTTTGGTTTTCATGGGCTGGTGGAGAGGTAAATATTTGATGAGGTGGTGAGGAGCTCATGTGAAATGCAGAGTATGTTGCTATTGTAATCCTCTAAATCCCGTGGTAAAAATCATGTTTCTCATATGTAACTCATTAATTGTAGTAATTGGACTTAAAGACCCACTTTTCCGCACAAAGACAGATGTTACCTCCTGGATATTGTTAATGAGAAGCCATAATGATGATTAGTAAGTTCAGTTTGTGCATCTTTTTGCCCTTTAGCTAACAAAAGCAACAGGCAAATTGTAACGCTCATAACTAAAATGAAGCTGAGAAAATTTTCCTTACACGTAACTGCATCTTTCAAGCTCTTCAGCAAATGTTTTACGGCAGTGACCGTTTTCCAAGGTAAAGCCTGTAATATGTAATTAGTACAACAGTTGAGCCCTCTTCCCCCGAAGGACGTTAAAAAGACCAAGCAGGCCTCTCAAAGAGAATTCTGGACGCAGAAGGTTGACATGCTAAGTAAACTAATTTATGCAAATGAGTAGCTAATTAAATTAAAATCGCTTTGGTTTCTAATGTTCTCCAACTCAGTAGGAATCTCACAAGTAAAAAAAAAGGAAACCTTGGATCTGAGACCGCAAGAGGCAGAAGATGACAATACCGATCAGGTGTAACTCTGAGCAGCCCCAGCACGGATTTACCATTTAAAAGTTTCATTTTCTCAGTAGGGTTACTAAACACTTCACTGGCTCATTAGTTAGAAAACGTATAACTACCAGGTGCAAATCCCAGCTACCACCGCCTCTCCGAGGCCCCCACTGAACTCCCTGCAGTATCATCCTTGGTATTTCGGGAGCACTGCACATCAGCGTGATCCTGAGTCAAGCCAAAAAGAAGCCGTTTTCTAACTGTATAGCATTTGTGCGTATCAGGCCATAGGTTATCATGATGAACACCAAGTAAAACCAATATAGCATCCATCCTCTTGATAGCAATACTTTGGGAGAGCTACTTGGCATTATTTTATTTTGACATACGTCAAATGGGACATGAGATGATGTACTCAGCCAGGTGAGAACAACTCATTTCAGGAAGAGGGCTCAGGGTTTCTGCTGTTTGCGTTGCAGAGTTTCCAAAGGCCAGTTCCCAGCTGCAGGGGGGACAGCAAGCTGCAAACTCAGACAGTGTCAAAAACCGCTATGTTCGCACTCGATGGATCTGGGGTCTGCTTCCGATGTGAAGACCAAAAATTCTTGCATGGTTCATGTGTTAGAGGCATTCTGCGTGACGATGCAAAACAGTGACATGGAAAAAAAAAGAGTTGAGGTGGAGAAAATGGAGATAAATGCAAAAATTGAAAGGAGCTAGTTTATGGCGAGACAGCAAGAAATCATGCTCAATGGAGAACACTGGAGTAGAAGGCAGCTACCAGTGGAGTTCCTCAAGATCTCGATCCAGGACCGATTCTTCCTATTTTGATACATACTATAGGCGTGTGATTATGAAATCTATTACTAGCAAAAGCTTGGAAATACAGCTGGAGCTGGAGTAACACGAAGAGAACTGCAGGCACCTTTCTGCCTATCTGCTGCTGCTCATGCAAACTTTCAGACTTTCAGAGCGAGGAGGCTAGACCACGTATCACGTCCCTTCAGCTGAACTCCACATCGCTTCAGCTGCTTGAAAGTGAGGGATGAGCCTCTGCGGGTTCTTTCATCTCCCTCGATCATCTACGGAAAGAAGCACCTTCCAAAGTCTGCAGAGAGGCTGGATGAATTCTCTTTCAGAAGATTCCCCCCCCCCCGCCCTCTTTTGGCTGCACAGTGAGCTCATGTGACTGGCACAGAGCAGACACCTAGTCATCAGAAGTCTAAAATTAGCTAGGAACGAGTCATATCTCGGAGAAGAAAGAACAGAAAGTTTTGCCATAAATTCTGCTGGGTCTAATGGAGGGAAATGAGAGAAGAGAAAAGCTTGCACACTTCTGATTTCAAGCTGACAAGCGGGTATGTGCCTCAGAGAAGTCAACTACAATCTTCGGACGTATGAGGGAAGCAATTTTTGGCAGAAGCAAGGCAAACAGCAATGCTGTTTTACAAAGCGTTGGGAAGATCCTATCTGGAAAGCTTTGTACAAGCCTGAGGACTTGCACGCAGGAAAAACCGAATTGTACAAAGAGGGGTTTGCCACCCGGCAGTGACAAAGAGGAAGAGTCTATGTGATACGCTATATATAGAACAGAAAATGCAATGGAATCAATTTTGCCTGCGAATTCTGCACTTCTCCAAAAGACTGCATTAATTTGGCTTCACTAGGTGGTAATGCAAAACTCAAAGGCAATGAGAGTCTTTCCATTAACCTCAGTGAGATGTGGATCAAGCTCACAACGCCAACATGTTCTCAGAGATCACTGACAGCTGCGCTTAGGAAGGACGTACCTAGGCTAAAACATCCGATAGCGACCACAGTTATAGAGAGGACACCTAGCGTTTTAAAAAACGTTCATCTTCCTAATATTCTGCTCTCGGTAAACACATACAACCATCATCAAACACAATGTCTGATAGCAGACAGGACACTGGAGAAACGCTGAAAAGAGGATTTTGCAGTAAGATGCATTCTGTTGTTATATGGGCTACTGGTTCCAACGTATGCTGCAGCCATTTTAGGCTACTGATTACAGAGTTGGACGAAATGCTGGGTTCAATATTTGATTAATCTAAAGCTGATTTTTTTGTTGTTAGTTTAGGATTTTTCAAGGAAGCAAAAAATATTTTGGATCAGGCAAGGTATGTATAGGCAAGTCTCATAAAACCGATTTGGAAACTTAAATAGAAAATTTCCAAACTGGGGATACAGACGTATTCTTACATCCAATAGCCCAACAGCCAGGGCATACATCAAAGATGTGAAGGGGATCTGCAGCTGAAGATCACCTGGTCTGAAGGGGCAGATGAAAATTGATCTATCTGCTGCAGTGCAGACAAGCCTTTGTTTTCATAAGAACTGAGAGGATTCTTGGAGGATGAATCCTGTACAATGAGACTATAAAAGTCAAAATAAGCTGCGGAAATCAGAAGGTAATGTCAGACTTGTAACTAAATGAGGATAATCTTTTCTGGCCCTGCATCTTACACCTCTTCCATGGCTTTCTCTAACCAACAGGACAAAAGACAAAACCTGTGTCATTAACTAAAGCTGCTTCTAGTAATGAAGATCTGCAGGCACGGAGGAATCTGCAGGGATGCTCCCACAGAAATATGTCATAGCTCGCAAAACTGAAAGCGATCAATCTGGGAAATTAAAATTATTTAAGAATATCGTCTGTCCCAGATGCTTCTGACAGTAAGGAGACTGGCAGCCTGAACTTCAGGGGTGGGGAAGGAGGGCTGTGTAGCAATGCAAAGCCAGATGTTTTCCCTATTAAGTAATCAAAGCTGGTGGGGTATACGGCTTCTCTTGCAGGATGAAGAGGTAATTTTCTTATCAAAGTACAACAGAAAATCACAGAAGGATCGAGTGCCACTTACGGACTATTTGATATTTCCACCAGTAAAAACAGTGTCAGTTTAAATGACTTAAAAGTTGAAACATAAAGATGAGAACAACATGTCGAATTGAGCTTACTTGTAGCTGCACGGCTGGATGTTCCTGTTTAAGTAAGACAGTGCCTCGCAGGGGAACACAATATGTAACTAAATGAAAAATATTAGTAAGACTCAGCTGTTTTACATTACAGGTGGGAAAAAATATTTTTCATCAAGAAATTGAGTTTCTAAAATTGATTTTTGAGGTGATAATCAACAGAGGCTTGGCTCATTCCACAAGGGAAATTGTTCCAGAAAGAGGCAAAGTTTAATTTAGAAATATTTGATAGTAGGAGAAATAAAGTAAAAAGAGAAATAGAACACAAAAGAGAAAGAGGTCATTTAATCACTCTCCAGAATACGGTACCAAGCAAGTACTGGGACTGCCTATTGGGGAAGCTTTTGAAATGGCACTGATGAACTTCGCACATTTTTACGTGCTACGGCTTCAAAACAAGTACAGAAACAGTGAGTTTGGAAAGCACGCTTCAAGACAAAAGCAACACAGACTGCTCAAATACGTGGAAATATGAGAGAGATTTGGTCTCTGTCTTCTCAGCTGCTTTTCATGGTTTTAATCTATTTGCTGGAAATACTATGTGGGATAAACAAGTGTTAGGGCAAAAGTGACTCGTTGGCTGCAACTGCTCAGTGACAACATACGCAGTCCCAAATTAATATGGAGAAATTGTACACGCAGTGGAAAAAGTTTTCCTTCTCTGCTTACGAAACACAGGAAGATAGAATGGCCCATCATTAAATCTTTCTATGGATTTACAGTATAATTACCCAGATAATTTTTTTTAATTATTTGACTGCTGCTTTGTATTGAAATAGATCTTTTATATCAAAGGGGAATTAGTTCATTTATTCAGGCAAGCACCTAAATACACACTTCACTTTACACCTTCCAGTAGTCCCAATGATTTTAATGAAACAACTCAGGTGTCTCAAGTTATCTGCATGCTAATTAAACTTCACTGGACTGGGGTCAGATTTCTCTAATAGACAGGATTGACCCTTTCATGACACTTCTGTGCCAATATATCTCCCAGGTGAATGGAGAAAGCTTGTTTTCGTAAAAAGGAATGTGGAAGAAAACAACATTTCAAAATTGAAGGGGGGACAGGTGAAGGCTTATGAAATAAAAGAATAACTTTCCTTTGATTCTGGGAGTTACTAGTGCAAAAAGCTAGGATTTCAAAATAAAAGGTTCAAGAATGAATCAATCCCATATTTTCAGTGAATTTATAGACCTTGTTTACTGTAGACTATGATGAAGAGAAGTCCATAACCTCATTTACACTCATCATTAAAATAAGAAAAAAAACCCCTACGCCAGAAAGATTTTTATACCCCATTAACAAAAGAGTTCTTAGTTGCCTTTAAATTCAATAACTGAATTCAAATTAGAAGCAAAAGGTTTTCGTTTGTGTTTTATATTGGCACAGGGATTTTTTTATTGTGAATGGTAAATTAAAAAAAAAAAAAAAACAACCCCCAAAAACCCACACAGAATTTGGTTGTATAGCTAATTAATTAGAGCTAATTGATTGTTCAGAATAAATGCACTCACAAATTAAATCCCCAGTTTGCATGACAGGGGATTAAACACTCTAAAAAATGGATAGCAATTAAATGCATAAATCTAGCACCAGAAAGTTCCAAGTTCATGTCTCCAAAATTTGCCTAATTTCCAGCCAAAAGTTTTACTCTTGGAATTTCCATTTTAACACTTCACCTGAGATCCAATATTCAAGACACTTGTGTAACAAGTGGTTTTACCAATGCTCCTGTGAGGAGCAGCCTATTTTCAGCACAATTGAAAATTCTTTCTATATTTACTCTTCTCAGGATCACGGTAATTTCAGCATCTACTGAGGCCCCACACCCTTGCTATTTGAGATTATTATGGCCCAGGAGTCACTGCTTAATACCCATACACCCTTTTTTCCTCTTGATTTCATCCCATATTTATTTGACCATTAGCTCCTGGTTTTAACACTGGCTTTGCAAACCTTCACTCTTATCTTGTTTTTCTCATTCTTTTCTTACAAAAGCTACAGAAAAAAAAAAAAAGCAGCACAAAAACAACCTCGTGGAGCTCATTTTCTTATCAGGCTTTCTTAGCGAGTTCGGTAATGAAAACAGCGTGTGGGTCAGCCTGGATACGGGAAGGATTTGTACTAGTGTCCAGGCAATATCCAGCTGCTGCTTTTTACACAAGGATGGTTACTGCTAGATTTCTTCACCTCGCTCTTCACTTTTACTCCCCAAGCATTGAAGATACGAGGTTTTTTTTCCAAAGAGGCAAATAAATAAATCTCGAACACTTCATCTGCAGTGCAGCCCTTCCCCTGCACTGCCAGCCCACAGCCACTTTGGGGCACACCTTACAGCTTGGCAGGAGGAAGGAAAATTAAACTCAATTTTGCTGTACAATAAAGTGGGTTTTAGCTCTGGGGTATCACTGAGTGGTTCCAGGAAGCCCGAGAAGATGACAATTTGAATTTCCAACTACATTTTTTTTGGTGGAATAGCAATAGAAAAAATGCAGCGTTTTTACAATCTCACAGAAGATACAGGAGCCTGAAAAGGCTGAAGTTTTCGAACTGTGACACAATATAAAAACCACCACTTCACAGGCGCTACTTTCTATTGCCTTATACTTGCTTCTGCAGAAGAAAAATGACCTCCTAATTCAGGTTCATTTAAAGTGCAGCTGATCATCAAGACCTAAAAGGAATTTTCATTCGTAAGGGTACAAAAAAAAATCTTTCCTGTCCATTTGTGGAATTTATGTCAGATCTATAATGCAATAAGCTCAACACTCCATCAAACATTTTCTATTTAACCTGAAAGGGGACTAAGTCAAATCACTTATATGCCTATGTGTATGATTTGCAAAGAGGAACAAGTGCAGCCACAGTGGGGACTGGAAATACCACGGAGTGATTCTTACGCCTTCAGAATAACTATTAGGAACCTCAAGTGCTCGATCACAAAGCAGTGATGAAAAGGTGAGATCTCCTATAAAATATCAATGGGAAGGGCTTAATGTGAAGAGTTCAGATTTACTGGGCTCAAGCAAAAAAAAAAAAAAAGGAAAAAAAAAAAAAGAAGAAAAATGGCAGATTCAGCTCTGGATTAGGCTGGTGTCATGACTCAAAACCAGGAGCACAGCCTTTTCGATATTTATTCATATCCTGGTGGCAAAATCCCCCACAACTGAGTAATAATCTCTGTATGTCTTTTTTATGAACCATATGATAGAGTTTAACAGCTAATTATAATGCCACTACAGAGCTATACTGAATAGATGAAATATTAGAGGAGACACCTCCTTTTAGCATCAGGTCAATCAAAGCCAAGAAAAAGCCCTGTGCTCATCTATTTTCTGGGCAAGATCCAAAAATTAATTTCAATACTAATATTGCACGAGGGCCAGTGTTGGACATCAGCTCCAGGACTATAATCTAAATATACAAATACATCTGGAGCTTCAGTAGGCTCAAACAGATTTTTTCATTGCTTTAGCATTTGCTTTATTTCCATTGCTTTATGGCACATTATTGCCATAAACTTTCAGTTCTTAATTTTGCCTAATAACAAAGTTCTACACATTGTTTGTAGGAAACATTGCACCTGCTTATGTAAGATTACTTACTGAAAAAAAGGCAATTTTGTTTTTCAGGATGACGGGATTCTTTATGAAGATAAGTAACATGCCCCAACTTCCTCTCTTCTTCACCTCGCCTCCCAGTTATAATGGTTAAAATGTAAACTCTGATTGACTTAGAGAACAAATAGTCCTTTCGAGGTAATCAGGATTACTCACTAGAGTAAGACAAGTAGAATTGGATCCTCATAAAGTAAAATGCAGTAGTACATAAAGATGAATGGACTCTGATATATATAAAAAATAATTCAGCAGCACTATTTGGCAAAAGCAGTTCTCCAATAACTAAGGATTTATCTACTTCTGTCTGCTGTCAGAAACTGGATTACTTGCTGATGGATAGCAGGTGCTTCCAGTAAAAATGCAGAGATGTTTTGGTAGCTTGCTTGTTGCAAACCTCAACCTAACATATGCTGTATGGCAAGAAAGCTATGCTCGGAAAGCAATATTAGAATAGAAAAGAGTAAAGCTGAAATCTCAAAGGTTGCCTGAGCCAAACTGGAGATTATCCAAGCTTAAGGAGTAGGGCAAACAGTTAAAATGAGATACCAGTCTGCAACCCTCTCTTTTTTTTTTTTCTCCTTAATAGCTCTCATAGTTAGTGTTACCAAGGCAAATAGCGTTACTCAAATAATACTGGTTCACGTGAAGAACAATTCTAGTACTGGGCCTGCTTTACAAACAAAGCAGATACCAGATACATCACGCAAATGTTCTCATTTGATCCAAGGGTGAATTTTTAAAATAGCTCTCTAGAAATGGTGCAGCTCTGGGAACAAACCCAGAAATGAGCTGGAGAGGCACCGTTCCCTCTTGCTCTGCCATGCCTCCCACCCATGACTGAGTGTTTCACTACAGCCATTTAATCTAAACCTGAAACCAGCCCACAGCTTCGTTCAATAGTGGCACTATGCTAAAACCTCTTTTTTTTTAATATATATAATAATTTTCCTTCTGTTCCTTGCACGCTTGCTATTTAATTTTTAAGTAGTTTGCACACTGGAGTGGATTGCAGTCAGTTCTTTTCCAGCATACATAAATAGTTCTTTCATTATCAGAAAGGCAAGCCTTGAAACAAGAGTCAAGCATTTGGCACTGGTTCAAGTTACTGTAGCATAACAGGAGACTGGAAACAAGACCAAGTGATTAATTTGGCATCTCATTTAATTCATTTTTATCACTTACTTGTTAACTCTGATTTTAAGCTATAGCCTTGCTCTGAATTTTTATTCCAGATTGCCAGAATGAAATAGTGGATTCTTATTGTAAAACTGTACAGATCCACTTCCCAATCTGTGAGCTCTTACAGATGTTTTTTCAAGGTACGGGACAGTCTTGTACTCTCTATTTTCTCACGAACTGAAAGTCAGTGGTTCAGGTGAGTGGTACCGGAGACTTTTCCTCCGTCACTCTTACCTGTTTGAGACAGAAGTGGCGTGTAAGGGACTTTCGGTTCTATTGCACTCATGGGCGGAGGTAGCAAGGGGTTGGCAAAGCTGCGGAGAGGGTGCGTAGGGCGGACGCAGGCGGTGGGGATGGTTCTGCTCGGGGCGTCCTCGTTGTTGGAGTGCTCAGGCTGCGCCTGCGGTAGCAAGGACGGCTGCTGCGGTGCTGGTCCTTCATTAACAGCTGCAAGAGAACAGTCAAAAAAAAAAAAAAAAAGAAAAAAAACCGAAGGACTATTATTGATGTATTTTTTATGTCCCATTTCCTACTTCAATGGTCATTTTCAACAGAAGGGACAGCATTAGCCTCTGCCCTCCAAGAAGGTGCAGGAAGTGTGTAAACAGTTCCATCAAGAGTTATTGGCAGATGAATTAAAAACCAGATGTTTCTCAGAGTGGCCGTGTGCCATTTGAAGCTCAAAACATCTTCCTTTAAAAAAGAAAACAAAACAAAAACCCAAGCATGATATCGCCTTCTCTCTAGCTTTCCTCTCTATGTGCTTTTAAATACTAAAAATCAATAAAGACATGAATACATCATGTGGAGATTGAAACAAGCTACGACTATGGAAACTCGTTATGTTCAGCATGACGGTAGTGTTCTAGTCATAGTGGAGAAAAGCTGGAGACAAAGAAAAGACTTAATTAATTTCCACATAACCAATCACCAATAATGTTTTTCTTGAGACAGCTATAACATTTAGTGTGCCAAAGCAATAGGTTGCTGTTTTATTAGCCTATATTCAAAGCCAGTTCTTCAGAGATTTAAATGTTCTGTGTCAACCTTCTAAATATAAAAGACAGCTTCCCTATGTTCTGCAGTGTTTCTTAAAAGAAGCTTCCAGCATCAACCTCTGTCATGGACTTTCCATGCCAGAAAACGGAAGCAACCAGCTGAAGTACTAATGAAAACAAAGTTTGAAACAGAGAGAAAAGCCCTTTATTTCTGCAGCCCTGTAGAAACCCACGTTGTACCCAAACTATGAATTGCAATATGATTATGGTTGCATAAGAGTTTTCAGGATGTGTACAGTCCACAGTGTTGTCTAACACCTCCAGTACCGTAAGTACTGAAAAAGCTGATTTGTGAACCGAGTTCTCTTGAAACAAATTAGATGCAAAATCTTCTAACTGTGTAGTGAAAAATCAGAGTATCTTCTATGGAGCGTGTGCACTGTGGTAGATGTTGCGCAGGAGGGGGGATAGAAGACGACAGCAAGAGGCAGGATGCACACTCACACATCCCGATAGCATTGCCCAGATTTATGGCGCTGCTCTTTACCTAACACCAACTCTTGGTCATGAAGAGAAACTCGCTGCTGCTGTTTACACCAGGACACAATACTGTACCATGTTATTCAGACTTTAAGAAGTTTAAGAAAATAAACAAAGACAGATGAAAGAATTGCAAAGAAAACATTCTTTTGTTCTTGTAAGGGAACTGAAACTGGAATAAAAATATCTTTAAAATCTCTTCCTGACCACTATGCCTACCAAGACAAGCCAAACTAGTTAAGAATGAATTACAAGGACTGGTAAGTGTAAGTCTGCTGTGATGCTTCATGGATGGCAGCAAGAAGTTCATTTCCCCATGCCACAGGAAAGAGCCTACCACCTCTATTTTGTTGCTACTGCAGGAGAAGAATAAGCGAATTGAATTGGAAACACCGTCTCTTATCTTCTTTTCCAAATCCTGCATCACGAGTGCTGTTGAGGCTTCCCCGGAGCTCGGGTCCATGGTCTCTCCTGGCCCCTCTTCCAGCTCCTGCTCCACTGCCCCGAGGAGCAGCACTGGAGAAAGCTCTCCTCTTGGTGAGCGTGCCCTCAGGGCCTGACGTTATTTGCAAGAAAAGGGAGCAAACCGGTTAGTGAAGAGCCTGATCACAACAGGAACTCCTTTAATTTGAGCATGTTTGCGTTGTCCGGTGTCTCCACAGTACCCATGCCAGCCAGGATGGCTCACAGCACAACAGTTAATCATCCAGCTTGTGGCACAAAACAGAAATCTAGGAAAAGCTCAACCTTTTTCTGAAGAAAACAACCTTCCTGATACATAGCTATCAGAATTAGTTATTATACTGGGACCCAAAAAGCTCCAGAGGATCTGGTTTCTTTCAAAGCCTGCTGCAACAACCAGAACTCATTGTGCAAATAACATGCAATTACACAGCCAAGTCAAATCTCAAGGCATTTTATAATAATTAATGTCAAAGTATATAAGTAATTACAACCTACTGAGTGGCAAAACAATTTTGAAAAATGGAAATGAGGATTTCTCCTCATTTCCACAGCCCCATTGCTTGTTCCTATGGCAATATCACAGACATCCCTGACAAAATTGAACACCACGAATAGGAACCCAACTACAGGATCTGACCAAGGTCAAAATCATCTACGGTCTGTAAAAGTTTGCTCATCTGTGGCTCATTCCCCTTGTTTTCACCTTCAAGGCCCTTTGCATTATCATGCCATCGCCCTAGCTCTGCTTCTCCATTTCCTTCCTCGCCCAGCAGACCCCTCTCTTTTCTTCTCTGAGGACTAAAATTCTCCTTAAGGAAGCCAGAGATACTGAGGTTATTTTTAACAGGGCAGAACGGGACTGCTACTTTAGCTCATTCCACCCTTACTCACTGCCCACACATTCAAGAAGGTGTCACAGCGCGTTGGTGCTCCAGGCTGCCATGGCCATTGGGCTCTTCTCTCCCTTCACTCTGCCCTAGTCAAGGAAGACGCAAAATAGCACGTGAGTCTCACAGAGGTACACATCTGAGGTTACAATGCTTTCTGGAGCAAACCCTTGGCGAGGTCTCTGCTTAAAGTAAAAATAAAGCCTTTTGCCTATCTGCTCTTAGCCTCAAAATGTCTTTCAACATGTTCGTCAAAGTCTGAACTTCCTGTGGAGCCCAACGCTTCTCATCGTGTCCTTAAGGACAGCTCTTTTGGGAGGCTCTTGACCTGCTTGGAGGAACAAGTAAACCAGACACTCACCGCTACTTGCCATCAAATACCTTCTTGGTATTTTCTGCTCTCAGATAACAAAGCTTTATCAGCTAGCATCAGCACAACAGTCTGTGCATTAAAAGGCTATTAAATTACTGCTTTACTGTATGGGTATGCTTTATCTTAAAGATTTAGTTGTAAAATCTGGAGACCTACATAACCATTATTGCATAAAAGATTTCAGCTTATCCTCCAGCTACTACTGAAGAGAAAGGTGTGATGACTCTATTAAAATAAGAAGCTAGAGGTGGGATTTAAATATGGAAGGTAAGTGGTCTAACAAAGGTGCTTCATGCTTGAGAAGCCTTTTCTCTAAAATAAGATGTGCATGCTTGCAAACATAATGAGAACCATCAATTTGCAATTCACTCAAGTCCCTGCAGGAAGAGAGGATGGATTGTTTATTTGAAGGATGGATGAAGATGAGCACATCGCTGCTGCTGCCTACATCACCTACATCAATCCGCTACCTCGCAGCCAGATATTTGCCTTCATATACCTCAACAGAAGTGCCCAAGAATTCTAAATATTTCTACTGATCCAATTATTATCTTGGTTTTTTTACAGAAAGTTGACTCCCAATCGACCTTTAAGATGAAGCAGATAATACCATGCTGCATTCCCGTTGTGATCTTTTGCTCTTGAATGTAGTAAAATATTTTGCCAGAGTAAAGAAAATATTATGCTATACATGAAGATCTCTTCTAAAGGCCAGTAAAACCAATTATGGTCTCATTACTTCAGAGAAACGTTGGATAAAGCCCTGTTTGCGTTCATTTTATATGTGAGGAACATTGAGAATAAGCTTGCTTTGAACTCCAATAGCCATGGACATTGCTCACCAAGCAGAATAATAAATATCTGATGCAAAGTCTTTTGATCTTCTCTTTGCTTTTGCTTAACTGTTGGTTGGTACAATGCTGTTAACCAGTTTAATGAACATAGGTCTCTGAACATATTTTTACATTGTATATCATCTATTAAGAAGTAACACTGGAAATAGTCCCCCTTGGATTTGTAGCTATTGGCTCTGCCACAGTCTGAGGTAATGAAAAAATCAATACGGATTGAAAATAAAAGGTAGTAACAATTCAAAGTATGTGATGGTAGATGAGGACTTAAGATGACTGAACTTTATTCCATACCTGCTAATGACTTTCTGTGTATTTTTGAACTTATACAGGTTGTAAATATCACATGACTAAGATTATATACCTATATAATGATGACAAACCAGGGCCTCGTTCCTGTTGGGATCTTTGGATGTTATTGCAGCACAAGTAGTAATACTTTTTTAGCATGTTTATTGTCAGGTTACTACTCTCGTGCAATTTTAGGTACATCCCAAAGCATACTTTTGAGGAATACTTTTAAAAAACTGCTAATCTAAAGCTGAATCATGGGAAGATAGCAGAACCATTTTTAAATCATATGTGGCTAAATCCAAAGAATTATGTACTGAAAAAACCAAATTGCTTGCTGACAATTCACTTTCTAGAGGAAAGCAAAGGAAGTGAGGGGCTAAGCAGGACTTTACCCACAACTCCAGTACAGCTCTCATCCCACTTCTGTGAGATGTTGCAACCCCTGCTGAACTCAAATAGGACAGATGAATAAAAACAACCATTTCCACTAAGTCCAGAATGCAGCTTCTATGGTAGAAGGGATTTAAGCTTGCCAGCTGGGTGAGCTCACTGGAGAGCTGACTGTTCACAGCCAGAAAGCCAGCTCCAAGAGGAAACGTGCTCAGGAAATATTTGCTTTAGTGCGTCTCACTTTAGCAGATTAATGTTAAGTAGAGTTATCTCTATTCCATAATACTTCTCTATGGCTATTTTAAGCTAATAACATCATTGTGGTTTTACTGTTCTGGTTTACAGAATTTTCAATCTTTCTTTTTAATACTAGAAAATAAGTTATCTTTATTTTTTAAAAAAACATACTTTCTGAACATCTCCAAGTTTTCATCATGCAGATTAGGAGGGCAATTATACTGATGAATGGCTCCCTCTAAAAACAGTGCCGTTAGACCAGTTGTAGTCTTTAGGGTTAGCCTGAAGAAAAGTACTCTGCCTCCCGTAAAAGTGTGATCAGGACGGAACCAGAACGCAGACTGTTTATGCTGACCAGAGCGGGGATGGGGCAGGATGCAGATGGGGCCACCTCGGTACCTCCCAAGTGGGAGATGCTTTCCTCCAGCTCTCTTCTTTCCCTACTGGAGACCGTGATGGCTTAGCATCTCCAATAGTTGTGGCACAGGAAAAAAAAAAAACAACGAAAACACAACAAAAAAACCCCAAAGCATCTTCTTCCTTCTGTAACATATGGCAAACTAGGCATGTCACCATCTTCTCCTATCTGTCTGGACAGAATTGTGATCAGCGGGTGTGACAGAGATCTGGAGGCGCCTGGAGGAGAAGGCAAGCTGTGGGAAGGCTTGCTGACCCGATGACAATCACTTTATTATGGCTCAGAGATGTTTTCTGTCTGGAAAAACCTGATATTTAGCAACTGTATTTTATGCCTGGTAGCGTCATCAGCGGTAGTCAAACAGGCAAGACAGCTTATTATTCAAGCTCTAGCTGGGGCCTGACTCTCCTTTCCATTTTTTTTAGTTTCCTCTTCAGTAGAACATTTGTCCTAAAGATATGTTACAGCACTCAAGTCTTCGGGTCAATGAAAAAGGCCTTCAGAAACAGAAAAAGGTGTTCAAGCATTGTCTGTACGGCAGGATGCCGAGCAACACCTTTGCTAATGGTGTGGCATATGATTTATTCAGGCATTGCTACATCTTGATCAATAGGGTGCTCGGTCATGCAGTACCACAGGTAGGCTCTGTCTCAGAGGAATTATTGCTGGGTATTTCTTTTTGAGACACAGCTGCAATCGGTCAAGTATCAAGTGAATTTTTCACTGAGGGGTAAAACACACAAAAAAAGCTTATGTATTGTCTCTATAGTCTCTTCAACTGCTAGTTGCTCTCAACCGCATGATCATACTAAGAAAACGGCCAAAAAATAAACAAACTCAAAGCGTTAGAGTAATTCCGTTGACCTATCCCCATCCGCTGCTGCAGCGAGGTGGTCGGTGAGGCAGTGGGAGGCGAGTCCTTTTCGGTCGGACGCGCTGGAGATTGACCACTCTTCCAGATGGGATGACAGCATCGGCGCTGGCATTCGGCAGCAACAGCACCGGTGCCGAGAAAAGCTTCAGGCGTCATATAGAAATATACTTTTAGAGCCCTTCATCCCTCCTCCAACTGAAAAGTAGCGAACACTGCCATTACATAAACATAGTGAACCGCTTGGCTGGTTGCGACAGTATCAAGTGTCACTGGAAAACAAATGCTATTTCCACGTCTTTGTCTGTACCTTCTTTTCATTGCTGTGGTGGTAAAAACGTAAGGCACAGCGAAGGAAGAGAATATTTCATTTGGAGGCATTTTGCGTGATCTGGGAGCTTTGGAAGCCGATAGCCTTCTCCAGAGAGCACAAGTGCAACGGCTGTAACAGGTTGTCATTGCACATTGTAACGGGCTTAGACAATTTTTGAAATACCACACAGTCTTAATTACCCAGACCTCAATAATCTGAAATAGCCATTATCCAAACAAGGCTATGTCTACCGCTTCTGAATTATTTAATGGGAAATTGCCCAAACTATCTGAAATCTTCACTGCTTGAGCTTTTTTGACGCCCATCAGGTCTTGTGAATAATTAAAGCTGTTCTGTATTCAAACTTCTTGCAGGGAACTTTTGTGTATTAGCAATCTTCAACTCTCAAGCATGCCGCAGTTGAAAGACTCGGGCAAACCCACACCTTTCTATACAGACCTTCCTCCAGGAACTCTCATTGGATCCAACAGGACTTCAAAGACATTCCTCTTTTTGAAAATCTCATCTCCCGACTACTGCATGTGTAAATCTAGTGGCTGGTTCAGGCAGAAGGTGAACACACCAGGGGTGTGTGATTTTGGGGGTTATGCCTAACGTACCCCTCAGCAATTGTGTCCCAGACACCACTTTGGATCTGAGGATGGAAGATGCTCAGGTCCTTTGTGAGCAGGTCGAGATGCTGGCAGCTGAGCAAACACTTCAGCCTTCAATTTCTTTTTCTTCCATTTCCACGATCAGGCAAAGGGTGCTTAATTTTATTTTCATTCTCCAACATCTAATGTATGTCAAGCAAGAAACTGAATCTACTTTTTGTTTCTGTGCATTGCATTTGTGGTGGGTTTGGTATTAATTTAAGCAGCAGACCAAAACCTGATTACGCCAGCGAGGCCCTCCAGAGGAAATTGCCGTCTAGCTTTGAAAGGACCACAGCAATCACACTGAAGAGAGGGGGATGGCATTAGGATGATGACTAGGACACCTGAACCCACCTTTTACCTACAATCCCACCACTGGATTTCAATCACCGGTCCCCAAGGACCTGTCTGAACTGACTGAAAGCAACAATCAAATAGGAGGAAAAATCAGTTATTTCAGGATGAGTTCCCTGTGGACCAGCAGCACAGATTCTCTGTGATGTGAAAAAAAATACGTGTAACAGATTGACATTAATCTGTCAATAATTCAGACTTGATATGCAGTAGAGTTAAGGGAGAATTATAAGAAAGTATCAGCCCTCCAACTATAATTAATATGCCAGAGCACGCTCGTTAGGCTTGAACAAAGAACAGACGGCTGCCGGTGCGGCAGAGGCGTACAAGGAAGGTGCGAAGGTGAGGCTGGGGGCTCGCGCTGCCTGCGTGCGCTTTCCCCGGAACACGATAAGGTGAAGAATAGTTACGGGAACACACAAACCACAAATTATTACTGCAGAGGAGCAAATACGAATATAGAGCTCACTCGAGAGGAGAGATGAGTGATGTAAGATGGGATAACAGTATTCGCACGTATAAAAGGATCTGCAAAAGGAAGAAGACAAACTGTTCTTTATGCCTGTTATAACAGAATCAAGAAACAATTGGCTTAAATTTTAGCAAGTTAGATATTAAAGAAAAAGTTTCTAGCAGCGAGGGCAGCTAAGCCTGGGAAGACACTGTGTGGAGAGGTCGTGTAAGTGCTATCAGGGATGATTTTAATGAGTGATGATACTAGATTCTGCCTTGGGATGAAGAAGAGCTCCTGAAGCCTGCATTTTTCTGGGAATATCCTTATGAGTAAAGCAAAGGAAATTAAAGTACAGTGAAATGACTGACAAACCTGCAGAAAAGACAGGATTGGATTAGAGAGGCAGCAACTTTTCACTTTTAGGGTGTTCAGTACAGATTGGAAATTGCAACTGGAGCTGCTGCTGGAGAAAAGGTAACCCGCAGCCAGTTGCTGTTACCAGACCGGACTTATCCTGGCTCTCAAAAAGCACGGCAGCAAGATTTGTGTTGGCTACAGCTTATACATCCCAATGACAAAAAGCAACTTATTTCCAAGCACTTTAAGAGCAAAGAGCAGAAGAAAAGCACTGTACTGACTTCTTCCTGCTCCAAAGGTCCTGTCCACCGAGAGGGTCGGGAACGGCACCGGCCGAAGGGTGAACTGCGGGTGCGGGTATCCGCAGGTCGGGGACGGCAGGATCCCGGGGTACTGGGCACTTTCTAGTGTTGGCACCGGAATGGCACTGACCACAGCTAAAAGGAAAGTAGGAGAGAGAGATTACATGAGTGCTTTCAGAAAATTAAAAAAAAAAAAAAAAGCCCTTAGAGGGTCAGTAGGGAACCAGAAACAACCACATTTCCAAAGCAAAGCACCCAAAAGCTTGGTATAAAACATGCCTCTGCCCACAGAAGCCACCTCTGTATACAGAAACATGCCTCCCTGGTATACATTGGATAATTGCAAGTGCGGTCTGCAATTACTTATCTGTAAAACTAAGTAGCTTTTTGTCTGCGTTCCAGCTATTCAGCCACGTTTTGAGGGGCGCTTTATATCCCTTGACAAATAAGTAAGAAGGAAAGGATCAGGCAATTTAAGGGCTTATTTCAGTTGTCTAAGCACACAGAGGTCCCCAGTGCCATTTCTGACGCCTTAGGAGAGCCTGCTGCCCTCAGCCGCTGCTCTGGAGGAGTCTGGGCTCCTGCAACTCCTCCGCCACGTCTCCTTTATTTTCAACAGGCAATGCTTGAAGAGTGGGTGATAGTAATGCTACACAAATCATACATTTCTCTGTAGCTTTTAGGAAAAACTTGGAAACTCTCACTAAAGTTTTGCCCAGCTAAACAATAAGCAGAGGTTTTTGGCTCATTGCTGATAAGGGTTGGCTTATCTAGCACCTTTCACACGTGAATTATAAACAATGCCGTAAACTTCAAGACGGCCGTTACAATTACTTCGAGCTCCTACAACATGCATTACACAGAGTGACGAACTGGGCTACCTGCCCAAGGTCACAGAAGAAGCCACGAGGGTGCCAAGGTTTTACGAGGGTATTTTTAAGCACCCGGCTTTCAGCGAGACAAGGCTGCACTGCCAGAGGTAACGGACAAGCGTGGAGATGAAGAAAACTCCTGAAGCCATGCTAACCTGGGTGATTTGAGCTTCAGAGTTGTCTGGGTTCAACTCACCCACTCTTAGAAGAGAATTTCTACTATTCAGACATTTCATTTTGACTGTATAAGACATTTTTATTGACAATATTTATAACATTGCTCCTACAGTGAAAAATATCACTCTTTATTGAATCCTATTAAAGAACAACTTGTTTTTCAAAGTCCATTCCTTCATTTCTTTTTAGGGTGCAGATATCTAGCACTTTAATTTTTAAAATAAGACAGGATTACTGTTCATTGCAGTACTCTATTGTAGAGAAGCTGGAGAAAAGGTAACATCAAACATTTTCAATAAATCTTTGCAATTTCAAGCAGATATGACAACAAATCTGTTCTGCCACAGCCTGTCAGCAATTGAATTTGCACTTAATATTGATATACTAAGACACTGAAAGCAGAAATTCCCCGACCAAATCATGGAGCTACCTAAACACTGTTCTACATTTAAAATGCAGTGTATCATGTAAAAAAGGCAGCACCCGAGAACAGCTTACAGAAATGACAAAGTAGGACAGTTTGAATTGTATTCAAGCACCCCAGAGGCTGCCAAAGCAACTGAGTCGACATATTCCTATTTCCCTGAAAAAAAGAACTGTTGGGATTTTCTGCAATTTTAGGGAGGGGCACACACAGAAAAAAAACTCCCCACAAAACATAGCAGAAATCTCTCTCCAAACTGATGTACTCTGCCAGCATTTTATTTTCATCTTCCATAAGTAAAGATTACAAACAGAAAACAGGGGAATTACACGTGCAATACTTGAATGTGATACCCTGCAAAGACTTTCCTAATTATTTTTCTCTGTAAATACTCCTTTCCATACAACAGCCTTGGTATCTGTGCCTGCCTATATTTCAGTAGCATTAGAGCCATCAAAGATATCACTAAAACCCTATCAAATTTATCTGGTTTATGCTCCTTCCACTTCAGTAAGCAAAGGCACATTATGGAGTATATTTGCTCTCACAGACTGCAAATACTGATTATTGAGATGAGCGTGAATACTTCCAGATTTGGTATTTAACAATTAAGAGTACGTGTTTTTTACTTCAGAATTACGATGTTGCTTCTTCAATCTATTTAATCGCTCACTGCTGACAATTTCTTTCAGTATCAAGCAAACAGAGAGAAATTAATTAAAGCATCTAATCTGACAAAGCCTCAATTTTACCTTCTGGGGAAAAAACCAACATATTCAGTGTAACTCAGCCTGCACAAATGCACAAACAAGACTTTTATAAATCTGAGTTTAATTCTTTGCAAACAATCATAATATGCTGTCACTGTAGATCAGATTGATACTGTTGAAAATATAAATAAATAGAAAAGAGGACATCATTCCTCTAAATGCATCATTTGACTGAAAAAACTAAATATGTTTAAGAGCACTTTTATCTCTAAGCTGTACGTAGAGCAATGTTGACTTGACTTTTACTTAACTAACACTGCTATTGACCCGTCGTAATTACAATTGATTTGGTTCTGATTTTGCTTACACCACTCCAAGTCTATCCCTTTTCTTGGACTGCTGCCCTCCTTCAAGCCAGGCCAACCCAGCAGGAATCCCACTGAAAAAAGGGGCAAATTGCCTGATTGTGAGATTAGTGTGGTTACAAGATGGGAATATTTCCCAGGACACGGCCAGGTGGTGTAAGAGCTTTCTCCGCCTCAACCCAGAGATCTTTCTTCCAGATCCTGAAGAGAGTGGAGGCTGAAATGTGGTGATACATCCAGCCCAAGGCATGAAGAACTGGAATTCAATGTCTCCCTGGGACCCTCTGGTTTATCCTCGTAAGGGCTGGGTACTGAGGCTGAGCAGCACGACCCAAATCGCACGCATAACGAACACAAATTAAGGGAACCGATACTACCTCCTCCTAAGCGATTCACTGCACAAAGCCATGGTAGGTTATTCCCTCTCCTCTCCTTCACTCAGTTCCTTCTTTTTTTTTTTTTTTTTTAATATATCATTTATGATGTGCCCTTCCACAAACCTACAAATAGGCACTTATATTTAACTGCCAGGGCTAGAAAGATGAAATGGATTTCTGTCAGTATATGTTCATTTTTCTTAAGTCAGACTACTTACACAGATGTACCAATTCCTATAGATTTTGATCGGATCTATTTTGTGAGGTCAAAGGCAGAACTTCTAGCTAAAAGGTGAGAGCTACCAAGAGATTGATCACAGGGCTGCTCAGAGGAAAGGTGGAGACCCAAAGCCTCATGCTCCACCGCAGACTTGATCAGTGCCAAACCCTCTCTCCGCTGCCTGCGGGCTCTCCCTTAGCCCTTTCCTTTGCTCAGACGTGAAACAAGGTCACTTCAAGAAATTTTGATCCGTTCTGCAGGACGGGAGAACCTAATGCTCTCCAGCCTTCCTGTCTTTCTTGTGTACTTTGCTGCTTTGAAAAAGATTCACTTCATCTATGAAAATTGTTCAATGATAAATGTTCTGTGGTCACTAAAATTGAACACCTATTAAAAATATCTTTTCATTTACATGACTTTATAAAAGAGCCGCTCCACATTAAAAATACATATAGGGGCATGGCCAACTACTATAGACAAAAGAAAATATAGCGGAAATTGCAATAATGTCCAGCTGATTATAATTACTGCTAGTAATAATATCACCACGATTATAATTTTTGCTAGTAATAATAACATCACAATTTACATCTCTGTATTGCAAAGCCTTCTGCTTTGGCAGCTTGAACTCTTACCCCAGTTTTTCACGGTTTACAGTAGCGAGACAGAGGGATTTATCCATCACTATCCACCTGGTAAAAATAAACACGATGACTCTTTAGGCTTAACCTGGGCTGAGTGTAGCAGAAGTATGATTTCTGAATTCTCTCCATAGTTTTTTCCACTGATGCATTGTGAAGCCCTGGCAAACTTCCAGGCCTTTTATGATTTTGGGTTTTTTTAGATGAAGAAAACATTGCTAATGCTATTTAACTTTATGAGGCGTAACTAGATCACAATGGAAAGATCGTATGAGATCTTCAGATGGGTGAGCGCGGCTTGCGGGGTGCGGAAGGGGGCTTGGGGAAGGTCCTGGTACTCACGAGGGTTGTTTGGTTGTGAATCCATGGGGATCATGAGCTTGGCACGGGTGGCTCTGCGGGCAGCAAGCGAGCGCTCTAACGTGGACATGCTGCTTCCGACATCTTCTGTCTCAGGCCCTACAGAAAAACAACACAGTAGCTCAGTTGAAAATGCTGGAAATGAATGTTTCTCTTCACCTTATATCTAGCAGAAAGACCAATAGTGGTTTTTTTTAGAATTCTGTGGTTTTAACCGATCATTAAATATCATCAACTGCAAAGAGCTGCGCAGAGTATTTTGGCTGCCTTCTCTGAATAAAATCATTGCATTTTTCTGTAAGAGAATTAAGATAGCATGTCCCCTTTGACTCTGAAATTATCTTGAAAACCCCATTCACTTCATAAAAATGTGACATTTTTCTTGTAACTTCCCTGTTACAAACATACTTTAAAATTCAAGTATCAAGACCAGAAAAAGGCTGCGTAAATTAAGGTACCCACAAAACCTGGTAGCCAAGAACTGGTCTTTGAAATACATCTGAAGGATGAAAACAACCTTCCTTGTGAGATGCCACAAAGTCCTACGTCCTGATTGACCACTCATTCACGGTGGCTCTTCCAGCCTGTGCATCTTGGTTTTTTCTACAGCAACCATGGCAAATTGAAGATGTGCCTGGATCTTCCCCTTCTTTGGTCCTGGATCACAACTAGCACATCTACCCATATCAGAGAGCTGCGATACGCTGCCTAATGTCCAATCCAATCCGAAACTGTCTCAGCAGCTATATATATATATTAAACTGTCTGTTTAGCTACTGAAATATGGATGCTCTAACTGAGTCACATTAGTATAGGATATTTGAAGTATTCATAGATTCTAGAGAATACACTTGTCAGAAGGAACGTGTGCTTGGAACTGGATGTTTCGTGGAGTGAATTGCAATGAAATAAAAGCTGTATTTCTCTCTTCATACCTTGTCTCTGATGAACCTTATATTTATGTTACTTTTGCTATTTTAATAAATCATGGATTACATCAGTTTAATACTGTCATACAGGTAAGCTTAATACCCACTCAGACTATTCATCTCTGATGTACCCAAGTAAAAACATATTCCTTGAAAAAGAAGAAAAAAAAGATTTGCATGAAAAGACTTTTTTTTTTTTTTTTCCAAATCACTCTTCTCTGAATTGCAGGACTGAAATGCCAAGTCTTCTATCGATGGCCATTCAGAGACCTAATTGCTAGTGAAAAGCCAGGGACAATATTACTGAACTGTGTATTACAAGGGAAGAAAGATAAAGGCATTTATTTACGGTCCAAGGCATTTACACATAAAATACCTAGCCCGGCCTTTGTCATTAACTTGCTCATATGCTGTGATGACTTCCTACCATGCACACGTTTGGAAGCCTATTGCAATCAATGGAGCTCTCCCACTGACCTTTCTGGGCCCTGGATCAGCTCTCCTGATCATCAGCAAGAACTGTTTAGGCAAAGGGAAACGTCTGGTTATGTTTTCCCACTGTCTAATGTAATGAGGACCTTTGCATTTAAAACAACAGAAATCACTGTCACAATTATTTTCTAAATAGTAAACTATCAGCCCAAAACACAATGTCAGAGAAAGACAATTCGATCCATTTAGAAAACTGAAAACTGTTCCTTTTTAACTTTTCTTTCCCTGCAAGAAGAAGAGCTATGGAAAAGGGATAAAAACAGCAGAGGTATCTGAAAAAGTCACCTTCATTATTCACAGCCCCAACCGATATTCTGGAATTATTTCACTCTGTCACCCACAAGCAATGTGTTCACGATGAACTCAAGACAAATATGTTTATGCTTTCAACTTCCGTGCTGTGTTTCACCCTCCGTCCCCACCACCTGCCGCTCCCAAGACTTTCTATTATTATGGTGGAAAACAAGTTATTGGCTAAAGTGAAATCTGGGGTGTGCTGTATGCACTAAGGTTAAAAAAGGGGGGGAAACCTTGCTGAAACCACATTTTTCTTACAGAATTTCTTTCTTTGTATCTCTGTCTCCCTGGCCCAAATTCTGCTCCTGGTGATGCTGCTGACCTTCTTCCTGATCATGTTCTCCCTTTGCTCCATTTTCCATTTCTTTTTTTTCCCCACTTACTTCTCCATGCCCCCTTTTTCCTCCCTGTTTTTCTTAGCACAGTATGCAAATTTAACAACATTTGACTTCCAGTTGAATTCCTGAACTTAAAAAATTAGAATGGTGCAGAAATCAAAACCGATTGCTTTTCCCCTAGTCTGAAACCACTGCAAGAATCATCTAGGAACATCTCCCCCAGCACCCATAGCAGAGCTGGCAATTTTCCCAATCTCTTCCTGGATCTCACCAGGTTTCGGCCTCTGTTAGAGACTCTACGTGCTGGGCTAAGGTCACTAACCACCAATATCAAATTAATTTAAAGAAAATTTATATGCTGCTGATGGAGAAAAAAAAACTAAAATAAAATTGGAGTACATGGAATGGGGTTGGACTAGATGACCTTCAAAGGTCCCTTCCAACCCAAACCATACTATGAGTCCATGATTCCAATTTCCCCAAATCTACAAGTGAAACCCAGGCAATTCCTGTCTCTCCTGCCCCCGGAGCCCCTCACCGGGCTGCGGGGTGCTCTTGCTGCCCAGCTGCGTTTCCGACTGGCTGTGGCTGACGGGGGTGATGTCCTGGCAGCTCTGCATCGGTGAGTCCCTCCCTGCGGGATCCGAGCCCGTCGGCTTCTCGATGTTCTTCATTTCCATCTCCTCGTGGTGTATCCACAGATCCGGGGGTCTCAGGTCCTTCTGGCTGCCCTTCCTTTTACCAGCGCTATGGGTTGCACGTTTCCTGCAGCAAAAAAAAAAGATCAAAACTATCACGTAAGAATGTTTTTTCCCCTCCGTAAGACCAAAAGAGTGATGTCTCCTCATCGGTGTCTTTCTAAGGAACCCCTCTGGTTGTGTCCTTCAAAGGACAGCACTTCTCTTGGTGTGGTCCTATGCTTCTTGCAGTTTGCTCCAGGGGATGGGCCTGGGGCTCAGCAGGGTGGGTCATTTTTTGCACCCCCTGATGTAGAAATTGGGGAAACTCACTCTTCCTGGAAGAGAAGTGGCCAGTTTCATCTCAAGAAGAGCAGCACTTGTGGAGTGCCTGCATCTAAAAAGAGCAACTGAAAACTGCTGAGCCCGCTTCTGCCGAGTTGTGCGCATCTCACACCTTCCATAACTGCGTACAGCATACGTTGTATTTCTTTAAATACACATTAAAGCAGTATTTTTATTACAGAAAAGCTCAGAAATCCAGAGTAGCATTTCCCAGAGCAACATTAACTCTCCTCTCCCTATGCGCAGGTGTTACAATATGCTCTCACATCAGAGCACCACCTCCTCTGGGGAGCACACCGTGCCACGAGGGGATGGCACTGCTCCGCTGCTCTCCCACTTTCCCCTCCCCTCGACTACACAGGCTATTTATAACAACATACGCATGATTTTCTATTCTAAAGAAAAGATAGGCTCCTTAATTATGGAGCACAATGTCTAATTTACAGCTGTAGAGAAAGTCTTATCAGAAATCTAGCAATTCAAATAACTGAAAGAACAGGGTTTTTTTCTGGCTTATTGTTAGGGTTTTTTTGCTCAATAATCTAAAAGTACTTTGTGAAAGGAAAGTCCTATCATTGTCCCAAGTGGAAAAGTTGAAATACTTGTGATATACACAAAGCTGCAGGCAAATATTTTCAAATTCATGTGCACTTTTAGGTAACGGAAAAAGAAACCCGTGATTTCCAGGGGCACTGAGTGCTCCCAGCTATGCCTTACCCCTGTTGTACGCTCACCTGAAGGGAAGACTCTTTCCTGAATCCATGGAAAGCTATGCCAAACCTCTCACTGGCATCCCTAGGACTCGCACTGTGTGCATCATTTGTGTAGGTGTGCTCAGATAACTGCCCTTCCCATCACACACTGCAGGCAGTATTGTGGAAGGTGACATGGGGTTATTTTACCAGAAAAAAGCTTGAGGAGATTTTAAACTAAAAGAAACTTCAATTGTTTGAATTGATTTCTGTTCTTTGCTAAATTTTCTCAGCCTGGTCTAGAAAGCAAGAGATGCGTGTTACCACTACGTGCATCACCAAACATTTTGCTTTCAAGAGAAGGAACAAACACGTCTTATAATTTAAAATGTCACCAAGGGCACAGCCCTGTCTCATCCCCAGAAGCTGACGGCAATGACATTTTACTTCAGCAGAAATATCCCAGTCCTCAAACTGCCACCCTTAAAGGCAGAAATTGTTCTAGGCCTTTTGACTGGTCAATACCCCAAAACCTCTTCAAGGATCAAAAGATTAATTTAAAAAAGTGATCTGGAAAGTTAGCGGTGGAGGCGAGGCTGGGGTTGTTCAGAGGTTTTTGTTGATAGCCCATAAGAAATGAGAGTGTTGGCTTCTGGTCATAATGACTTCCTATGTTGAGTCTGGTACTTTCTAATTGCCAAAACTTAATAATTGAAAACGGAAATATTTCAAGGAATAGGAATAAAGAACATGGGATAAAGGCAGTTCTTTAATACCTTCTTGTATAGATCCTAGTACCATCCTGATTAACACCTACAAGAATCATTATGAGCACTTTCATTCAAACCTTAATGTATGACCCGCCTGAAGGTAAAAATTAAAGTTGTTCTTTCTGTCTCATTCAAAAAAAGACCATAATTTTGGTTCTAAACAAGGAATTACTTTCTTCACTTCAGAATACAACAGCTTTTTTGTCACTTTCCATTGAAAATAATTCATTTCTCCAGGCTTGAGCTAGGCAACAGAAATTTCAGCCCCAAAGTAATTTTATACACAACTCAAAATAGGTGGTTATAATGAATGTGTCATTTCAACCACAAGTACAAAACCGCTACAGCAATGATATCATTTAAAAAAATATGCAATGATCTAGCTTGGTTTGCATTGTTTTTTCTCACAAATTATTGATGTTCTGACAGCCCCTGAGTAGCAAATTGAATCAGAGCCAGGAGCGCATACAAGGTCATCAATAACAAACGAAAATAAATCTTTCCCTGGAATGTTTTGGTTTTGCAATGCAGAAGTTGAGTTTCAGCTTCTGAAAATGCATCTACCCTCATTTTCAGGGGGAGGCAGGATCTTTGCTGCACCAGGCAAGTACATTATGTCTATAGAAGACGGTCATAAAAGCTTCAACATCAGCTTCAAACCTCAGCTGCAGCAATGGAAACCGTTGCTTCAGAAGTTTGTGTTGAGATTTACAGCGGGATTCAAATTTAGTCCATTACCCATTTTATAACTGGAGCAGGGGTTGGGAAGACAAAGAGTTTGGAATTGAAAAAATGATCTCAGATGGCAGTGTTTCTGCTGTTGTTCAATTATTTTACAACATGAAATGCATCCAGCTTGCATACCATAATGATATATATTTTTTTCCTAAGGATGTATATAAAAACAGAATTCAGCTCTGCCCTTAAAATATATATTATGGTCATGCAATCTTGTACAATGACAGCAGAACTTCAGCTGTACTTTCAAAATAAATAAAATCTCTGGAGAGGACACTCTTTCGCATTGTTTGTTTCTATCCTTTCCTGCCCACCACCGCCTGGGCAGTGACTTCAGCCATTATACAGCACACCCATAAAGCTCCTAACGCTATACACATGCTACATAGGATAATTTTTCAAATACTCCAGAGTGAGATTACTCTTCATTGCCTTCATTTTACAGTTACATCACCCCAGAGAAAACATTTAAGGTTATAACAACTCAGCCTAGTTTCTTTTTTTAACAACAATTGAAGATGTCTCTATCTAAAGATCTCAGAAATAAACTGTTCTCCTGGGTAAAACAAGTTTTTGCTTGCAAAAAACCCATGGGTAACCATCCAGTCCTGGGCCGATCGGATGTCTTTTCTCATGGAGCAGGGACAGTTTCGAGGCAGGACACAAGCAATGGCCCCATAAGCCATAACCACCTCCTGTATGAATCCTGAGCCTCCTGCACTGCTGTTTGCAAAGCACTTTGAAGATACTCAACAATAAATGCGAATATTACTTCACTTTAATTATCCCTCCAATGCATGAGTTATTATTTTGTATTTTCTGCTCTTTACTCTTAACCTGGCAAAAACGTGCCCTTTGCCTTTGGGGCTATATTAAAGGAAATTCAACTGGTATAGAGGTCCTGTCCAAAAAACAGAAAAAAAAAAAAAAAAGAAGAGTACAAAGCAATTCTTTCTCCAGAAAATCTCTCCCAGTGTTTACAGGTGAAAAATTATTTCACGTTGGCCTCTTTATTTCCTGCCAGCCGTCCTGAAAAGCTGAAACTAGTACCTGTCTCTCCTATCATCTGGCTTCACACCATCGTAGAAGAGATGGGGCAGAGGCCAGAGCTAACGAGCTTCCCCGGTGCGGAGGACATGCGGAAAACCAGGAGCATCTCCAGGGAACACAGCAGTGAAATACGGAGGCTCTTTAGCGCCTGCCAACTCGTTCCCCGTTAGTCTGAGTTTGATTACGCTTTGGTTAATGCCTCCCCCGAGCCTTCCCAAATGTATACTGACACATCCCGATTACTTATATGGGACTTAAACTAGTCTTAGCTCATTTTTTGCAGTCTCTTTTTACACCACTCCCCCGCCCAGCATACTAATTGGTCGGGCACTTGTTCGAGACCATGCTTCATTTTTAATGGCTTAAATATGCACTGTTTACCTACCAGGCTCGCACTACCTGTCCACCCTCACCTTTACTCCTGTGGAAATCATAACCTCATGTTTCTAGTCCATAGGCTAATTGTTCTGGCGTGTTACAAATTTTTGTTACGCCTTGAAGCCTTAAAAAAACTCCTGGAAGAAGCAGGTCCTGCAGCGTATGCTGTACAAAGTGGTATTTTCCCTTATTTTCAGATTCAACTGGGATTCATATTCTCTAAGCTTAAGCTCTGAACTGACCTGCCCAGACCAGGAGTGCCCCGAAGGACGGAGCTGATGGGTGGCCCCGTCGCCCATCCTCCCTGGCACCACATCAGCCGACACTGCCCGTGCAAGACAGCGAGCATCTCCGGCTGCGGAAGGCGTAATTACGGTGAGGGTATGAATCTCAATTACTGCAGGAGCCATACGTTCCCCTTATGCACAACTGGGTAAGTTATTGCACCTGAATCTTTACTCACATTTTTCTCCCTTATTTTTTACTGGTGTCAAATTGTCACAGGGTTTGTATGGCTGATATTTCATTCTGCCCTAGATGGCAGAGACAGAAAATAGCTACTAAGCCACCTAGGTCAGTACCAGGTTGTTCTGTATAATATGCTTTATTGTGCTTTGTTCAGCCAAGTTTTAATTAACTTAAGAAATATGACTTTCCTCCACTGAAGGCTTACAGAAGATTATTCCATCACCTGCAAGTTTTTGCTCTGGGGAAGGACACATGCATTATCCAACAAGACTTGGCCTTTACCCTCACTGCAGTCCTTTTGTTCAGTAGTTCATTGGTGATTTTAAACTAAGAGCCAGCTGCCAATAAAAGCCTGAGTCTAAATTCTTTGTGTCATAGTGTGCATCTCTCCAGGCAGGTCAGAAACAAAGTCATTCCCACCAACACCTTCTGTTTTGAGGAAATTGAGGATTTTTCCTGTTGTGCTAAATTTAAGATCCATTGTTTAATTTTTATTGCCCTGTTTTTTCCCCACTTTCAGTGCAGAAATGGTTCATTTGGGGCAACTTGGGTGAGATTCACCTGCCCATAGTATAGACATTTAGAAGTTAAACAGCAAATCCAAATCCACCAGCTTCACATTTTTTTAATCACTGGACAGCAATAAGCATCTTCAAAGGTAAGTCTTCCAATGTCTCGGGCTAAGATGAACGATTCTTTGAACGTTCCTGTTCCTCCCCAGGGGCTACAGAGGAGGTCAAGGTTGATTAATTCAAACTTGGACATTTAATTTTTAGACACCTAATTCTGGACAGATGAATCTGTTTCTCTCTCTTGTAATTCCCTTTTCCCTGTTAGAAACTTAAGAGAGCTTTAGCCTTGATTCACCAAACTCTACACAACAGAAGAATTTCCATTGCCTTCAGATGATGTGTTGGGAGGCGGAACAGCCCGAGTCAAGATTCACACTCAATATGAGTTAAACATCTTGCTCGTTTATTGTCCAGATACCTAGAAATTTATACCCATTATACTTGTTACCTTACAAATGTGTCTGTCCCTTATTGGTCAAAAAGTTGTCAGAAGTTGTTT
>JAOBAS010000072.1:82376424-82390136 GCA_025311575.1 Elanoides forficatus | reverse complement strand
TTAGTTTCCCAGGCATGCTTGTCATTCTTTCTTGCTCTCTCAAGGGAACACTGTAATCTTATCAAGGTCAATATCCTCCTCAGGCCTCTCGGTCTAGCCGAGGTCCTCCACAATGATGGCCTGATTTTCAGGTGCTAAGACTCACAACAGGAGCAGATTTTCGTATCAGTTCATCATTCGACTACTCCAACACTCCTAAAACTACAGGCGCTTACTTTTCTGCCTAAATGAGAGCTTTCTTATTTAAACAAATCTACCCTCAAATATCCATCCTTAGAGAAGGCACTTACCCCGGTGACTGTAAAACACTACAAGCTGACATCTGCCCATGCTCGACCAGCTCAAAGCTGATTTCAGGAAACTTGTGGGCTGTTCGGTTCCCTGACCATCCCTTCTTTCATCGTGCCACCCTTTTTTAAGCATCAATACAAATCAACATAATAATGTCTGGCCTGTGCAAACATTTCTCATTCTTGTGGGCAAACTATGATTAAGCTTCACTTTCTCAGGTCCAGTCTTTCAGACTAGTATAATAATACAATGAATTAATAGTAAAATGATAGTATAATAATTTTCAATGCATTAAATACATCAAACCCAGCTCTGTTTCAAACCCATTGACCCCACTCTCAATTTCTCATAAAAACTGAAAAAAAGCTTTGTGCTTTACACTGCTGCCCTTTTACAGTCTTTTGGACGAATCCTAAAGATTTTTTTCCCCATAATTTTCTATAGACTGGGTTGGTTTTTTTTTTTCCAAATATATGAGAATTATCTGGAGAACAGTTCTGGATGCTTTTTACTGGAAGACTTTTGGAGACAGACTGTCTGAAGAGGATAACGTCCTCCCAAAGGTTAGCAGGACTGTCTGTGTTTCTCAGCCGTGCAGGTGCAAGGCTGCAGAGTCAGAAAGTCTCACAGCATCACTAGGTACAGACAAATACTTTTTTTTTTTCTCCCCTTTAAATCAATGGAATTGATTCTTCCCTGTGTCTGAATCATACTTGGCAATATAAACAACAGCGAGCTGTGCAGGGCAGACTTATTTTTCAAGGCTCGCCACGTCAGAAGGTACTTGCTCTCCATGGTTTACTCCGCAGCCTGGGGATATTCTCCACTCACCAGCAATGAGTAACACCTCCAAACCCAAGAGATCCAGGCCCAAAATGCAGTTCGGCCCCAGAACCCCACGATTCCACGGTATGAACGCTATTGCCCACATCTGTTTTGAAGCTGAGCGTCACTGCCTTTCCCTTCTATCCCCTTGAGTTGGGAACGTACTTCCTCTGCTGCGCCGAGGAGCGCCTGGTGCAGATGACGGCCACCACCACCACCACCACCACGGTGATGACGCCGACGGTGACGACGATGATGACAAGGAGGTTGCTGTTCTTCTGGGGGGTGACGCTGCCGTGGGGAGGGTGCATCTGCCCGATGGGGGGCTCTGAAAAAAGATAGACAACGAGGGGATGGTTAGCGCTGGATTTGCTCCCCTCGTTCTGTAGGAGTCACCCGTAAAAACACATAAAGCCTGTCAGATGGCATGAATTCCTGTGAAAAAGCAGACGGAAGGTGCAGAAGGGTGCCATAAAGAGCCAAAATTTATGTCTCGCTGCCTTTCAGTGGTATAGCAAACAGCAAAATATTTAAGCAGTAACGACTTTGCATTTTCTGGGTGTTAATAGTCCGATGTTGGGAGTCAATAACTCTCAGCTCATTTTTGCTATTATCAGCTGAAAATGGAAATACAGGGACTATGGATTTTTTCTTTATGGCCCGTATAATCTTTCTCAGTATTTACAGGCAAATACATCTCTTGTGTATCAGCCAACCTGAATGCCTGATTCACTTGTCAGTACTGCATTCACCCCACAGTCAGTCTTGCATCGCATTATATTTCATTTATTGCTATGCTGACCAGATCCCTGTGCAACACTTGAGCAGGTTAAGGGCTCAGTCTTCTGAAGTGATGAGCTTCTTGGTTTCAATGCAGCAGCAAGACTGGAACTGAAAATAACATCATTTCTGCTGTCGAGTTCCAGACAAACTGACTTAAAGTACCGGTCCCTTGCTTTCAACAATATTTTCCCCATTGCACTGGCAATAGGACAATTTATATTTTTATAATCTTATTTGATAACGCCTCTGTTTACACAGCGTTGGGCCATACGTTACGGACACCCGCACAAAACAGCAAGTAATCCTTTTGCTCTGTCTGCTAAGGCAATCTTCCAGGCATCCTATAAAGCTTACAAACTCACAAACCTCCAAATACCTTTCCACTTAAGCTTGGAGAAAGACTAAATATTTGGTGCAATGGGATGCAAAAGGAAGAGCTGTGCTATAACGTGTCCAAGATTTCACAAGAAAAATAACTCAGGAGTTTTCGTACGGCATCATCCCCACCCACAACCTCCCATGTACAAACTAAACAAGATTTGACTGGGATTTCATTTTGCCTTTAGTACAACTGAATGCGAAAGGAAAAAAGGACAAATCTTTCCAAATAACAGTTTTAGTTAGCAAGAGATCTAATTTAATTGTAATATTCTGCCTTGATTTTCTGCCTTAATAGCCTTTCTTTACACAACTAATTATGCTATTTAAATAATTTGCCCTTTTCTCATTGCCTTTTCCAGGCAACTGAGTAAGATAAGCAGCTGTGAGTGCCACCCTTTTGGCATTACAATGGTCTAGTACAGAAATCCCAAAGAATTTGGGGTTTGTTTTCTTTTTCATTTCCATGTTGAGTAAAAGGCATTGAAGGAATATACCACATAAAATACAGTGACTATCAAGAAAAACAATTTTTTTTTCTCTCCCTACCCTTTATTGTGGGCCCTAGAAGCTCTCTACTTTTCAAAAGTCAGTTTTCCTATATTTATGATGAACTACTACGAAGAACAGGAGAAAAGCCTTAAACAAGTGGTGTGTTGGCTGCAGCAAAGCAGGACAGAAAGAAGTAACAAAATTTTGCTTTCCCTCCTTGTCTTGACTGAGGAGAATAATCAGTGTGAGTTAATCGGCTATGTGCCTTGTAATTATTTTGTACTTTCAAACCTCACTCGATACCACATTTGAGGGAATCTTGTCTGTTGTTTCATTCAATAATGTGAGATGACAATGCTCCATTAAGTAACAGAGTCGGGGTCAGGAATAAGAAGTTATTGATGGTGTATCTACTCCCCAGCTGGCACTGATTAGGTTCAGTTAATTTTTGTTAATCCACGGGGTTTCCTCTCATTTCTTCCTATTTTAGGGCAGGATTAATTAATTTTAAAAATGATACTTTCTGCAGAAAGCTTAAATTGAAATATAATAACGTAAAATGCATTTTACAATTCTTTTTAAGCTGTTATTTTTTCAGAGGCGTTCCCATGGTCTGAGATATATCTAAAACACCTCTTGCGATGCGATGATCATACCCAGCAACATGCCCTTGGGAGTACTGCGTCAGCTGGAAATCTGATGGGTAGTTGGGGGATCAGCTTTAAGAAAGCCAAAACAGAATATATGGTGTCCTGACCCTACTTTTTGTCAACATTTCTGGTTAAAACTACTGTCTGTTTTGCAGCAGATATTTTGCACAATGGATGGGATTTTCAACAGCTGAGATAACTCTTCCCTACAAAACAGCCAGCGTGAGACCAGTGGGCACGGTGGGTGGCCTCCAAGCCGTAAGAGAGAGGAACGAGAAAGCAATAAAGAGAAGAAAAACAGGAGGCTGTCACCAAAACTGTGCTTAATTATGGAGCATGGTTGGATGGAGCCTGTATTTACCGTTCAGACTGCTCCTGTCAATCAGGTTAGTGTCCACTGGCCAGTAGGAGCCATCCCCGTGACGACCTGTTGGCAGAAAAATGCATCAGATACGGCGTGACAGGTAAACCAGCAAAGTCAAGTTTGTCGCTTGAGACAGCGCCTATCTGACAACGTTTAAACCATTAAACAGCGCGGGAAAAGTCATCCCCTACGCGCTGGGGAAAATCTGTCATCAAAGCAGGCTTTTGAAAGCAAGCTGAATTCCAGCCCTTTGAGCAGCTTGCCTTGTTCTGTTGGTTTTTTTCCCTCCTCCAGATGTGCTCGTTAGAGTGACAAACTAAGGTGTGATGGCAGCATCCGTCTGTGCTCCCTCCACGGGTGTCGGGAATAATTCAGACAGCTGCTTTTGCACACAAGCAGTTGGAACTGCGGCAGAGGGGTGGTGCTGTACAGAAGATCGCGGGCACGTTCTCCACCTGCCAGCTGGCTTTCCACCACTATTAAGCAAGCTTTCTTTAATTTATTTTCCTGCTTGTGGAAGCACACTTCTGGAAACACAACTCCAGAACTGTTTGTTTTTTACAAAAAGATTACCTCTTTTCTAACTCTGATGTAAAAAAAAAAAAAAAGGAAAGAAAAAAGAAGGGATATGATTGTTACTCCAAAAATATTTTGGCTGTTGAGGCAATATTTGCACTCCAAATTAATATAGTAAAATTTCAGGTGTTTGTCTTTTCCCCTGCTTTATTTTGTCCTATTTATCAGCTTTGGGCTAAGGAGCCGTGACGGTAGGTCCATGTTTCTGCCAAGACCAGTATCTCTGCTTCCTCATGTCAAGGTGAATCACAAAGGTTAGTAAACTCCTACTAAGCTCTCCTTCGACTCTACCGATACAGGATTGAGCAGTCAAAGTCCATGGCAGAAGTGGTTTGGGGTAAAAGCCGCTCTTCTGGCAAAGACCAAGCTTATACCACAGGCCTGCTGTGGCTATCTCATTCCTCCAAAGCTAATTATTTTTTCATTAAGTCAAATGAACCTTTCCAGGTGGCACAGTCTCAGCTGATGCCAGTAGTGCTCTGCTGGGACAGCGGTTCAGGGAAAAGACATCTTCCGCCTAGACGGGCAGAGGCTGCTGGAGCAGAGCATTGACTCCGGCTCCAGAAGAACCCTGGGCACTATCTTTTTTGGCACTGCCATCCCTTAGGTCGGACAAATAGTACCTGAGGGTGGGTTTTGGTTGGTGAAGGGCTTATGTAAAAATTCCGAAAATTTAATGCAGGGCAGGGAATTACCAGGGCTTACTGCAGATGACTTCTGCAGCAAACACCACTGTCTACATCAGCTCTCTTGGCAAATTAGCAAAAAAATCCCACATTTTCTCACTTTCCTGCAGTTGTTTGTTGCTGCTGCGCACTGTTAAACAACTGCCACATTCCTCTCTAGAGGTACTTGTATTTCTGTGGATTGCAAAGAAATTCACGTGCATAACTTTGTCTACCAATTTGGAAAGTATTTTGTGATGAATGGCCCTAAACAAATGGAAGATGATTATCATCAGAAGAGACTTCAGTGTAATTATCTTTTCAATCAGCATAATTGCACAGCTACAACAACTTGATCCCAAGAAAGCAAGGTTGCAAAATGTTCAGCTGTAAAAGCAGACAAAATAGAGATAAATGTAAGGTATGTAGTAATTCTGTTTACCAAGATGACACTCTAAAGGAGTCCTATTCATAGTACTAGACTTCAGCGTGTGAATATGTTCTGACCCTGGGGTTATATTGTGCTTAGGAAATTGGGTATCTCCATGGGAGACTGCTAAATATTACTATTTTTTATGTTTAGCCCACACTGAAACATCTTAGCGGGAGCCTAATGTATTGGAAAATTTAGTCAGGATATTGGAGACTTTAAAAAAACTAACCCTGCATGCGTGACTCTGAAGTTTGGTACTTTCTGAATTAACATAAGAGCACTTTTCAAGGCATTATACATGACATTTTCATTGTAAAAATATTTGTGTAAACAGCTGCCCATTTCATTTCTGGCTCTAATATGGTGACTGGCACCTGGAGATGCCATTTATTTGGGATGGCTGCAACACAGAGGCAGCAACCGGGGAAAGGTTCAGGCTACACTGTCCATGTCGGGGGAGTTCTTGGGCTAGAAATGTTTCTGAAATGGTTTAAGTTTTAACACCACCTCAAGGCAGCAGAGTCTTCCAGTTTTACTCACTGAGGGTAACTCCAAAGGCCCAACTTCTAATCAGAGGCGATTTCACTGATAAGAGACAGGAACGCAAATAACTCTTAACAAACAGTATTTCAATAACACAGTTTGTCAGGGATAGCCAAGACTGAATTTATGGTAATTCGTCTCTGTTCTGCTATTAAGACATACAAACATTATTCAATATTTGGATAAACGTGGAAATCTAAGCACCTAGGAGATGGGAGGTAAATCTCATTTCCATTGTAAGGTTTTACATGTTAAAGGGTAGGTAGGGCTTAAACCCCTAAGGATTACCCATGCTCTGTTCCAAGCCAACAACCTCCATGAATCATTTCTATCTCTAGCTTTCACTTGGCAACAGTTTAGGTTATATTTCCCTCTAAAAAACTCAAACGATGTGCAAGAGCACTGCTGCTTGGAGGCTATTGCGTCATTCAGTTTCAAGGCGTCAGGTTTCGACTACTTTTATCATAATCTAATTTAAGAAGTAAGCTAACCTGTGTGCTTCTACTTAATTTTCAACTTCAATAGCTTTACTGAACTCATCTGTTTGCACTGTACTATCGCTGTTGCTCTCCACCTCCTTCCCAAATCCACTGGTGCAGAAGATAGCAGAAGACAGCAAGCTGCCTTCAGGGGGCAGCTCCAGCTCGCTGCTGACCTGCAGCCCCCCTAGAAACCCAGTGGAATAAGGATGCTCAGAGTAAAAGCAGAATAAGGAGGATGGCTGAAAAGCAAGGGGCAATGGGAGCTTCTGCCCAGAGCAGACACATAGACATCTGAGAAAAATGAAAGCATCCCTCTAGCACCTTGTTCCAATTAGGTATCATCCTCTGGGAAGGCAGAAGTACAAGTCAGAAGAGAGAAAGGTTGACTCATACATGTTACGCAGTTCAGTATCACTCCAAAGTCTGCTCTTCATCCTGGCAGACAGACACCAGATCAGCCTGAGATGGGTAACACTGTGCAGCCACATCGCGTATTCGCACACCCAGCAGGGATGAGGAGCCGCGGGTCACAAACCGACCTCAGGGAGCACCGGGGTGAGGATCCATCTCCGCGTGCACAGCCATCGACAAATTCCCTTTTCGGCCAGTGATGCGAGAAGAAAGGTTCAACCGTGGCTGAACCTGCTTATCGTGGATGGGAAAAACTGCTTTTTGAAGGCACCCACCTCTCCCCTTTGACCATACTATCAGGCATTGAGATGTAAAACATTAGCTTTCAGCACTGAGGTTCCACATCCATCAGCATTTAAACACCTCAGAGCACAAGGACTTGTGTTTTCTTCCCATCTATGGTCAGCACCTGATAACAAAGGAGCCCACGTTGTCCTGGTGACAGCTGAAGAGCTCAGTGAAGGCAGGGGTGTTTGCCAATTTGCTTATAAGCAAGTATAAACCAGCAGACTTCTTGGAAAGATGCTGGGGTTTGGGGCAGAAATGCAAGATTAGGTGAACAGATACCACATCATCTGTTGACTTTCTAGTCCTTCTTTTTCAAGTGTATCTGGAGGTAGTTGTCTCAACTATGTCTCAGCGCAGCAGGAAACACAACCAATATGCAGGAATAACCCTTCTTAAAATTTCAAGCGTGTCTTCTGAGATGCTTTCCATTTTTTGGACCTTAAGAAAGAGTTCCTACACCTGCTTGGTAAACATAGCCAGATGACAGAGTTTAAAAGGGTTGGGTTTTGTTTTGGTTTGGTTTGGGTTTTTTTTCCCCCCAGAAGGAGTTATTCTGATAAATGGGATACTTCTTATTTCTTTTCTCTAGCAAAGAGCATTACAGACCACTGCATTATTTGTTTAGGAAGCAGCTCTTTGAAAAAGATCTGAACTGCTCATCCTTTCACTGCTGCTACACACAGAGTTTGTAAAACAGCTTCAGAACCAAAAGCCCGGAGCCATCAAAAGCTCTAACAGAAAAAAAGAGGCAAAACTTGATGCCTCCTGCAGTCACAGTATGAGACGATGCGACTGTTTTGGGGCTGATATCAGGCTGTAGATGTATCGGTGGCTGTTTTCACGCAGGAAGGCATATGCAGAAAAACAAGCACAGGAAGGTTTCAAATGGGCAAACAGCAACACGCCTGCGATAATCCAACATGGCAAAGGTTGAACTGCAGAAAGTCCAATCCCAGGTGTGACTAGACTGCGCTTCAAACCCTCTTGCTCTGAAAGCTGAAGCAAATGGTGCACTGCTAACTCATGAGATGCAGAGCACCAAGGTATAAATAGCAGGCGTACGGCCAAGTGCCCAGTGTTCATCCCCTGTTCAGGAGAGGCAAAGTCCCCCAGCATCACTTGGAAAGCTTTCCACATCCCTCCGGACTGGATACAAAACAATGCAGACCACCGTTTTCCTCAAGATTTGGAAACAAAAGCTGTGGATGTCTGTCGTGGATGATCTTCTCCGTGGGCTTTTTGTTGTCCTGGGTATGGTCACTGGCCCTGCTACAGGCGTGGGAACAGGAGACCTCCCACTGGCCTCACCATGGCAGTAAACATTAAATCTGAACTTGTAAATATCCAGTTTATGGTTTAAAAAGAGTAATGTCATATATATATTAAAAAAGACCCCAAACAATCGTACCTGTATTCTGTATGTAACAGTTTTCCATAGCGATATATGAATTTATCTAAATAGTTCATATGACCCATTTCACGGGAGGTATGCTTTCAGAAAACAATTGAGCAATCAAAATGTATTGAAATTTCCTAAGATAAGGAGAAACATTTGTTCAGAATTGTGTACGTTTCCTTTTATCAAAATCTACAGGGGATATTATAAAACAGTTGTAGTCCAAAGGCAGAAATCAGCTTTTTCACTCTTGCAGAGATCTCATTCTGATGGCAACACAAAGCTGTTGACAAGTCCTACATTGACAAAATATGGACTAAAGAATTTAATATTGTTTTATCAAATGGAAACTGGGGCAAGATAAAACACAATGATTAATCTCTTCTTTGCCCAGTTTGCCTTTATATATTTCAGATGAAAATCATAAACAGAGCTTTTTAGACTCCAGGAAGCCTCTACAACAGCTCATCTGAAAGCAGCTGGCCTTGACCCACATACATAAAGTTTGTGACAAAAATTCTCTCTTGAGCATCTGAAAATGTAATTTTTTTCTTACTTTTATACTACCATTTTTACTACCTTTGCCTATGCCCTGCTTTACCAGTTGCATACATGCAAAATAAAGATCTGAAAAGAAGCTGACAAATTCACAGGCTTGGCGCCCATTTCAGATTTAAAGGCGTCTCTTGGAAAACGTGTGATTTGACTCTCTAGGTGCCGATGCTCCTCTTTTTGCCCTTTGGATGACGGTGTCTGCACCCTGGGAGCATTATTTGCATTTCATCAAGAGGATTTCTCATTCTCTGTCAGACAGCTGCGGACCAAAGCTTCCATGGGATAGGATGGGACGGGCTCAACCCTGTCCATCACTCACGGACGAGAATGAAGTAATGGAGGTGGGGTACCCCTTGCCTCCTTCCTCTTGTCGGTGGTAGGTCTCTGCTCTCCCAGGGAGTTGCAGCAACAGGGAGCACATCTGCCCTGACCAAGAAACCTTTGAAGTTCTCCCTAAGGTCTCCTCTCCTCCCTATCTTCTTTTTCACACCCCAACCCCCTGGCACATCCAACACCCTCCAACACTGCTTTGCTGCCACGTACGTTAATTTTGCTTCCTGAACTCGGGAACCGTGAGCCGGCATTAGAGACAGATGACCTACCAGAGTTTATTCATGTCATTCAATAAGAATTGCATTTGTGGCAGAGATGGCCCTCAGGGCCTTGTCCAAAGCACAGAGTAATTTAAAAGGCTTCCACTGACTTCAGTAGGCATTGGTTCAGGATGATTAAAGAATTAGCTTTGATGATTTCTAAGGCAAATCAGCTTTTAGAAACTTTGACTTTGTTTGGCTTAATGCTTGTGCTTGGAGTACAGTTACAGTGAGACCTGGCATCATCCACTTGTCTTCAACAGAGCTGCCTAAAGGTCAAGTAAATGCAAGTGAAGACCTCAGACTTTGTCTTATTAGAATTCATCGCTGAGGTCACGTAAAAATGGAAACTGAATTCAGATATCAACAAGCCTATGGAAGATACAATAAAAGGCTGAGAATTTCTCCTCCTCATATGCTACAGTCCTAAAGAACGAAAATGCAGTGTATTTCAACTACCCAGGCAAAAGACAGTATTTATGTACTAGGAATGACTGTGTTTAACTCACACTGTGCATACCTGCTGTCTGCTAAAGACACGCTAACCTCATTTCATTTCGGTAAGTTATTCGACTCAAATCAAACCAAAAAACCCCACCATACCTGAAGCAACCGGGAATTCACAGGCTACGGCTGCAATCCCAACACAGTTATCACCCTGGGGGTATGCTTTAGCCAGACATCATGCTGCAAGTAGTTACACAAAACTGGTTGAAATCTTCCCTGTTTTAAAGTCTATACGGAGTATCGTTCACTAACCAGGTTGCAAACACTGTTCAGGCTGCTCAGGAATAACGAATTATTCTGGTGACCGTTTTCCCATAACAAGGAAAACCCTAGCAAGGGGCACAGCGTTCCCAGAGGAACACGATGAACAAAAGGAAAACCACCCAGACCTCTCTTTTTCTGTGGTAGTTTGAGGTCTGTGAAATAGCACTACAGTACCGCCAAACAACCATACAGTTACGCTGAAACAGAGCAACACTCTCAGTGAAGAACTAAGATGCAAACTCTGCTTTCCACCCAGCCTTACATTTTTCCAACCCCCTTTTTTTTTTTTTGAACTGAACTTGACACTTTCAGTCCTGATTACTAAGTGATATCTTGTGCTGAAGCCTCTCCTAGGTTTTCTAAACCTGCCTGAAAACATTTTAAATGCAAATCTGAGAAAAATATACTGACAATTTACTTACAGACTTCTTTGTAACCTAACACTTTTACCCTTTAAAAACAGTTTTTATCCATTCAAACCTGACATTTTCAATTTGCGTGTGCTGTGGTGCAAAAAAGTCATACTGAGCAAACCAGCTTTTAATTTTATCATTTGTACACTTCTACGTCTTTCAGCAAATCATACGCTGAAATCAGAGGGTGAATTTCCAAAACTGGCTGAGAGCGGGTCTCTCCAATGTGCTACCTTGCTGTGAGGCTATATGGGGTGCCTGGTACAAAGTAAAATCTTAGTGAAGAAATACACTCTGGGTAACCTCCAGGGATGCTCCAGGTCAAAGTAAAACCTATGAAAGGGCCTAGAGCTGACTTTGATCTTCTAAATAATGCTTTTTTGACTTCCCTAGGAATTACCTATTGTAAGTTAACTCAACTCACTAAATTGGGGTAAGATGGCAACTGTTAAGTAAAGCCAGGGATTTCAGGTTTACACCTCACTTTGCTTTTTAAACTAGTGTGAAGTGAGAGTCCAAATCCAAATAAACCTTCCAAGATCGGGTCTGAGTTTTCCAAATGTCACCATGACTGTTTCCTTGGGCAGATGTCACATAAATGTACAATGCTCTAGCTGTAATTGAAAGAAATACTTAGGAATAAGTAGGTCTAAAGTAAAAAACCGAAAAAATATCCTAGCAACAGACTTCACAACTATTCGAAAGGAGATAGAAGCAGAGGAACTGCGACTAATCAGACATATATTCACTTTTGGGAAATGTAATGATAATGCCTTGAAAAGTTGACTAAACTTTGCTATTATCAAACAGGAGCTGCTGGTTTGAGAGAAAAGATGATTTATGGTTTCTCACAGTGAGGCTTTTGAACTTTAATCTATAACCCACGAAAGGGTGCAAGAGGAGCCTGGAAATTATGCTGAGCTTAATTATACTTAATGTGAATTATTCAGAAGTGCAGCAGAGAGACTAAAAATTTATTTCATACAAAGAAGCTTGACATTTTAATTGGTCCTTCAGAAAAGAGACAAAACAATTTCCTCTCCCGAAAATTTACATCTTCCCCATCAAAGCAGCAGCCTCAGCCGAGCAGAACTTCATTAGCAAGATTAATTATCACGCCAGCGTCTGCCTCATCAGGTGTGCAGCCCAGGTGAAAAGCACAGCCCCCTCCCCGGCGTGCCCCCCAGGCTCCGGCAGAAAAGGCGACAGATGGAGGGCACCGTACCTTGGTCATTAGCCATTTTGTCAGGGTGCTCGACTGCAAGAAAGAGACAATGTCATTAGAGGCTGACAGCTCCTGGCAGGCGAGCCGACACATCGCAGCAACTACGGTGTTTAGCGGGTGGGCGCAGCGCGGTGCTGCCTTCCCGCACCGGAGGCGGGAGGTGCAGGAGGACAGGATGAGTTTTTACCATTCCCTTTCTCAGAGAGATCCTGGAGAACCGAGAGGACAAACACAGAATCATAGAATCACAGAATATCTCGCGGTGGAAGGGACCCATGAGGACCGTTGAGTCCAACTCCCTGCTCCTCGCAGGTCTACCTAAAGCTAAACCCTATGGCTAAGAGCATCGTCCAGACGCTCCTTGAACCCTGAACACGGGTTGAACCGTGCCTTGTATCAGATATTTTCACCAAGTTCTTCCAAATGTGAAGCCTTTACCGCAGCTTTTTTTCATTTGCTCGTTCTTTTTCGGTGTGATCTGGCAAGTCTAATCAAGCAAGAAGGGAAAGAGGGAGAGAGACTGCTTCTTTAAATAATTACAGTCAAATCACCTACAAGTTGAAAGCTCAGTCTGATTTATATTATCATTGTTTCAGCTTTTTGCAAAGGGGTTTAAAACTATTTACATGGTTTTACATAATAACCATAAAAGATAGCGTGATCTGAAGTGCACCAGATAAGACTTCAAAATTCAGTAGATATATTAAAAGCTTTCCTGCACAGCTACAACTTCTGACTATTTATGATATGGCTGAAGGAATTAAACTTTCCTCTGCTTCATAAGCAGCTACCATCGCAGAGCATTAACCAGTCCTCTGCTTAATAAATTATGCAAGAATCTTAAGCACGGGAAATTGGGGGGAAAAGAAGTGTTTTGGCACATGAATCTGGAAGTCAAATAACCAGTGCCTGCAGGTGCAGAGCATGCTGCTCCCCTCGCTGCTAAAACCACTACAAAACCTCCTCTAGATCATGGCATTGTGCTAGGAACACATGGAGGTACCGAACTAGCAGTAATTTACATTTACAGACACGTCTGTGAGCTCCATGCCTGTGGCAGAGGGGGAGTAGCTGCTTCGGTGACCTCCAAACCCTCAGTTAACATATTTTTTTTTTCCCCTCTCAGACTTTTTCACACGGATGCAGAGCAGAAGAGGGGTAGATGGAGCACATTGCCTCAAACTTTCTCGAAATCTGTGAGCCTGCGCTTCCCCGCTGAGCCATACCTGGGTTATCGCCTTTCCCTGAGGACAAATATATTCAGGAAAACCTGAATCCTGGCTCACAGCTAAAAGTCACCTCCGTCCGAGCGCTGATACCGCTTAGACGCTGCCCTGGCACCGCTCGGCGTTTGCTGCCTTCTCCAGGCGATGGAGGAGGCCAAAGCGGTGGGACCAGCGGTGCCAGGCAGTGCTCCAAGCCGGGGGGGGGTAATATCGGCTTCTGGCTGGTGGCGGGGGGGTCACGTTCGGTGCCGGTTATGGACTGGGATGCGCTGCTGAACCACACCGCCGAGGCAGCATTAGAGGGCACTGCAGTGCTAGAAATGCTGCCCCACACCTTCCTTGCCAAAAAGGG
>JAOBAS010000072.1:82332312-82376324 GCA_025311575.1 Elanoides forficatus | reverse complement strand
CCATCACATGGCAAGTGAGAACAGAAATGTGTTAACACAGACCACGGTGGAAGTTTTTAAGATGCTACAAAAGCTCTGAGCGGCAACTTTTAATCTGGTGTCCTGCAGAAAGCCCACGAATACAGGTTTCCTTGCTGATCTTCGCGCGATGGGAATATCTGAAGCTCAGCCCAGGACCTCTTCGGCCCTCTCTCTCCCCCTTTCCACTCTTCCCTTTAAAAACACACCTGAGCCAGGGGTTTGTTCGTGCTTGATGTCATGTCTATAGGTGCATTAACAGGCAACTTTTTCCAGTTTACGTGTACTGATATAATGTTTTGCGCAATTCTGATAAGCCGAATACTACTCTCTCCTCTTCCTTAATCAAAGGAGCTCGGCACTCACGGAAGGTCTGTTTGTAAATGCTGGCTGAAATCCAGAATAGGTACGGCTGAGCAGAAGAAAGCATAAGCACATTTACTAAGTACAGTTCTGAGATCTGCTTGTTTCTTAACAGATGAAAAAACCCAATCACTGACAAGTTATTTAAAAGACTGAGGAACTCCTCCTTCCTGTCTGTCTGTCACCGGTTCATTCCTTCTTCCCTCTTTAGTTGTTGTCTTTCATTGGGCAGTTGCAAGTAAACTTCATACTATTTATTTACTTCTGCAACTTAATGAATTTCTGAAAATGATTCATTTATATGCCATAAAAAAAACGTAACATTGAGGCTTGGACTTTACCTTCAGGGACAATCTGTGACAGTACACTGTGAAAGGCTGCAAAATGGAGATACTACCTGGGCACTCTCTGCTTCTCTCCCGTAAACACATATACATATATATGTATACATAATATTTACTGAAGTCATCCAGACTCAACAAGGAGTAAGAAAAATCCTAGTAACAACCTCAAATTTTGGCCCAAACTATATAAGAAAAAAAAAGATGGGATATTCAATCACATTTTATCCTTCTATTCCAGGACCCTGAGAATGTGTGTATCAGATAGTTCATGCTTTAAGAGATAAATTTAACCAGCCAGAGCATAAAAAAAGCAGATCCTCAACTGATGTAAACTGTTGCAGATTGATTGAAGTTCACAGTGTAACAACAATTTACATAAGCTAAGGATTTGCCCATTTGCCTGTATATTATCATCAGTGGAGCTGAGGTGGAAGAATATAAACTCATTGCTCCGTGGTAGTGTTATTTACTACTAAACATAACTCTTTCTCACAGATCACTACATTTTCATTAGTAAAGGAAAGTCACTACAAATACTTGCATCGCAATTACAACACAAGTAATGGCTTGGTTTCCTTGGAGGAGCTTTATGTGCTATAATATATGAAACGAGACAGTGGGTGACTTAGTGGGTCTTTGATGCTTGTTTAGTTCCTCGTGATTTAAAACTTCTTCTGATCAGGACAGAGATTTGCCATCACAGCGCACATTACCATATGGCACATACACATCTTCTGTTAATAATCATCAAGGGCAGGAAACCAACATTTTTCCATAATTCAGAATGCACTCAAGACTTCAGAAAGTCTTTTCACCTCAAGTGTAGGGATAGATTTGTCAAAAAAACCCAGTTGAATAGTATTGAACATGACATATTTAGGGTGGATATCATTAAGTATTCATGGCAGGGTATTAGACATAGTCCTTGTAGGCTATTACAAGACGTAACAAATGTATAAATTCATCTTTCTGGTATCTGTTGATGCTGCCTGATCTAGAATTCATTTCCCAAATGAGTTTTATGGTACTTTGTGTAAACATTACAAAGTAAGTGATATCAAGTGCATTAATCTTTTGGTTTAGTTAGATATCTGGGTCTCTATATCTTTTCATATCTCATTAGTCTGCGGCTATTATATTTTGATGCCTTGACTCATTTTAAACTCAGTCTAATAGACTTCTTCTGCTTGGCACAAATTGTGAGCATGAAATTAAGTTGGCACCATCCGCTTGATAGAGATGAAGCACCCGCAAAGTGCTATCTCTTTACATTTCATGGCAGTGGAGAATGAATAATCAGGATCTTACCAATAATTCATTCAAAGTGAAACATGACTTGGACAAGTAAGTCCTGCAAACCTGTGCAGGCGGTGATAAGCTCAGAACAAATTGATACAATTTTTCTTTTTTTTTTTTTTTCTGACTCTTGCTAATTCATGAAAACTGTTGTATGAGGCTTTTCACTCCCAGCCTGAATGGTCGACAGCAGACTTTCGAGACACTGATATCAGTGAAGGAAGAAGGGAAAGCTCTCTGCCAGTGCTGCTGAGGACACTGGCTCATTCATTGCAAACCTTCCTTAATGGCTGAAAATGGAGTTTCCCCTCCTTCCCTCAGAGGCAGCAGAAAAATTTGTTATTCACATGAAGGTTTGCTGAAAGACAAACTCAAATACAAGCGCTCGCCAAACAAACAAACAAATCCCCCAAAGGGAATGATACGGGGATGGTGTGCCACCCCTCCTCTGCAGTCATTTTGCTTGGCTTTTGTACAGCTCGCGTTAAATGAAGTCACTTGCAACCGATTAAAAGAGAGGCTTGAGTGTCAATGCCGATTCCAAGCCTCTCACACACAGGTTTGAGGCTGAATTTCCCTAATTTCCCTCCAGTCGTGACTTCTCAGGCCCAGCCTGCGCCCAGTTTCAATTACCTTCTGCCAAGATGTTGTTTTTGTATACAAATCCCTGGATTTTTCTCTAGAGGAGACACAGCGATAACGTGCTCTCTCATATGCCATGCTTCTTTCCTGGAATAGGTTCGCTGTTTGTCATTTGAGTTTTTCATTAATTACATGTCTTTTTAAAAGTAATTTCATACCTTTGTGCAAATGAATGAGTGACAGTTAAAATATAAGGAGCAGAGCTGCAGCGAGAACCCTGCTTCCTACTCAGGGTAATATTGCTTACATCTTCATAACTAATAATTTCTGGGTAGATCATGTCAGGCCTTCACACAGACAGGCAGCGGGGAAGAGAGAAGAGGAATATCTCCCATGTTAATTTGAAATGGAGTCCGATACAAGCGCAACCCTTTGCTCTCATAAACACATTGGTGCTGAAATACCAGCCAAAAACCGTACCCTTGATTTGCCTGCTCCTTCCCACTGGTCACTAAGGGAGAGGGGTCAGGTATTAATTAGTCTCTTGTTAATAATAGGTACCAAAAAGTATCTGGAACAACTTTCCCCACGCAAAGCCAAGTTGCATCTCAGTTTGCTGAGGTTTTTAATCATAATTTTGCCCGTCTACTCTGTTGATAGGAGTGAGTCATTACAGGTTCCTACAGTCACTAGAGGATCCAAAATGAAAAGGGACCTCCCTAGAGAAATCCAGTCAGATCCAATTAGCTTTATTATTGATGGGAGAAAGTTAGGTGGTGTCAGAGTGCTTTCCCCCAGCTGATTGAATTTAAAAATATAGTTACTGCCTCATTATGTGGTTTACTTTCGTCAACTACTGCATGTTAGCATTTTGCTTTTATCTCTCAATAATAGTTTCAAGTAGCAGGATCTCTTCTGGCTGACATGGAATTAATTGCAAAGCTCCCATGGAGGCATAAGAAAATTCTACGTATCTTTACTATCCAGATGACACAGATCCAAACCTTTCAGTGTCCGGAAGAAAACGGGATCGGAGAGGGGCCCCACTCCCTTGGCGTTGCGAGCTTGGATTCTGAAGTAGTAGACGGTGTCGAGGTTGAGGTCCATGATCTGGTGGGTGAGGCGGTCACCGCTGATGGACTCCATAATCCAGTCGTCAATCGGAGCGTTCTTGTCCAAAGTATAGAAGAGGATGTAAGCTGAATAAACACAGTCTCTCAGTTAGTACTTCAACCAAATTTTAAAATGCTTCTCTTATGAAATACAGGTAAAATTCAGATTTCTTAAAAAGCGGGGGTTTTCTTTATAAAAGCAGGGAGGGCAGGTCTCCAATCAAAATAGCTTTGAGGAATGCTATGAAAATACACATTTGTCTATTTTTAGAACAAACTCACAATATTTACTGTAAGAAATAGAGATTTAACAAATATAAAAACAAGTAGCACACATTAAAAGGCTGTTAGAAGTGCATTTCTCAAATTGAGGTGCACCCTTCAGTCTGATAGCTGCCATAAACCATAGGATATAAGTCTTTAGTGTTTCAGTGCTGAAATAAAACTAATTGGTATTAATGACACACATCAATTACTGGGTGCTTATGCGATATTTCTTGGCAACTATATGGAAAAGTATTTTGGTGAAAAGAATAAAGAATTAAAAATTTTGATAACTCAGAATTTTGGTAACTTAAGAGTACTACAATAATATTTATTCAAACAATAGAAGTTTGAATAAAACTTAAACGCTTTAGAACTTAGAGAATAGAAGCACCAGAGTTAGGAAGCAATATTAGTTTGTAGGAATTACCTTGCCAGCAAATGAAATTTTGGGAAGAAAAAAGCCTGTAAGCAAGGCTGAGAGGTCTAGCACCCCCTGCAACACCAGTCTCTGCCTAACTTTGAAAATATCTTCTTTTTTTTTTTTTTTTTTTTTCCTGAAATGGTCCCTGGCAAATCAGTCATAGGCAAAAAACCCACTCCGAGTCTGGTCTTAAGTGCCGTGCCGCAGGAGCGGGGAGAGCCCAAGCAGGTCTTCTGGACTTCATCTTTGTGCCTGGATCCAAAGCTACTACAAAGTTGGTATAAGCCTTATTATTAATGCTATTTCCCTATTCTTTTCTGAAACAAAGATGCTTTTCAAAACTCACTCCGCATGAACGGTTACAGTGGTCACGGACAAGCGGTGTTAGGATGGAAGTGTTATGTTTTTGTGTGGGGTTCTTTTGGTGCTAGTGTTATATTATGGGATTTTATTTTGAGGCTTGTATTTTGGGGTTACTAAAGCAGTTTCTCTGACCATGACATTTGAATTAATATATATTATGAAAATATATATATGTTTCTCAAATTAACACAAATATGTTCACTCAAGCGTTTGTATGGATGAAGATTCAGTTGTTAGGGACATTTCTACTCTCCATAAGCAGTTGTTTCCTCTGATACATCTAAGAAACATTTGACCACATGTGCAGTAAAAAATCCCTATGAGAGTCATTCTTCAACCAAGTGCTACAAGAAAGAAGTATGTGCATGGATGTTGGGACCCAGTTTGCTCTAAGGTCTGAATGCTGCTGTCGATGGAAAAACTCTATAAAAGTTGCTTCTGCAGAGTCATTTCATGCCTTGGAAGTCAGGAAAGCTTTTATTTTATTTTGTCTTTTAGTCACTGAGGAATCAGGACAATTAGCAGTCATTTCATCATCATCATAGAATCATCACAGAAAGGTTTGGGTTGGAAGGGACCTTAAAGATCATCTAATTCCAACTCCCCTGCGGTGCGTTGTCCATCAGGATGATCATTTCTGCTCTCTAATGGCTAAATTAGGTTAGCGTAAACAGAGCCATTTCATCAAAACATCCTCCTTTCAAACATGGTCACGGATTGTCAAGTCCTGATGATAATGTAGAGTGCGATTATACACAGTTATGCAAGTCTAGCCTAGGAATCGTTATCGCTGGGCATTGTCCACATGGAAATATAAACTTATTTTATTAGTAACATAAAGTGGGGTACTTTCCTGGTGTAACTCACAACAGCTCATCTGATGCCAGTGAAGCCCTGCTGAGTTACAACCGTTAAAATCTGACCCAGCGCTCTTCACTGCTAATGGCTCACACTGGACATCATTCCTAAGCGTTCTTCTTCCTCTTACATTTATATTTCTCAGTGCTTCAGCAGGGTGTAGCTGGGATTGCTAGCAGTAATGGTGACATTCGCACACTTTCTCCCACACAAAAATATGTTGTAGAACTGGTCTAACCCAACTGTTTGTAGCAATGTGACCCTAATGTGCACATTTTTGAAGACGAGCAGTATTTCTCCTAATAATTATTTGCCTTTAAGATGTCTATTAACAGCCTAAAATGATCATTTAAATGCAAAATCTCAGATAGAACTCCACTATATTTTTCAAATTAAATTAACATTAAAGGTTTGTAATGGATTTCTTAATTAGGCACTAAGGTTATATGCAGTATTTTGGAAAATAAAATCTGTCATTGTGAAGCATCCATTAAGTTCAGTTCTTGTCAGTCAGTATTAGGGTTTCTTCTCTGATCATCATTGCCTTAAATTGTTATTGTAAAGTTAAGCATCTACCAATAAACTCTCCCATGATCTGCTGCACCAAGCAACCTATCATTATCTATATTTCGTATGGCATTATTGCCAAAGTACTTATTATTAGTCATTTCTAATTATCATTGAGCAGCACATACCACAAAACCTTCACTTTGAGTGCTGCATTTTTTAACTTATATTAAGGCTCTTAGCATTTAAAAATAAGATTTACATCCCCTGAGTTCTAGACTTTGCAGTATCCCTAATACTGCCTTGAATCCTAGACCAAATTGGCTGATAAAAGTAAGAGAAAATAAAATAATGTCAGAGCAAATAGCACCCAAGAAAAAAAAAAACACAAAACAAAACAGAGTTAGGGAGTGAAAGCAGCAAATGATCAGAATAGTAAATAAACAGAGAATACAGGATAATGTAAATGTTTACCAGTAATTTTTCCATTGGCTTCCAACGGTGGCTGCCAGCTGACAATGACGGCTCGGGGCTTCCCTTCCCGTGTAATGACTGTCAAATCCTTGGGAGCAGAGGTTGGAGCTGAAAATAATGAATATAATTGAAAACAGAAATTATTCACCTTCTGAACTCCTCACACACCGTAGCAGGCATGAACTACTCAGTAGGCATTTACCGCCTTCTTAGAACCTTTCAAATGCGAGTGTCCTTAGATGCATTTCAAACATGTAGCATATGATTTATCTAGAAGTGGTATTTTAATAGTGGCAATTGTCCAAAACACTGCATGGGAATACGTTAAGATTTGGCGGATAGCTCTTATCCTCCTACTGTTAATATTGGTCCTTACAGCTAAACGATCACCAAGGTATCCAAGAACATCTAATACACTGTGGGAGCCCTATCCATTTAATAACAGTAATAATATTGTGTCTTCTCCGTTAGGAATATTTGTAGGTGCGTACCAGTATAAAACAAATATACGCTCAGCTTGGGACATTTTAGACATGACAGAAGATTCTTAGCTTTTCTATTTCCACTGCATTAAAGACGGAATGTTGGATTTCTGAGCCTGCAGTGGCTGCTTTGCACCCTGCTTTACTAATTCTGGCCATGAGGTCTTGCACAGCTTCTCAGATATTCTAAAATCATATCGTAAGACTGTGGAGGAGAAAGGAAAAATGGGCAATTGTTAAAAAAACAGTTAAGAGAGAGGAGTAATACATTGGTGCTGAGCTCATTGTTCATTTACTTAGTTTTGATACAGGCTATAGATGACTTAGAGCATATATATAGCGTAAGAGCACGGAGAACACAGTGTACGAGCACCCCATCATCTGCGTCCTACCCCTATGGCCGCTACACAACTTTCCTGAATGTTTGAAGAACTGCTCCAAAGCCACTTTAGGAGGTAAAGCTTTAGAAAATCTGTTGGATGATGCTGAGCTAAACCAACCTGACCTAAAGCACAGACACAGATCTTCAGAGTGATGAAGACTCAGTGATCTTAAACAAGAAGAAGGAAGGGAAGAGCCAGGTGCCGTACAGGCTCCGGTCACAAGGAACCGAGCGCTCTGAAATAACACAGAGCCGATGGTCTCATGGGACTTGCATCAGCTGAACTTTTCAAAAGTGGGATCCAGAAAGCAACCACAAAATCTGTATGCAGAAAACAAAAGTTTCTGTTACCATTGTTATATTACTAAGCAGGTGACTACTCGCCAGCTGATGCTCTTTGTGGCAGATTTCTGGTGGATTATCTCTTTGCTATATGTGCTGGAACAACACGTTCAGTCTGGTATGTCCAGAGCCAGCACCAATGGGACTCACAGTGTTTCGCTTTAGTCTTGTCACGTTAGTTACTTCTGGCTGGAAGCATCTTTCTTAGCCTGAAGTAGGCAAGCCACAGTGCAAACTCACAGGTCTTCCAGAAGTCTCTTAATCCTCAGCAATGCCCAGCATGACGTGAGCTCCCACATTGCTAGGGAAGTTTGCATTACTGTTGTTGTGACTGTGATTATTACTATTATTATTTCTCAAGAGGGTTGTGTTGCATTTAAAAGCCACTCAGCTTGTAGCCAGCTTGGGACACTGGCTCATCAGTTAAAAACAGGGTACTAGAAGAAACATCTCGGACTGTCTTGCTATTTCAGGGAACTGCAAGAAATAACCCTTTTCATAAACAAATCATACTTGATTTTTAAAGTAGAATTTTCCTTCTCTTTGCTTTTGCTAAGCCTATCCTACAATATTCTCCAACTTCACATAAAAGATTGTATTTTTACCAAAGTGCATCCATCTCTCTGTATGCAAACAGCATCTTTATCTGAAACACTATTTTCCCTTCTCTGGTATGAACCTTTTTGACGTGTTTTCATGAACTAACCCTTTCCTTTCCTAGACTTTCTGTCATTTTGAGGTTGAACTAACAAAGCTTGTAAGCCCCCTCCTGTACCACAGGCTTGCCATGCTGGTGATTACCACGCGAGTCCCGCCGAGCGGCTGAAGTTGAGCTCTGCTTTCAGCAGACTGTGAACATAAGATATCATGAGAAAAATCAAAGCTTTAGATGGTTCCCTTAGCACTCATTAACACCCCTCATATCAGTAAGACTTGTGTAGGCAGATCTGGGGACAGAACTTGGCTCTGAGAGTTGCTTTTGAATTATGGGCATAACAACTCTCCCTAGCTATGGTAGTAATCTCCAGTGAATTCTGTATTGATGCTGATATGTACGTTTTTTAATATCATTACAGAAAATTCAACATGCAGAATGGGTACAAAATAGGCAATAAAGATCAGCAGTGCAGGATGTCCTTAATTAACAGAGCTGCTCCATCAAGCTCCGATAATTGCATTGCAATCACATGGGAAAATCTAAGGACACATATATTCCCTCTTATTCTCCCTTTGTTAATTAACTGGTGTGTACTGTGGTTTTCATTAAAAAAAAAAACAACCAACAGATCAATATTTACCAGCAGACTTCATTTGGTATCTGCTGGTAGAAACCAATTTGTAATGGCACCTAGAGTGTTCTCAAGGCCACCCGTCACCCTCAGGAAAATATAGCATGTACTATATTGGTGTCCAAATGTACCTACTGCTCTCTACAACAGATGAAGAGGAAAAATACCTTAAGCAAAACCACAGACATTCTTATCTACGGACAAGGGACTACAGCAAGATATATAGGCAATCATAATGAATTTGGAAAATCTAGTAGTTCTGCAGCATCCAGCCTCATGCAGGTCAGTGGGGTTATTTAAAAGCAAATCTACTCAGGAGTTTCAAAAGAGGGGCTCACTAGCTTATTCGAAAAGAAATGCAAATTTAATGGAAGACCCCCCCTTGCCATTAACACCTATGTGATAACTAGAAGTAAAGCCCAGGCATACTATTTCCCTGCTGTGGTTAACTGAAGGCACACAAAAGAGAAAAGACACAATTAACTTTTGGAGAGGATGTTCTTGTCTGCAGAGATCACTACATCTCCACCCCTTTTCAAATATTTTTATCCCACTGAACTAGGGTTACGTATAATATATATCTGGTGTCTGTTATCAAAACTGGGTTTAGTCCCCTTCAGAATCTGAACTATCTTTCAGGTCATAGCTTCTTGCTTGGAAAATATCATTCAAACGCTTGAGAAGAGCACTAAATTAAGCCTTCCAAGTGTATTTGTTTATTATAAGCATATTGTTAATATTAACAATGGCTGCTTGCTGGAAATGAAATACAGATGTACAAAAACACTGAGCATAGAAGAGATGCCTTACCAAACTGTCAGCAGGGAATTTATGTAAGTCAACATTTTGCGCAGGGTAGATAATTGTGTCTTTCCAATAAATAATGAGCAAGCTAAAAAGACGGCTCACTTGACTATTATCTTTTTTTTTCCTGTTGCTGTCTCTGTCTCTAATTCTGCACATACGGTTTCAGTCGCTGTAACTCTGACTGTAGGTCTTGGCTGGACTGCTGCACTGGTCACCAGCACAGTGCACAGCTAACAGCTAAACTGTGTCCACATAGTATTATGAACAGAGCTGCGAGTCAAGACCTTGAGTCAAGAAGGATGTGCATTAGATAGAAGCAGTCATTGAGTCCTTTTTACTAAGCAGATAAGATGTAAAGTCATGAACTTGAGACAAAACCACACAGAATTTCAGAAGTCAAAATTTTCATGTAGCAAAATCATTACCTAATGATAAGAGAATAATTGTTCTCACCTGATCGCAGGTTTCCTTGAAAAGTGAAAACTATTTTAAATCATTAGCATTAACAGTCACAGATACTCATTATATTATGGGGCAAAGCATCACACACACATACTACCGCCTCCTAACTTCTTGCAATGACACCAGAGCTCAGTAGAACGACGGCTCTGCTTTGTACCCATGAAACAAAGTGAAGAAATACAGTTAATTCTGTACGTACGCTATTGGTTTACGCAGTTAGGATGAACCCGAACAAGGCTTTTGGCGACAAATAAAAACCCAAAGAGAGCCTTTCCAGCAGCTCTTGCCGTACCTGCTTCATAGGTGGTGGCGTGCGCGGTCATGCTCCAGGTGCTGGACCGCCGGCCTTTGGTGACCATGACGGAGAACTCGTACATCGTGTTTGGCTTCAGACCTATCACCGTGTGACTCAGAGCGGTCGTGTCTGCCGACTGCAAAGAGATGGAGCCGAGAACGTCTTTTAAAGTTGCTGGTTTTGCTGGTAGCCAAGCAAAACACAGTTAGAATGGATTCCTTTTTCAAGCAAAATAGCTCCATTGCTACTGTGTACCTTAATGGGAGTATTTTTAGTACCATAGGCAGTTAAAGAAATTATTGTGATGCTTTCTCTCTCTCTTTTCCCAGACAAAGAAATTTGCCATGCATTTTTTTCAGATGTAAATCAGAAGCTAACCTTATGTCCTTCATCTATGCTCATACGAGGACAAAAAATAGGAACATTTCCATAACTTAAACACTAATTTCCAGCCTGTTTGATGGGTTCCTTTAAAAAAAAACAAACGAACAACAACAAAAAAAACTTTTTAGTCTCCTGATTCTTAGTGGAGGCTCAGAAAGCATTTTTACCCCTAGAATGGTCCTGACTAAGGCTTCTCAGTTCCTGGGGTTAACATGTATTTATGACAGAGATCGAAATATGACCCAGGACCCCTGCATAAAGATGCTTTTTTGTATTCATAAAACACGCTTTCACTTGGTTAAATGTAATATGTTTAGATATTAGATTATATTTGAAATATATTATTGATCTCCCTCACTGTGATAAGTTATGAACAACTAAACATATTGATGTTGATGTGAATATTAAATTGTTCATTTCTTTTTAGCTGATGTAGCTTTTCACTTCAGCCTGCAGTAAGGAACAATTTGAGGCAAACTGCACTAGTATCAAAGGAGACAAGTGAGAAGAAAATTATCGGACAAATTGGTGACAATTGAATAAATTCAATTCCCATGCTTTTCAAGCTACAGAGCCTGGTGTGCAATCCTCCAGCGCCAACAACTTAGAGGCGAGCGCGTAAATGTGGTGTGCCCCTTTGCACCTTTATATACCTATAGAGTAAAGTGTACTGAGTGAGGACAACATTTGCATCGGAAGACTACCTTGACGTTCACATTTGGGAAGCAGTTCACAACAAGGCATCTTGCTGGCACGCATCAGTAATGCCATTCTGATGCTAATCATCAGATGATTCAAAAATAAATCGACCCTTACCAAAAATGGGACATCAAGTTTCCAGCACATCACAGAATAAAGCAGTAATATTCAAGGGGGAGTGGGAGAAATTTACTTTGCAGAGACATTAATGAATGAGCTATATATGCCTACACAGCACACTGTTTTATCACAAGTGCTCTGACAGAGGTTTTGCATGCTACTTAATAGGAAGACTTAATGCAATACCAGATTTTATCATCTTCCTACTGAATTAAATCTCCTAGTTCTTGGAAATTAGCCATTTTGCAACTTATCTGTATAAGGGGTTTACTCCAGCCGAGAATCTATAAAAAGTCTTATTGAAGCAAAGACATCACTTATAACCTATGTGTTTATAAACTACTTGGCCTAACTACTCAACTACTTGCCAGAGACTGCAAAATCTACCTGCTAGAGTGTATACAAATTATTCTTTGACTAAAGGCTGGATTTCAATATAGGGAATAATAATTTTCTCCCCCAGAAAAGATTTTGGAAGAAATGAAATTATTCATGGCATAAAATACTCCTCAGCATGTCTTAGGGTAACTAAATCTGGTAACTATCACTGTGGAAGTTCACAGATATTACACATGATCAGGAAAAATTCACATGGAAAAAACAATAGGGTTTGAACCTATTCCTGGACAAAATAGTCTTCCCTGGAACATAAAGACATTGGGTTCTTTTTTGTACAAAGAAACTTATTTGTCTCCAGCTGAGTGGTTTTCTTTGACTGTTTCGCTCAATACTAAATATTAGCATTTCAATAGTCGAAACATCCTTGAAGTTAATATCACATTGAGATGAAGGGGTGTAACTGTAGCAAGTACCTTTAGTAATGCCACACCATACCTGCTTGGGACAGTTTGTACAAAGTACAGTTGGTAGGGAAAAATTAACTTTATAAACTTTCAACTTCAATAGGAAAGTCTAAACCCTTCATTATATTAGATTTGATATACAGTTTTGAAGCAATGGGAGACTGTAATGGGAAAATCTCAAAAGACTTGGAAATTCAATGCCAATGCACAGGCAAGTGCTTTGGGAACCTACTTGTGAGCCTGATCCGAACCCCTCTGAAGAAAACAGAAGTTTTCCCCACTGTTTTCAAAGAATAACATAATAGCTTTTATCTTGCTTCCTTGTAAAAAATGTAGTTATTTCAAGAAAGCAGACCCTCTTGAAAGATTTTTGATTGTTTCTGCTTCTGAGTGATTGAACTGGAATAAATGAATCAGACCAGCTCTTTACATGCTACCCAGAGACTAGTCAAACTAGAGATGATGGCAAAAAAAGGTAATTTCACTCTTGCTCTTCTCGTCTTCAGTCTCCTGCTCCTCGACGGCTCCCGGAGCCCTGCGTGGTGGCTCTGCAAGAGATGTTCACTCACTCGTGTGAGCGGAAAGCCAACGAGCTCAACACCTCCGAGCAGGACGTGCTTCTCCTGCACAGTGGGTTAATAGGGCTGGTTTTGATCATTTTTGTTTGTCACCCACCATTTTCCACTGCATGCAGCTCAGTACATGCACTGGGAAACCAGAGAAAATGTTATGATTGACTGTGAGTGGCAAAACATAATGCTGTCTTTTCTGGAGCTTTGATTTCATCACTAGAGCTGCAAACTGGGACTCGCTGTGCTTCCCTGTGCTGTACTCCACATTTTGTTGGGCATGGAAATCCATCTCTAAAGAGGAGTCGGATCAAGGTAGGGCATTCAAAACATTACAGTGCATCGTTTTGGCACCCTTAATTACCTCGGAGCTTGTTATAACTGCATGAACATACAAAATTTGCATCTAATATTGCAGATCATCATGTCAGCATCTGAGGTCGCCACAAGTACGGCAGTAGATGTAAAAGCAAGGTATGTCCTTTTACACCTTGTAAAGATGTGCTGTTGTTTAAAAGCTTTACAGTGGGTCAGCACCTGCAGCAAAAAGCCAGCTGACCTGAGTCTCCTCTCAGCTGACATGAACACAAATCAGGAGTAAGGCAACTGAAATGGATAGTTTCGTGACAGCACACGGACTCAGCCGAGTGCCAGCGAGCCACGTTCTGACGGAGACATGTCAGGGGGAGAGCTGAAAAATCACACTCGGAAAAGGGATTGAAGGCAAGAGCTTCTCCACCATCCTTTCCACGTCTTCTGAATATTACCTGGGAAAGATTTTGAGATTAGAGTCTGCAGGACAGGTGTACCCCAAACCTGAAAGAGGTGGAGAGCTATTCTCCGGAGTTTAGGAAGGCCAACCTATATTCAGACACATCACTCAGGCTCTAAACTGAGGAGCCTCAGTGCTGGATAGAGCATGGCCTGTTCCACAGTTCTTGTAAAAATGACTTGTACGAGGCAGCTTTTGTTAGGACAGAGAACAGTAAAAAAGGGGGCATCCACCTGCAGTATAAAAATACATCCATAGCAAACAACTCACTATGGATCAATATGATCCTTTAGGCAAGCGAAAACAACTATTATGGTAGGGCACGGGAGGAAGGACATGCTCATCATGGGGAAGGTGGATGTTATATGAGATGCAATATATAAGCTGACGATAGTGGGGAAAGATAGCTTATTGTTCAAAAACAAGCAAACAAAAAAGCCTAAAGGCTGTGCTTGTTCCTTCCCATTCCCTGTCCCACCGTATCTCTTTAACGTACCACATGGGTTTTGGTACTGCTTGCATTAGGACTTGGAAAGAAATTCTCACACAGAAAATAGCATGCTGCTGTCACATCCATTCAAGTGGAGTTTTCTCATAGACTAGGCTTCATTTTTTGCTATTTGGGAATACATAATATGGGTGGGTGGAATAGCCATACGGTGTGGGTGGGTTTGCAACTGGCATTTCTTCCTAGTCACCCTACATTATTGTGCTACCAAATCTGTGACTAATTTATATCTGATCGGTAAAGATTGAAGATCAAAACTTTCAACAATTGGCATGTGGAATTAAAATATGACATTTTCATCCAAGTAAACACATTGGTTTCTAGGAAGCAGTAGTGACTCAGGCAAGTTTCCTTTTGGTTGAAAGGGGAATTTTGGTTGAGGGAAGTTGATAAAAGCCAAATCAGAGTCTTTGCAGATAAGATATGAACAGATGAAATAGCTCATGAATTCATAACGCGTTAAAATTTCACCTTGTACTTAGCACTTGTTGAATAGCTCGTTCTCCATCGGACCGTGTAGAAGCGAACCTCCGTAGTCTTTTGGTTCTTTGGGACAGAGTTGTCTGCCCAGATGACCCTCACTGCATCATGCGTAAGTGCAACAGCCTGGACACCTACTGGTGGGAGCATGGGGGTGGAGATATCTGGGACTGAGGTAGGGAAATCATCAAGCAAAGGATAAAAATCAACTTCTAATGGATCAATGGGGTCTGGGTCCATACATCACCAAATGAGCATTCCAAAATAAATGAATAGGTAAGTTAAACAGAAAAACAAAACAAAACAAAACAAACCACAAACAGCCACCAAGGGGCACACATCACAATGGGTTAAATGCATGGCATTAATGAGGAGGAGGAACATGAGGAGAACAGAAAGAAAGGCATTAATGCAAAATGAGAACACATCAGCAACATCTCAGTTACATCACTACAACAAACCTAACCAGCGCTAACTGCTATTTTCCGTGACTTGTTTAAATACTGCCAGGTATGCTGTGTTTTCCTCGCACAAGATGAAGTCAATGCACAGTGTCTCTCCTTAAAAGGACTTACATTTTCTTAAAAAATTGAATCACTTAGATGATACATTACTGGAAACACCTAGAAAGCAGAGAGCGTGCCATCTTCCAACCTGATTTACAGACATGACATACTCTCACATGTGTAGGAGTTACCTATGCTTTTCTCTCTTGGCAGCCTCTTTCGGGCTTTTTTGTTGTTTTAGGCTCCTGAAAGGAATACATTCTGCATATGCTTAAACGTTTGTTAGGCAAAACAGCACGCAACAATTTCACTGCTGAAGTGAAGATCTTGCAATTGTTGGTTCAATACTGTCAGCGTGTGAAATGCGCACATCCCGGCGTGGAGACGTGGATCATCTTCAAGCGGGCTTCTTCCTCCAGGAACAAGCACAGTTCCTCTCCTGTGTGCCTGTGACCGGGCGGTCTTTGGGGAGCAAGACGCTGAGCATCATCCGCATGCCACGGCCGTGCGCTATGCAACGGCCGAGGAAAATTCTGGCTGTCTTAATTATCGAGACAGTGGCACATTTCATTTCATTTCCAAAAGTTCAGATCTGAGTGGCGTGCTGACACAGCCAGTTAACCGAGGCTGTCGAGATGACTGCGGCCATGCTTCTCCTTCCACTCTGTATGCAGAGGAGGTTTCCCTAAGTTACAGTGGCATGAGAGAGGAACCAGGCGTTGGGTGGGCAGCAGATTACTGCTGTCACAGTCAGGGGAAAAAAAACCCACCAACCACCCGTGTACAGAATTCCTGATCGGCGTTTGGTTCGGCCCCGATGACATTCACGCTCTTGGCTTCTCCGGGGCTCTGTGGGGCTGCACAGCGACGGCACCCACGCAGGAACCAGAGATCGTTTCTACTCGGTTTAAATACCTCTGTCCTTGTTGAAGCACCCAGTCAACTTCTGGCCTATCTTTTAAAACTCCTTCCTGACTCATTATTTACCAGTTGCGATTTTTCTACATAGAATTTCAAAATGCAGTGGGTAAAGTGCAGCACAAGCATGCCGAAAGGTTGCTTCATTCCCCCTCCCCCTAAAATAATGTGCTAATTAATTAATCAAAGCGTAAATGACTCTAATATTTCCTCACTGACAGTTGCTACAGTTTGCCTGCTCCACGTACAATTCCAGCTCCTGACACTCTTTGATCACTCCTGTTTTATGGTTTTTGTAATTCTTATTCAGAACTTGGGGGGGTCACAGCCCTCAGAAGGAAAAACAGAGGAGACAAGGATGTTTAAAATGTATGATAAGGCATTAGGTTCAACCTGCTTCTTGTGTTGCTTCTTTCATCAAAAGCTGCTTTATAAGAAGCTTGAATATGAGTGTTGAAGGAAATGAAGCCAGTGGTGGTTGCTGTAGTGATCCAAAACTCAAACATACGATCCACACAGGGAGAAACAGGCAGCTGAATCTCTTTTTTGCCCCAACCTGGTGAATCGAGCTTCTGCAAGTTGAAAGTTAACAGCTTCTTTTCCTGAACTGAAGTTTTCCAAAAGAACTGGCTGTAAACTTTGGAAGGTGAGCAATACCTGTTTCTGTTGGGTTTTTTTACAAACTTATGATGGAAGTTGATGTGACTGGAGCCGAGTTGATATTTTAGCAAATACTGCACTTCCTTTCTCTTTTTCTTTCCCATGCTGAAAACTGAAGTCCTGCTGTAGAGGAGATTATGAAGAGAGGCTGGGTTTAGCAAAAAAAAATGGTCAGACTTGATCAAGCAAGATAATTCAGTTTCTGAAACACATCACCACTGACCTGGAGAAGAAGGAAATGTCTATAATCCACTGGTGGCTGAATATAGGTCCCTAAATACTGTCTCCATTTTCCACCAAAGTTTCATTTGCTATTATTTACACGTGGACATCTGTCATTCGGAAATTGCAGTCTCTTGAAAGAAAATAGTTTCTTGCTCTCTTCGGAATTGTTTTGCGAATATTGCATGTTATGTCACTTTAGTTTGCACACCCTATCCGCACAAGCAGACACCAAAGCATGCCTATGTATATGCTAAACGGACACACGAAGACACAGTTTTTGTTTTCTTTGGTGCCCAGGGTGCGTCAGCTCATCCGCTGCTTGGGGGGGGGCACGGTTCTGTGCTTTCCTGCTTTGCTAAAAGCCTTTTTTGAGATGTTCCTCCACGAACAACCCAGGCCACCGGCTCCTTCCAGAAGCTGCATCCCACGGGTGGGAGGTGGTGGGAAGCTCCGGGTACGGATGTCTCTCAGCAATGAGAGACAAGCACCAGGGTGGACTGCTCGCAGATGATCATTTGGGTCAGTTCACCAAAACAAGAGCCCAAGCCTGAATTACCTTTTTCACACCTGGATATCGTTGTGTTTATGAGAGGTTATATACAGACATAAAATCAAATCGCACAGGCTACCCGAGTGATTTTCAAATAGAACCAACAGGGAACAAAAAACTTAAAAATAAAGGAATATATAGATCCTGAGGCAAACTCACTGGAAAAAGATTTTACAAGACACGCACTTAGCAAGAATGACCTCTGTAGATTCCAAACAAGAAGTAAGATTAATAATTTTGAGCCAAAAGTTTTCTGACACTTATTATATCTAATGTAGCTTGTTACAGTTGCCCTTAATGTAGCTTGTTACAGTTGCCCTTGATTGTGTAATTAATCTTTTTTTTTGTTTCCCCTCCTTCTGACTTTCCAAGATTTTTTATGGGAATACTTCACAAAAACATACAGTAAAAGCTGTTTTTCCTTGTAGAGCCACAGAAGTACAATTTGGTTGATTTATTCCTCGTGGTCCACCCAAGCCAGCGTCAGTGATGGGGTTTGCTCTCAGTGACACAGCTCCCTTTCCAGGCAGCTCTGAACACCATGGGTGAAACGCGAGAAAAAACTTCACCAAATGATGGTGTTGCTCCAGAAGAAAAACGCTATTTTATTTATTTATTTTTTCCCCTCAGTTCTGTTCTTTTAACCCCTCGTCAGTCCCATCCACCCACCAGTGACTACAGAAAAACCACGAGGCAGTCTGGAATACAGTGCTACACAAGAGTAATTCTGATTTTAGAGCTTTGCTAGTGTCCCAACAATGCATCTGTGAAAAACAGCTGCCTAAAAGCACCCTGCTCCATTACTGCCAGGTAATCCCTTCTGCAAGCCTTAACCTGCCAGGAAAATCTCATCAGTATGTTCCTTCACCTTCTGCAACCTCTCTACGTGCTCTTGTAGATGTGCGTGATGACGGTGTGTTTTTAACTAATTCATTTTAATTTAAACTGCTTTAAAAATGAAGGAAACAAAAATAATCTAATCTGAGCTTAATTCAGCAAAGCTATTCACCGTTATTCTGCCTTTATCTTTAAATATTTAAATTGTTTGGGAGCCATGCTTCTCCCAAGCCAACCCGCACCAAAGAGCAAGCGCTTGTGAGCATCCCATTAAATACATACAGCCAATTTCTGGAAAGGGTAAATAATTCATTCTATCTGTGTAGTTAGAATAAAGTAGAAAATGAAGCTGATTTATTCTAGCAGGGACCTGGAGGTCGCAGAGCTCTTTTCTTCCATTGCCTTGACCAAAATGTTTTGCCTAGCGTGCACCTTTGTAAGGCTAACGTTCACTGACGGGGGGCAGATTATGAACCGGCATTTGCAACTCACCTGTCATCGACCTGGTGGTCGCACTTTCGTACAGAGGCACCCCTTCGCCTGCGTTGTTAAACGCCTTTAAGGAAATCACATAATGGGAACTCGGCTCTGCAGGAGGAAACAAATAAGGCAAAACAAAGCGCACACCGTTAAAGTCAGATCTGGGATGCAGAATGGACGAGCGCTTTCCTGAAAAGCAAGGAGAAAAAAAAAATAAAAATAAAGTTAAACAAATGCCTGTGTGAATTGATGAGCATGACTGCTGCCCACCGTTTTCGTTTCCCTTCCAAAGGCTTTATTGATCTCAATCTCCTGGTGCCACCTTCACCAACAGCGAGCTGACGCTCTCCTTTAAATCACCTGCAGCTTTGCCTGCGTTAACAAACCTGGAACCCGCTTTGCACATCAGCCCTAACTCCTGACCCGTCGCTCCGAGCAGTGGAAGCCTCAGACGCGGCGCTACGCGGAGGCGAGGGATGCTGCGGGGTACCAGTGCCTTCCTGCCGGCTGCTGGATGGAGCTGGGGCAGCCGGGGCCGCGGTGCTGAGCTCCGGCGGGCAGGGAAGCGTCCAGCCCCACACAGCTCTTCACGAGGACACGTTGCTGCCCGGGGGATGACGTGGGAAGAGATGGTTGAGGGTCACCAGCGCTGCGTTGCCTCGGGATCCTGAAGTCCATACCGGTGAACCGCAGGCGTCCAGCTCTGCAGCGCAGCTTGGGTGGAACTCGTGCTCCTGAACCCGGCCCAGAACAGGTCACGCATCCCTGGGATCGACTCCTGGACGCTGAGCAAAAAGCCTCCCTCCCTCCCTCATTTCTTGATGGCAGAAGGACGTGGGTAATAAAACCACGTTTTACCTCACTGAGAATTGCTTGCGCTGTGTTGTAAAGATGAAGGATGTGGCAGACAAGAAAAAAAAAACCACATGGGAATCAACTTCTGGGTGCACGGACGTGCTGCGCTGGTTTGTGTGTCCTAGTTTACCACGGGGCTACTCTAAATATGTCCCTAAATGAAAACAAAGTGAAATGAGCACATCAGTTCCACGTTGGTTTTTGCTACTGTTTTCTGAGAAAAACAAGGCGATTCGCTTTCCTGATTTTTTTCCAGGTGAATTACTTCATTCCCCCCCACTTTTACTTTTTTTTTTTAGCTGTTAATTCTATTTGTACAGAAGAAGATTGCACCTGAATACGTTGGATGCTCATACACCTGGCAAAGATGGGAACCACCTTCTCAAAGTTTTTCACCAAGAAATAACAAATGTTTGTACGTGAGGAGGCATTTATTAATGTGACATTGCAAAAGACTTGCTGCAGAATTACATATTTCATCTACATTAACAGCAGATCAGCTCAGTATGATTAATACTATTACAGTGAATCTGAAATGAGTAAATAATCTTTAAGCACTTATTGCATATTGTTACTAATATCCTTTCTACCCACGTATTTTGTACTTAATTTTATGTCCAGAAGAAACAGTGACATATTTGTTTAATATTCAGGTGACTTCTGTGCTTCTATCACAAAAGAGCTAAACTTTAAAAATTGCCAGATGAATGACTGGTGCATTAATAACTCCCTGTGCTAAGTATTGTACGGTTATTAATTCAGTTGGTACTCACTGTAATATCATTAGTCATAAGGAAATTATTTTGTATTCAGAGAGACGTAGTATATATTTTCATATGATTTCCACCATGTATTAGCATACTACTTTTAATTTCTAATTTAACTAAGTGTTGTAACTCTCCAGATTCCACACGAAGATTTATTTATTGAGACAAGAAGTCATTGTTTAGCTGAGAGTTTAATAATGTCACATTCAGTAGTTTCAGCAGAAGAAAAAGAAATTCACATGCACAGTCTAGACCAACTCCATCTCTTCCTTCTACCCACGTCCCACCTGTTGTGCCTATTTAGGAGTTTCGAAAGACGTCTGGCAGAGTGACGCAAGGGGTTAATACAGACCTCTCACTAGGGTAGACTTTGGGAAATACAGGGAAGAATACCAAAAGATGAAGTTTTAGGATTTTGAGACGTACCAGGTGTTTGCTGTTACCAGCAGTGAACTCAGTGCCTAGACTGAAGAGGACATATAGAGACCGAGAGTGGGTTAATCTCACTGCTTTCTGTAAGTTAGGCACGTGGTTTAGTTTCTAAGGGCTGTCCCTACAGTGACTGAAGAGACAAGCACCTCTGTATGACAATTCATCCCATACTAAGATAGGTATTTACGAAATATAAGATAAATCAGCCTCTAAGGGTTGGTACACATCTGCACTGACAATGGCCAGAGCACAGATGTCTGGACTTCACTTGGCTTAAATTTTAAATAACAAGACATTAGTCAGAAAAGAATGTCACCCTGAACACTGACTTTGTAAATGTGGAAGACTACTGGAGAAACCTGATTCTAGAAATTACTGTCAAAACCCCCACAACCCCATAGAACTGTCACGTCTAATCAAAATACATTGTGAATTCCCAACTACCAATACGCAAAATGAGTGATTTACTATTAATTTGATCATGAAAAAAACACTCACAGAAATTGATAAATTAGGTGGAAAAATGTGATAAGTTCACGGAAAATTTAAAAATGGAGACTATATAGCACATACTTCATTACAACTGCCCATATAGCACAATATATAGTCCATCAAATTTTATAAATTGAACAGGCTGACATATGATTCATATTTATAACTAGGCTGGGTAAGGTTACATTTGCAAAAATGAGCTAAGATTAGGATGAGGATGCGATCTGTAGCTTTCTGTTAAAAACATGACAAATTCAGGTGGTTAATTTGAGCTGCTGCTAACTGGAGCAATAAATAATTGCTTGAGTCTCCTTTAGATAAGAGGGAAAAAGGCAATTTGCCATGGTACAGTGTTTGAACACAGTATTAGAGTTCGGTTTAGTCCAATACAATGAAAAAATGAAAAAGCATTAATATTATCATGTGACAGACAGTTGCTTTTTGAACTGCATTGTATATTAATAATAATTACGGGGTCATTCTGGTGCTCTTTTTGGTAAAGTGCCACCGACTGGAGTGGGAGTTCAAATGAGGAAAGCTTTTTAGTGTAAACCTGATAATAAGCACAGCTGCTAATGGAACAGAAGGGTCGTTAGTGCTCCTGGCAGAAACAACACAAAGAAACAAAGAAACAAGGGCTTTAAGGATGAGGATTGCAGTGCAGTCACAAGAATTCAGAGGTAAATTCTGAATTTTTCTCCACCGACTCCTATTCATCACAGCGAGGAACACAACTCTATAACAATGATGTTTCCATTTCTATTTGCTATTCTGGAGCAGGAGTGGGAGACAATTATATGCTTTTTTTCTGGCAGAAGAAATCTCTTCTTGCCTTTGAAGAAGCTGAGCAAAGAATTCAGCTTTAATTAGAGCATCAACCAAGAATCCCCATGTCAGTGTTGGTGAGGAACATGCTCTGGAAATAAAGTTGTGTTCTGCAGTTCAACTTAAAAAAAAAAAAAAAGGACAAGAAGTTCAAACTAAGCATGAACAAAATCGATTTCTTCTACTGACAGATGTTGTTACTGGAAAGAAAATAATCAACAAATACCAACTCATTCAAGATACCACAGTTATCTTCTTCTTTAAGAGAGTAAAATGGTGACATCTCTACAGCCATCACATGGGGTCTTTTGACAAATGTTGACTTTTCCTGTATAATTCGATTTTGTCTTTAAACTATAAATATAAAATAAATGCTTGACAACTGGATGTGAACTCCAATCTGAGGAAAGCTCCTCGCTTTAAACTACAGGGTTGGGAAGAGGGTAGTGCACTCGGCTGATTTTCCAGATCAGCTCCTTTCTCTCTCAAATAAAAATTCATTCTCAAGTCCTCTTCTCATCTCCCATTTTAACAATTACCTGACACGAGGGACCTGTAGAGTGCTCTACAGATTGGTACCCTGGGAGAGCCAAAGCTAAGATGGGGTCTCCTGCTCATCGTGAAAACGTTGCTCAATCCCATCATACTACTCAGAGCTACTGCCTTGCACTTAAAACCATCTGAATTTCTTCTAATGCAATGTAGCCAATGCAATAGCAGTAAAGGTAAGTTACATGTTCAATAATCTTCTCCCAACGCCTTTGTCAGTGCCTCTCCTGATCCTAACCAAAAGTGAAGTAGAACTTCATTGAGGTCTGATCCTTTTTATTCTGCTTGAGCATCAGCGTGAATCTGTAAGTACAGTATAATAACGTGCCCATGCTGCCACAGCTTGCTGAGAAGTAAAGCTGCCATCTTTTGTGCTTTTTTTTTTTTTTTTCCCATTACTAAGCTGTTTTTAACTGTAGGCTACAGAAGCCTACCCTTGGGATGGCAGACAGTAGTAAGGTATCCATCATGAGAAGCTATAGCCTCCCTGTAGACAAAGTAGAAACAAAGATATCTTGTCAAAACAGATGGGGTCTGACAATATCCTGCAGTAAAAGGACAGGGTGGAAATTGCAGCAAGAGACACTCCTATTAGTTATTAGGAAAAAAATAAATATGAGGGCTGTCAGGCACTGCGGCAGGGGCCCAGAGAGGCTGTGGAACACCCATCCCTGAAGGTGCTCGGAAGTCAGCTGCAGAAGATGCTGGTGTGACCCAGAGCTCCCTCCGAAGCTGGCTCTGCTTGAATAAAGACTTGGACCATATGACTTGAGGGATCCCTTCCAACCTAAGTCATTCTGTGGTAATTAATACCTGCTCCCACAACCATGACGAGAGCAGGAACCTGGCCTCGATACCAATCTGAGGAGGCAGTTCTAAGCCAGCTGCTGACATAGGACCCTTCTGCCTTCTCTGTTGCTCTCGCTGTTTGCTTTGCCAAAAGCATACTGACTCCCCTTTATCAGCAAAGAAAGGAGCAGAAACACAAACGCTAGCTTTTGTTGCAAGCAGAGTGACTCCCGCAGGAAATGCCCTGTTAAAAGAGAAAAGGTCTTCAAGAGAATTATTTCCATGCCCTGTATGTCCTGCCATTGCCACTGATGCTAAAAGACCCTCCAAAGGGCAGAAAAGCCATCACTACAATTATCTCAAAAAGCAACCAGAGAACTGTCTCATTTACTGCTGTCTGGGTTTGTGAAAACATTACACCTAGTAATCAGTAGTACCAGTATCAGTTCCTAGACCGAGTCACATTAGTTTATTGCCAGGAAAAGGTAATCCATCTATGGGACGAATGTCGAATTGAAGTATAAACTCTTGCAGACAAGGGTTACTGAATTCTGAGAAGTTGAGAGAGTAAAGCACTTCCAACATTGCAGTCAGATGCAGTGCACGTCTGTAACCTGGCCCCAAAACGGAGGGCTGCAGCCAGGGCTGGGGTTGAACGCTCCCAGGGAAATGGAAACCACCCTACAAGCAGTAAGGAGCCCAAAGCGCAGTTTACACTCAAGTTTTCAACTAGAAGTGCCACCACAGAGAAGCCCAAAGCAGGAGGGGTTCCTGCCGTGTGAGACGGCTCGGAGGGAATCGGAGGGGTTCCTCTGGAGGCAAATTCCGAAGGAATCTCTTCACAAGGGAGGGTGCCTGGGTCAGACCTTGGAGGAAACATTCTGCATTCAGCAGGCTACTAAATAAATTTGTGCTTCGAGCGCTGCAGTGTCAGGCTAGTCAGGCATCCAGGCACAACAAACCGTGCCACAGATGCCATTAGAGCATCAGCAGCATCTTGCCTGGGCGGCCAAAGCCCAAGGGGTGATTTGGCCTCCTCTGTGCAGAAATTACCCTCAAGCAATGGACTGTACAGAGTCACCCAAAAAGAAAGGCGCCTTGACTCTGATTTTACGAATATCCACTGGGCACCTCATGGCCAGCAGATTAAAGTCCGTTAAAATAAACAGTAAGTGATGTATTCCACCTCTTGGACAGCATATGCTTGCCCTGGAGAGCAAAGCTTAGAAGCAAATTTTAACATAATGTAGGGAAATGATATCCGCATTTAAAAAAACAAACCCAAACCCCAAACTATTAATCATATTAGCAAATTTAACTATAAATATTCCACTAGAATAGACTATCATGGTGAAACGCTGCAAATTAGTTTCTCCTATGTTGTCAGCTAGAGAAAAACAGTTTTATTTTATTCCTTCTAGGCACTTTTCGTACATCAGCAATGGCTGCATTTTGGTGGTGGATGAGGAGATAATTTCTGTGATGTTATTTCATCGAATGTATTAGGTAATTTAGAAAGAAGTCACTACCAGAAAGACTAAAATGAGTAATAAAGAGCTCATGTATTGCTTTCAAGAAAATAAGAGACCCACCAATGAATTATCCTTTTTCTAACACAACCAAATTAGCATATATTTACATCTTCTGGTAAACTGAACAATCCATAATAACAGAGAAGAACTTTGTTCAATTAAGTTAAACTTACCAGATGCTGTAAAATTCAAGAATGCATTTTCCAAGGTTACAGAGGATGGGCCTGGTATCTTCTTTGTGAATGGAAAGCACAAAATTTAAGTTTTGGAAATTGGGCACATTATTTCCATGCCAAAAGGTTTCATCCAGTGTTTAAACAAAGTCAGCTAACTAACATGGTATTTTAAGCATCAGGAGTACTAGTATCTCCTGAAAATCAATTTGTTCTATTTAGGATCTGAAAGAGCAATGTAGATTGCCGACTGAGGCTTCAAAACGTGAAACTATTGGCCTGGGAAAGTTCCCACCTGAGCATTAAAGCCCTTTTTAGACAAAAACATTCGGTTTTGAGAGGGAATACATGGAACAGTGAAAACTTGGATTCACATCTGCAGTATGTCACAAACTTCTCAAGAAATGATGGATAAGTCACCGGTTTTTGTATGTCTTCAGTCCCTACAGTATTAACTTTTCTTTTTTTTCTATTTCCTTTAGTCTTTTGCCTATAAGCTCTTTGAAGTAGAGTCTTACACTGTGTTTCTACGTTAACTACGCAATGAAACCCTGATCTCACAGTAGTGCCCAGAGGTTCGAGGTAACTCAAAAAACAAAGATACATTAATACGCAGACATGCTTAAAATATTTCCTATATTTAACTGAAAGTTGTCCCTGAGGAGCACAGTTCTGCCCGTCTGCTTCCCAGAGATGCGAGGGACGAGGGACAGAGGGAGGTCCTACGCATCTACATTTCAAATGAATACAACCTAACCTGTAATTTTTAATCCAGTCTCACTGTTGACTCTGTTACAACTCTTGAAGGCACGTCCTAGCTCTCTGGATGATAAACTAGGACTCCAGCCATCTTCCAAAAATTTGGTTAAGTAGCAATACCTGGAGTTTTGCCTTACTCTGCTGCACTGTGAGCTCCAGCAGCATCCTTCAGCAACCGGACCTCCTTGTCTTCTCACAAGCTGTCCCCTTGGCAAGACATCTCTCAGCGAATCATCCCAAAGAAGTCAACATCGACCTACCTGGAGCCCCGGTGCCTTTGGGGAAGCGCACCGTGCAGCGCAGGGAGGACATGACCCTGCAGTGAACCAGTGAAGGTCATGGCATCAAAACACGTCGCTGCAGCTGGGCAACAATGATGGGCCTCGCTGTTCTGGGGGTGCCTGTATATTTCTAGGTACTCAGGCTGATTCTGGAAACATTTAACTTCTAAAACGCTAGGGAAAGTGTTTAACAGAGCAAAGAGAATTCATAATGAGAATCTGTTAAGTGCTTTTATTTTAATGTAGTTCAGGAGACAAACAACAAATCCATATTTACAGTTGTTTTTAAGATGTCATCTCATCACATATTATGCCTGCTTGCTGATTTCTCTTACGAGCTATGTCCTCTGTGCATTATAACAAAGTGTGCAGGGCTTTTTTTTTTTTTTCTGAGGAAAGACTAATTTCAACATGCTTAGAAATAGGTCTTGTCTCCTGCGGAGATGTGAACCTTTACAACTCCCATGGTGCATTGCAAGCTCAGTGCACTCTGTGTCGGTAGGGATGCGAAACAACAAAAAAATCCCTATGCGTATCACATACATTTGTTATTGATGTTACAAATGCAGACAAACTCAGGAAGAGTAAAGTAGTGTAGCAGAAATGAAGTGTAAGACATATGGACAAATGAATAAAAAATGAATAGCTGTGACTCGAGATGCTTCCTGACATCAGAGGAAACGCCATTAACGTACCAGGAGGATTAACCTGTGTGGGGGCAAGGTTTCTTCAGGCACTCGTACCCAAAAAATAACAATGAAAGTTGCACCATGAGGAGAGGTTGTGCTTTCCTTTGCAAAAATTAAGTCTTTCATCCGAGCGAATGTGCATCGATAAGCCTGGGTCACTTAGCTGTTTTGATCTCCTTGGCATCCACGACTGAGAGACCAGTGACAATCCAGAAGGCAGAGCAGAGTGTTGAATCTGTCCTTTTCCCTGAAAGCTAAGCCTTGCAACAAAGCTTCCTTTTTTCGTGGTTGAGGAATGAGTATAAAGAAAAAAAAATATTCTTGGCTATCTCCATTATTTATATTATAATTTGGGATTAAGAGTTATTCTTAGGCATTCTGTTTTTTACCAACGAAGAAGGGAAATATTCAGCTCTTCTGTTCCATCTGTTGTCAATAGGTCCCTAAACACTTTGTCAGAGAAGCCTGTTTAGCTGATTTTTAGAGCCAGAGAACTGAGGCATAAACAAACTAAAATGCCTTACAGAAAGTCAGCCAGAGTGAAGTGTATGAGCGGATTCCTACACGTAGGTATATGGGCAGGCTAAAATTCACTTTAACAAGAGGACACTCTTAAAATCCACACAATATCTGATTTGGGGGAGTTACACAAGAAGTGTTTGTAATATAAATAATGCATGGATCACACACTGACCCTTTGCTTGGGAGCAATTTCTCCATACTCTGTAAGAAAGCAAAGTCAGGGAGAAATGAAAGAAAATTGTTGCATGAAGTATTTGCAGAAATGGCAGCATTCTTTAAATGACAGTCACTTTTCAAAGGCAAGAAAGAAAACGAACAGTCCCTGGAGTCTCGAAGTGCCTTTACTTGTTAGTGTTGTGCTTTAATGTGATCTATGAGGGAAACAGTGAGATGCATAAAATTTAACATATTTTTGTTTGATTTTTGCTGCTCCATTTTGTATTAAAAATGCAAAGGGAAGAAAACAACCCAAAACTACATTAAAAAGCTTTTTTTGTTCCCTTTCATGTCTTTGTTATAATCCACAACTGTCATTTGCAAAGATTAAAGAAAATGAAGAACCTTCTTTCTCTCCCTGATTCACAGTTAAGATTGAAGGTGAATTTGATGGAACCCTTTATATTCCTACTGGTATGTTTGTTAAAATATAAATTCAGATCTAAAAGCTTTATCTTCATTTCTTGTCACTTGTAATTGTCAATTTTTTTTTTTAAAGTTTTATTCCTTGAATAATTCAGGGATCTGTAAAGTTGAACATCTGTGCCATCCAAAATGCTCACGCATCAGCTGAACAGTAACACTTGCCTCAAGGTGCACAAAGACAAGACCACCCCAGCTGCCAATCTCCCACCGTGCTGTATAGAGGCCCTCGCCCCAGTCCGTATAGACCAGGGGAGACCGTGCAACCCCTTCCAGCATTATAAAATGACTTACCGGTGTGAGCTGTTAATACATTCTTATTATTCATATGGTGGCTCTAATCTCCAAACTACTAATTAAACAGAAATTGCTCACATCCATTAGATTTTCTCTTCAGAGCTTAAAATTTTCAGATGTGTGTAGCTTCAGGCTTTATGGGAGGAGAGGAAGTAACTTTGAAAAGTCTTTGCTAGGTTTTGCTGCATATTATGCACTTTGCTTTCATTGCTGGGCCAGGAGGATCAAAGGTTCAAGTTAAAAAGAGACATGAAAATAATATTTCAAGATGTGCAGTCCAGCTTCCCAATCAAACTCTTTCAAGAGGGTGCATACGAATTCCTACACACTCAGGGAGATGAATGTAGCTTTTTCTTAGATCACATAAAGGCAACTGTGCTTAAAAACTCTTTCTAAAATTACGCCTTGTTCTTCTCTTCTCACGTACGTAAGGGCGGAGGAAGGGATGTGCTCTGAAGAAGAAAGTCCCCATTTCTGTAAGACTTTAGAATTTGGTGCAGCTTTCCCATCACGTTTAGTTTTTAAATGGTTTGAATATCTGTAAAATAGTCATTTTTATACACATTTTCTCATGGAAAGACCTAAGGCATTTTACAGATGGAAGTATTATATGGATGCCAGAGGAACTACCTTTTGTGATCAGCTTAAAACTGAGTCTCAGGTTTTCAAACCTGCATCTCTCTGCTTTCTCTCACGTGGTGCAAACACCCTGTCATCAGCTGCAGAATTATTCGATCGTTACTATTCAAATGCTTTTTTAAAGCATTTTTGCTGTTGGGACGTCACTAACGTAAAGCAAAAGCAGAGGCCACACTGTGCAGCACTGGAAGGCTAATGGTCATCCGCCAGGTCTCCTTATGCCCAGCCTACCACCCTTCTCATGTCAGCCTTCTTCCTTTTCCCATTATCCCAGTAAGTTGTTAAAATATCCCAGAATGAGTTATCCAAACATCCCAGCATGATACAATGATGTTATAATGTACCAGAATATGCTATGATAAAGTTACCATGTTTCATTTTTCCAATACATTAATTAAAAATACAGCTTTACGATCTATAGTAAAAGTTTTATGCAAATTATTACAGCTAGTGTGGTGTTTCAGATATTTTGGGGGTTATTTTTGCAGAATCAGTAAACGGAAATCTCCTTGGCTTACTTCTTCCCTTTTCTTTTAAACTTTTATTTCATGAGTAAGCTTTAATACGAAGCTCCATGGACACGAGCCCAGCCAGTTCATTACTACGCTTAATGCTTTCCGAGTTGGATCAGTACCGAAATCGTTACTTCTTATGCGTACAAGATCAGAATTGGCATCTGTGAACTCTTCCGATATTGTTAAAACCACCATTACTCAGCCAATAACCTTGCCATTTGTAATCACAAGCAAAGAATTGAAAAATATTAAAAGAAACAGAAAGAAAACGAACTGAAGTGGCTCACTAGAAGTGGGTCTCCTTGTTAGAATTATTCATTGGAGAGTCAGTCAAGCACTGATCTCTGTCACAGAAAAGGTTGAATGAGAGCAGGGGATGCTTGCTCCTGAAATTTATGAGACTGACATCAAATATCTTTCATACACTACAGAAAGAAAATACAACAAATTCTTCACTGACAAAGCTGAAGTCTCTGGATATTCTTATAGTCTTCTGCACCTCTGGAGGTGTCTCCAAGGCAATATGACCACTCAGTCATGAGAAAATCACTCTCATTCTAGAGCACAAGTGTTACCTCTATATAGTTGTATTCAAGATGATCATCGCACAGAATAAAGTTCTCAATCACTATTATGAAAGACTGAGTACTTCTCTTCATGTTTTTGAAGTGATTTATTCAGTCGCTGAAGTGTACTACTCAGACAAGTGCTATAACAGCTCGGGTACAGGCTCATTCAGGCATTAAAAAAGTTTTGCTGGAAGGAAGTAACCAATTAAGTACCTGAAAATGTGATGCAAGGCTGCCATACAACTTGCGCATATTGGTGTTACACTTGCATTAGCGAGAGGGAAGGAATTAAAAAGCAGACCGCCCTGTGAGCGTGTAAGTCTCCATCCTTCCCCTATGGGTGATCTACTTAAGGAGACTGTCCATTAATTCCAAGCCTTGTACTTTCAAGCAGAGTTTTAAAAGTATTTAGGATTACAAAGCTGTGGTGAAGTGTCCGATAGGATTTCTAAAGAGACTTCGGTATCTGACTCCCATCCAAAATCAGTTAAGTACTACACAGAAAGCATTTTTAGTTGATTATTAGCAGCAGATTGAAGGTGCAAAGATCTTTGGAATTTCATCGTCAGCTTTTGAATGGCAAATCCTGATGCATAACAATGCACACCACGGCTAAGTTACCATTACAGACATCCACTGTGGTCAACAGGGAGAAAAAGTCAGATGATGGAGCTGTTGAATGGGCTGAACTATCCTTGCTGTTCTTTTCCTGCTTGAGGGACTAGAGAAGTAACATGGGCTGATACGGCTCAAACTCAGGTGACACAGTTAAACATCTGAAGTTGGGTAAAAGAAATAACCAGTCTAGAGATTCGGTCAGAGAGTTTATCTTTAGTTCTGTCTTATCACAAAGGTTTCACCACCAAACGCTGACATACCACGACCACAGGTGAAGCTACCCATCTTCTCTACAGCCTGGCTGCAGAGAACATAAACAGACCTGAGCTTAAAGCATGGACTATGTTTTGTTTCTGACTCTGCCTCAACTTTTATGATAGTAGGAAGTCATTTAGGATTTGATTTTAGAATTATAGAATTTCACATAAAAATGCAAATTACAACAAACTGCTGTATTTCCAGACATTTATAACAACGGTTCCCAACCATCCGTATTCATAGGATGTGCGTGCCGGTGGCCAACAATGACCCGTGGCTGCACAAACAAATTAGGGAAGGAGGAACAAAACCCCCACAAATACCAGTACGAGGAACTGCAGCCTTACATATCCAACAAGCAGGAATTGCCACAGCAACCCTATCGCACATCTACGGCAGGAACCGCCAAACAAAGGGGGATCACGAAGGCAGGAATTTCCAGGGCAACCGTATCGCAGATGCTGGGAAGGGAATAAAGCCAGTGAGCCAGCCCGGGGGCTGTTAGCTTCAACTTTCAATACCTACGTGCATCCCTCTTGTCAGTCTCTCTACTGTAAGGTCTTTGGAAAGATGTCCAGGAGGTGCTTTTGTGTGGGTCTGAGCACAGACAGAAGAAAATTGTTCCCAGGCGTGCATGTATGCCCACACGTATGGTGTCAGGGTGTTTCATGTCCCTGTTCAACCCAGCACGGCACTACTTTTAACAGAGCAGGTCTTCCCCATCACTTCTCTCAGGACTACAGCACGAGCTTATAGCAGTAAAATAATGCCTGGCAGGGACCTGGATTGCTGGGTTTGGGCATCTGTGGGTGAAAATGGTGACTGTAAGTGAGAGTCAGGCAGGATTTCTGAAAGGCAGCTGATGTCAAACAAATCTGATTGCTCTTTAGTGAAAGTATCTATGACTCCAGAATCTAAATGATACGTAGGTTTGCAGTGTGCTTCAAAATAGCATACGAAGCAACAATAAAAAGAAAAACTGCAGTGAACCTCAGGAAGCTGCAAAAACCCAATTTTTCAGCTACATACATCATAGACTGGGTTGAGGCGAAGTGGGGTGACCTCTCTGCAGTCTCTGTCTAACGAGACAAGAGAGAGCTGGGGAGCCAAGAGGAAGTAATCGCTGAAAGCCACGAGCATCAAAAGGGATGAGGTCTTTGGAAGGGAGAGAAAAACTCACTGAAGTTCATCATTTATTTAGGCATCAGACTTCATTGTCACTTTCACATAGTACATTTAAGATAATGAATACCACACTCATGCACAGGCTTCATAGGAAATTTTACAACAGGTGGGATGAGTCCACATAACATCTAGAAAGTATTTTTTCCCCTCATTTCATCTAGGAAGTGTATTTTCCCCTCATTTCTGCCAGCAGCACATTTTGATTCATAACCTTATTGAAAACAGTACTTTTATTAGGAAAAGAATTCTGTCTCATCATTTTGTGTAATTTTCTTGTAATGGTTTCTAATAAAGTGGGTGAATAATGTAGGAAGTGTTGGCAACTGTTCTAATTTTTTAAAAGCTTTCTCTGGGCCCTTGGTCACATCCCTCTGGGGTTCATTTTTTGTGGATATTTAAATGATGGAATTTAATTAATGTAATTATTCATGGAATTGATTTCCAAAGTTGTACATGTGAACATTTGGAGAAGTCGAATTTAAAATGCACACGTCAGGATTTGCGACCAAAGAGCTTGCATTCTTATCCAGTTTGAGACCAGATGCATGCAGCTTAACTGGACACTGACAATTAAGTTACAGTTCTCACATTTTGAATATTTGCAATCAAACCAAAAAATGTACAATGAAAAGATACTTTCCATCTGAATAATTAATAACTTTCATGAAACCTCAGTCTATTGGAGGATGTTCAGCGAAAAAAATCCAACCCTGATTTCAGTGACCGAATTATTTATAACTAAATATTTAATACACTTAGTAGTTTCTTGACATTTTCTAGATGTCTCAGTGTTACTTCTGTATATTAGTAAAGTACATTAGTGAAACACCCTTCCTGACTTGCTGGACTTTGCGTGTACTTCTGCCTGTTGGCAGGGCCAGGAACATAGGAGAACCCTTTTAATCCACAGAAACAGTTCTAATACCTGAAGTACACCATCAACTTTCCACAGATACCAAGTGTAGTTACCCTGTGAGAAGGCTTTTGTATCTGCAAGTTGTTCCTAGCGTATCTTCCACCTGACGGTAGTGGCTATCAGCCGTCCTATCAGCGAATATATTCACTGGTCATTTAATACACGAATTTAAAAAACCACTAAAGCTTCACAAAACCCAAGACGTTTCTCCAGTTGTTAATCAAGACACTTTTAGTGGGAGCTGAGCATTCGGAACTCTGTTAAAACTTAGATAGCTCTGTCCATCTCCTTTTTTTTTCTAGTACTTCTGGGTCAACAATGGTGAAAGACTCAACTGAAAACTCATTAGAGATATGAAACAACTTAAAATAGGGTTGGGAGAATTTAAATCCCTTTTGGAATTAAAAAAATACTTTGCACTTAATCCTGACCATTAGTTATTAGACATACACATTCATTAGTAATAGCTTTTATCTTTATATTCCACAAAATTTCTTCCATAGTCCAGTCAGACATCTTTCCATTTTGCATAGTAACTTCACACTTGCACAAAAAATTATCAAATCTGCCTTTTCTGTAGAACTCACTGAATATTTGGGAGCGTTTATGCACGGCTCTTTGCAAATACCTCCATCATGAAATATACGCCTGGACGTAGAAAAGTTGTTTGAGGAAGTAACAGTAAAAACAGTTTATGCTACGCTCCAGGTTTCCCCCAAGGAAACAGCAAAAAGGTTGGACGATGCAGTTTCATGGTGCTATAAAACACAAATTCCAAAGAAAAATGTCCCCAGCTAACAAAGAGTTTTGGCCCTATAGAATTGAGATAACTAGTCTAGCTGTGCACCCCTAATGCACCAAGTTAATGAATTTTCCTGTAATAGCTGATCATTCCCAGATTACTAAGCAGAAAACTTACCATTTTTACCTGGAATAGAAGTGTTAAAGCAGAAACCACAAGGAAACCATTAAACTTTTTGACTTCCTTTAAACTTTGAACTGTTTTCCCAGTGCTAGGAGGATGGTCCGTCACCACTGGAAGAATCCAGGTCCCTGTATACCGTGCTGAGAATTTAGATGAACTGTCACAGAGGCTGTGCCATGAATAATGAATAACCACCTCTCTCTGGGCACCATTTTGACAGACACAAAATTGGAGTTTTGCAATTGCCATTAAATTCAAACAGGGGGGGGGGGCAGCCCAGGGAATAACATCTTTAGGTCCAGCTCTCTGCACAAGTGGGAGTCAGTATTAGGAGCACACAACTTAATAAGATCTACTGAATAAAAGGAGCATTTGATCAAAGAAATTTGACATATTTCAGACTGTCCAGAGTTTTGAAGGTAGAACCAAATGTAAAATGGAATGCAGAAACAGCCTAAGAAAGCAACATACAAAGGAAGCACCAGTGATTGCCTGAAAATAAACCTGCAAAAATAGCATAATCTCAGAGGAACATCTTTCCATGAAATGAAATGAATGAAAAGAATTACTTACCCAAATTTTCAATGGAATAATAACGCTGTTTACTGTCCACCCGCACAGTCTCAGCATACGGACTGCCTACGCCGTAGCCGATGATGTACCCGCGGACGACAATGTTTGGGTTCAGCGGCGGAGTCCAACTCATGACGATACTTGTTGTCAAGGGCCTGACATGAAGAGAGCTTGGCTGGTCAGGAACCTGAGATTCTGAGATTAAAAAAGAAAGAAAGATAGAAGTATAAATTAATATTCTACTCAAGGTTTGAGTTTAGATTAAAATATTTGCACAAAAAACCCAACCAGGTGCCCCGGAGTTACATGCAGCGCTTACATGCAATTTGATTTCTGAGCTACATTCTTCCCTTCCAAGAGCACCGAGCTGCCTCATCCTGTTTTAAACAGAGTATCTCCTGGTGCTTTCCACCTTTAGCATAAGGCTACAAGAGATATTTAAAACGATGCAGGAAAATGAAAGATGATCTGCAAAAGAATTTCCAGGGGGACAACTTTTCTCTTCCCTAATCTATTTGCAAGTTCAGCAGGATCCTAACAGCTGATTGCATGAGTCGTCCTGCGCTCGCAGATTATTTAACAAAAAGGTTTACTTTGTTAGCAGTATACTAGTATATTCTGGCAATAGTCTGTTTCTTTCCCATGAAAACAAGAATTTAACTCTTGGACATGCATCTCTTGCTTTGAAGCTGCTTTAAATAATACACCAACATTCCAAAAATTAGATAATAGAATGAGATATTTTATTTACAGGTGTTCCCAGGTAAAATTCATTACTTTAAGTAGTAATTAATCACTTGGAGTCTATTTGCCTTCTACAGGCCTGATTTTAGTGTAAAGGTTAGATGAGTAAATGCCTTTTGTTTGAGTTTACCCGGTAACTACCATATCACAAGTCTCTTCAGAGGAGCTGCACAGTAGCTTGTCTGTTTGAGAGCAGAAAGAGACAAGTTACTATTTTTCCCCAATAAAAAGGCTTGCAATATAATAGATGAAAGCTTATACGGAAGGCAACAAGGACAAGATGATGTAAACTCCAACAAAAGACACTTCACAGTTGTGAAGCATTCCCACTGTAAACCTTGGAAAAGGTAATAAAAAGAAGAATTAACACTTTTCAATAACCAGTCCCATGCACGTGTCCTTGGTATTTTATGAGCTTTCCGTTGAATTCTTATGAACACATTAGAGTAGTTTGAAAACCTGCTGCACCTTCAGGGAAGGCTGATTAGTACATTACCAGTCTGAACCACCTAGCAACTTTAGAAGTCCTTTGCATTCAACTCCTTAAAATTGCAAAGCATGGGTCTTGTTTAAAAGTTGAAGAAAATTCACTGAAAAGTCGCTACTCACAAAAAGAAGAAACAGATTGCACCAGTAGTGCCACTGTAAGTCAGGTTAAGTTGCCATCTACCCCCACTCCACTCCCAAACTTTGTTTTAATGCAGAAGCAAAAGTTACTTGAGCAGCTATTCCTCAACAGTGCTGTTTGAAAAACAAATGACAGAAGCATTTCTTACAAGCCCCAAAGATAAAATAACAATTTAATGCCTTGAAACGAGAAGCTGGATAACGTAGCAATACTGAAAATTCCTTGAACTTCCTAAAAGCAGCAATTCTCAGGCAGCAGAGATCAGAGCATTCAAAGAACCGATCGCCCTCAAATGATAATTTTTACATCTGACACAACACAGAGATTTCAACTGCAGTACAGATACCTCTAGGCAGCCGTTTAGGTTAAAACTACTTCATTCAAACATTTCATATTCTTTATTTCAGACAATTCAAATATGCGATTCACGCATTTCAGAGCTAAATCATGACTTCTTGTTTCAAAAAGTAAAAGGTGGTTTAACTTCTAGTACCCTTCTTTTGAATTAAGTCTCTAAAACGAAGCTGGGGTGAACAACATTTTTGAACTATTCTTTGAATACTGACATTTCATAAACACAGCTGTTTTTTGAAGATGTATTTTTTCACTTCAGCTTTTTGTATAAAGCAATTTTAATTACATTTTCATTAGCTTTACTTTCAAACATTTTCTGGAAAAAACACTTTTCTTATTCTGAAACAGAACTTTAGAATTTGTGTCATGTAGCTCACATCCCAAATACAAAGTTAAATGTAAGAATCAACTATTTTTTTCCCCTCAAACAAAATATTTTTTGGTTCTCTCTACAACGAAGCACGTTTTCCACAGTAAGGACTTCTGCCAAACTTAACATACAGCCAAACATCTAAATCCATCAATTCTTCAGGAAACAGGACCATCCAGCCTTTGCATGGCTCTGCTGATTCCAGTGTTCCAGCACTCGGATATCCAGGAGTCAAATTCTCATTGAAATATGTATCTCATATTTCTGCTTTCTTTGTCAGGCCGTTCCCTTGCAGTTCTAGATCAATACATTTACTTTTGCATCTCCTGGGCTTGAACGTGATGCCAGAACTACTTCTGAGAAGCTACCATGGGATCCCATTCTCCTACACGAAGTGCCAAATGAGCTCTTCGTCCCAAGTCCCAAATGAGCCAAATTCACAGTCCCCTTCTTGACTGCACCAAGAGTTTCTCGCTTTCCTCTCAGGTGAGGAAATCTGTGGGTACTTGGAAGGAAATGTTGTGCTTAGACCCACGAGCTGTGGAAGTCAGCCAACCCCACAGACCAGCGGCCGGCACGCAGGAGGGGAGCTCCTCAGTAGATGTGCCCATGAAACCAGATTTCTTGGTGCTGCATTTCTTACGCTCTTCCCTTATGGACAGTCAGGGTGGCAGGAAATGGAAGCTGAAGTCCTGTGTCGCTGCCTGGTGTGACATCTCCTCCTGGGATGCCATGTCCGCTCACACGTGCCTCCGAGTCCTTCGCTGTGTTTCCACGTGATGGCTTGAGCACCCATGCCTTCCATCCAGGCAATGCTGCACTTAGTGACACTTAAAGGTCCCTAATTTCACTGTCAAGCTTGAAAAATGCTTTACATTTGGGTCACTTTAGCAATTCTCTTAGACATTCAAAGATGTATGTTTTACAAAGTCAGGGTACTTTTTACTCATCCCATTTTGTTCACATATTTCCCCCATCACTTTTCAGTATAAATTACAATATAATAGCAGTGTAGCTTGTCATGCTCTTAGAGCACTAATTTAAAGCTGAAGCTAAACTATATCACTATCTAATATCTATAACAGCTTCCATCTGTTCAATGCAGTAATCGGAAACCAAGCATCCTAAACCCATTTTCCTGGAGGATACCTTTGCTAAGTTGATCAGAGATTCTCTTGCATCCTTGCTCGAGCTATTTAAAACAGACCCTTTGGGGAAAGCACTGCTTTCAATTTGTATTTTTTTTTTCTTTTTAAAGCACAAATTTTGAGGCTTAAAATAAATATTTAAAACCTTCCCAGCTGTCAGTAAAGGCATTCGAGCTTTCTAGGGAACCTGGAAGAAGCAGCTATGTTTAGATTTCTAATCACTTTAAAAAAAGACAGTAATTAAAATGACTATCCATTGGGAGTTGATGCCGTTCGCCAGGATACTGTTCGTCTTTGTGCTGCTGATGCCAACCAGGCTTCCAGAGAAAGGAAGAGAAACTGCATTACCCATAGCAGCAGAGAGGGAATTGCAGTTACCGGCTTGTGCTCCAGCCCTCCCCTGGTTAGCTGACACTTGCAGGACTCTGCGTAACTGCAGCAATAAGTAGATTCCTCCCCAGGGTTCATGGGACCATTTGTATCTGGTATGCAACACGGTGCATTCCCAGCATCAGGCTGCTGCAGCTTCACGAGGATAATTCATCACTACTGCAAATGCAAATGCATGTAAATACAATACATGAACAAGACGGCTTTGCTTGAATTTATCGGCATGCACCCACTTCCATCGCGTGTCTCCTGTGATTACTCGATTAACGTCTTTGCATGCACACGTGTATTTGGGCACAAAAACTTCAAAGGAATGCCGTGTGTACTAAACGCAAATCAAAACCAAAATTTGCTCACGTGTTACTTTCTTTTTGCATGTGTTCAGAATTTATCTTTTACTCTCGCCAGTGAAAAGTCAGCTGTTTACACCTTAACAACATCACTTCTCAAATTGCTGTCTAGCCAAAGCATAATTAGAAAGATATCATCATGCACCGCGGCATGTTGTGATCCGTTGGTATAGTTACACCGTGTCTAGCAGCATCACCTCTTCTTTAAAACCTTGATGAGAAACCACAGGTACTGGTTCTCCCATTTTGCGTGCCATGCGCTGCAGTCACTCCCAGTCTGCTGGAAAATTGCATTTGGACATAGGGAAAGGCAGAAATTCTTCAATTTGCAAGGCTTGATTTTGAAATCAAAAGGAAATCTGGCCAGTCAAAAGAAAGGCAACATCAAGTACTATGGTGCATCTAAATTGATTATTTATTTATTCTTTCATCCAGTTTGCCTTTGATCCTTTTTAGGTGACTTATTTTGTTTTAAAAATCATAGAAATTTTCATCAGTTTCCTTTTATTTTCTATTCATCTCCTTTCTACTACGTATTTGCTTCTTATGGATTGTCTGTAGTTTTGCTGTGACTTCCATCTGTCAGATTCTTTGTTCCATTTGATTTGCAGTCTGGTTAATTTTTTTAGGTAGACTTTTTCATTACTCTCCTTTTATTCCTTTACTACTTCAAATATTCCAGTCATTTTATCTAACCCTTTCATTTCACTGTTTTTCTTCCCTTTTGTGTCAGCATCTGCACTGATTTATACAGCCCACAGTTTTCAGGTATCTGCATCCCATCATCTTTCACTAATTATTCAGCTCCGTTGCCAATCTGCAATTCTAACATCTGCAAATAAAGGCTGGGAAACAGGATTTGACCTATTTGAATATTTGCTTAGTGAACTGTTAGGATTGTTGGCATCATTTCCATTGTTTCTTTGATTGATTACATTTATCATTTATGAAGTTACAGATTCACTGCACCGTATTAAGGCAAACGGCCGCCATGCTCAGGAGCTAAATTCTGTCACAGAATTATTTTAACAAAGGTTTCTGGCTCCTTGGTCCTGGTGACGACAGAGAAACGCAACCCAAGGCATACGGGACGCAGGAAAATAAGAAAACATCTGTTGGTGGGTGTTCAGAGCCCAGGTATCTCACTCTAACCTCGGCTTGGGTGGCAACTGCAGCGACAGCCCTCGGCTAGAAGGCTTTAGGAAACAACAGCTTTTAAAAGAGATGCATTTACCATCGAGATCGTTCTCGGGTGTTTCCGCTGTGTACCAGTCCGAGGGGGGGCCTGTCCCATTCACTGTCATGGCAGCCACTTGGAAACTGTACTGGCTTCCTTTCTCAAGTCCTGTTTAAAAATTAAAAAAAAAAAAAAAAAAAAAAGTAAACAAAAATCATACAGAAAGAAGAAAAAGAAATTAATGACAATAGCAGAGTTTGCAGTAGACTTTGTGCAAAATGAAATCTCTAGTAATAGTCCACTGGATTTGACATATGTAAGGAAATACACAAAAATGCATATACACATGTATATATATAGAATATATATTCAAATATATAGAAGCGCGTTCCCCCAGCACACCGCAGCCCCACGCAGTGTCTCACTGCCCGGTTTGCGGACTGTGCTATATGGCACACGTACGTGGGGATGTCCTATGGGCAGCACCCTCCGAGCAATGCCTAGGCAGGGATGTAGCAGAACAGCTGGGCGGGGGGGGTCGTTAGACACCTGGGAAAAGAGATTTTTGACCAAAAGAAAAGGCTTCAAAAATTGACTGAGGGCTGCACCGGCCCAGGACTAGTTTGGGTCGTAATTCCCATTGGTTGCACACATACATGCAAAATTAATAGAAGTCCAAATAGTAGAAAAATGAAGAATTGTTTTACATAACTAAGCCCTTAATTGCACACTTCACAAGAACAGCTCACTGCCTCTAACACGCAGGGCACTGCAGGTACACTCTCCTTATGCATAAAATTTGCAGGCTAGGAACTAGGTAAGCAAGTGAAGAGTGTTTTGCCTTCTGGTGCTCCTGATTAACTTCAGAGCACACAGATCAGGCAAAAAAATATAAAGTCTTACCAATATTATGAAATAAGCACAAATTCAGAAATAGACGTTTTCCTTTGTGGCTAAAGCCATCAGAAAACAATTACTGCAGCGTTCCTGAATGTGCCACAGGACTTGCAAGTCCCTGAGGTGGGGATATAGGTTTATCTTTTTGCTCAGTCTATACTGACCACAAAGCACAGGAAAAAAATATTTCACTTAATTGCAAACATTCTCTGGAGAAGAATGCTCATAATTAAAAAGAGCAGTTTAACATTTAGCGGACATGGAAGCCTACTCTAAAATTGATAGCAGCTATTTAAAAACCTGCACTGTAACTCTAAACTCCTTCGCTATTGCGAAGATGTTCTTATTACCCCGTAAAGCACCTGCCTACCAGATAGGATTGCAGCAAAGATGTGAAGTGCCTACACGTTAATATTTAAAATGTCCATTTAGAAGAGCCACACAGCTCAGTCTCCAGCAACCACAAAATATGCATGCAGCAGGTAATAATGAGATCTGGATATTTTTCTTCATTGCTTTCTGAAACACGTATTCCCAAGCTCCATAAAACAAAGCACTTCCCGTGGGGCCGGCCGGAGGCATCGGCAGGCAGGAGGGCCGGGGCTGCCTGCAGCCCCCAGTCCCACCAGGACTCCCACAGCTCTTCAAGCCCGGAATAACTGATGTGAAAGAAAGAGTTTGCTCAGGACGCGGGGATCTACCGCAATAGAGATTAACTTGCTCAGCTCCCACGCGGCAGACAGAGGCTTTAACTTCCCGCAGCCTTTCCCCCCCCCCGCCGCCGAGGGCGCGATCCGCAGGGACGGGATCTGTGGGGATGGTGGTGGTGGAGCTACGGAGGTACGTGCCTTCGCTCTGGCACTCGGACTGCATCGCGATGTTTTCTTCTCTAAGCTGTCAGAGCCGCAGCAACTCCAACATCTGAGCGGCTTTCATCATTATTTCTACTTTATCTGCCAGAAAATAGATCCTTTCCAACTTGCCTAACGTGCTATCGCTCCCCAGAAAGTACTCGTTTGTCGTGCAGCCATCAGTTACGTGGCCTTCACAAGAGGTCCCATGGGGACTTCGGTCAAGAGCCTAGGTTAGATGACCAAGTTGAGATTTCAGTATTTAAGGTTTTCCTCGTAAAAATGGTCTACTTTTGCTGTTATTTAATTTTGAAATAAAATACCGCTTTTCCTTCCGAAACAGAAAAATGCTATTGTTTATTCTGAAATATACAATTCAAAATTACTTCTGATTCTCACAGATTTACATGTGGAAGTAAACATAAAGCAGGTCATTTGAGGTAAAATCACGGTTATACTGAATTCAGTGGCAAAGGTGCCATTGACTTTGCCAAAGTTTAATTTTCTCCCTTGATGCTTTGCTGCTTTCTCAGTTATGTCTTGGGCACAACGCAAGAACCCAGGTGAAATTCATTTTCACCCACTAGAATTCACTGTTACCCTTACGATACTCATCTGGCTACTTTCATTCATTGCAATTATAGTTTTTCTATGATCTACTGTTGCACTTTTTATTCTGTGAGGAGATATTTTCCATTGAAAATCTTGGAAAAGAAACTAGGGAAATCGATTATTTTTGCACCCATGAGAAAATAGGAGATGTTGACTGAGTGCTCTAAAAAAACATCCAAGGCTTAAGATATTGCACACAAGAAATGGGGCTTCAAATTCATTAATGATAAAATCCAGGAGACAAACATATGATAAAAGCATTAAGGAAAAGATTGGTTTAAAAGAAACACCATAAAGACTGTCTTCATACAACACAATAAATGCTACCTGCCAGCAAAGAAATCAATGTTCCCTTGAAGTGAAAGTATATTTTATTCCCAAAGCATTTAATTCATCAAAACCTTGCAAGGCTGTACCATGTGAACACTGACCTGTGAACAAGTACCAGAGGTTGTTTGGCTCCAGTGTTTCAATCTCACCCCTGCGGGTAGTCTTTCTATGTCGGATTTTATAGCCCGTAATAAATCCATTTTGAGTACCTGGTGGTGGAGGCAACCAGCTAACTTTGATGCTCTGTAAAAAAAGAGATATTATTGTTGATTTTTTTTTCAAAGAAACGACAGAAATAAAGCACATGAAATGAATTTAAAAAAAAGGAAAAAAGAAAAAAGGGTATGTTTTTCTAATAACAACATGTATTCAACTAAGTTGTTATTTTGAGAACAAAACCATATGAAATCTAAAAAGATTCACACTGGGATAAAGAAAACCATGCATTCTCTAGCAGTGGATGGCTATAGAGACAATGGATTTATATAGTAAATTTTCTCCCTTTTCAGAAATTTTTCATTTCAACAGGCTACTAGAATAGCTACGGTACCAGAAACATCAGCTCTGGGGTTGAGTAGACACGGCAAGTCATTTCGCTTTTCAGCCTGAAGTGCCAAAGTCACCTCTTTCTGACCGTAGGATACCAATATCAACCTGAGCAGTCCTAACAATTCTGTGCCATTTTAATTCCATGGACATTCACAGAGACATTACATTGATATAATGAGGGTGCAGTAAAGAGAGTCAAACCTCTTGGGAATAAACTTATTGCCGACCCCAACACGTAAGAGAATTTTTGTTGAGCCATTCGTCAGAGTCAGCAGCAATGCAATTAACCAAGACCAATCACTTTTTCTAAACATTGCTTGTCTAGCCTAGATTGTATGAGGGATCTTAGCTCAGCCTAATAGCCCAAACTGAAACTCTCCCTTCCTGATGCGTCCCGACACATCCTTACATGGCCAGACACCTGCCTCTGCCACCTCTCTCCTTGGAGAAAAGTCTGAAGGAATTTTGTCACTGCGATACAGAAGCCGGTCCATGTTGTCGTGGTTTAACCCCAGCCAGCAACTAAGCACCACGCGGCCGCTCACTCACTTCCCCCCCGAACCCAGTGGGATGGGGGAGGAAATCGGGAAAAGAAGTAAAACTCGTGGGTTGAGATAAGAACAGTTTAATAGAACAGA
>JAOBAS010000072.1:82316340-82327424 GCA_025311575.1 Elanoides forficatus | reverse complement strand
CTCCCAAACTCTCCTGTTTCTTGGCGAAAATCGGACGTCTGTCCCCGAGAGCCGACACGGCCGGGGCTGATTCTCTCTGCTCCTTGAGGCTCGACCCTTCGCTCGTTGAGAGAGACGCCAAAGTGTTCGACGTGAACCTTTTCACTGACCTCGAGGGGAATTTTTAACAGGCACACCTCTTTTTCCTCTCTCTTTTACTCTCTTTTATTCCCTTATATGTACTTCTCTTAGTATCTTTATGCATGCATGTGTACTAACCTGAATAGTCTATAGTAAGTTACAGTAAGTGCATTATAAGTTATTAAGTTATAGCAAGTATATTATATTATATTATAAGTTAATACTTTCAAATTTATACTTAAATTACTGGTGTGAATTTATTCAACTGTGAATGAATTTCAGGCTGCTACTGCACTCATAACACTTTTAGACATAAACCGTTGCCCAAGTCTGGGACTAGGAGTTGATGCAACCGCACCTAGACTCTGACAGGAGTTTAGAAAGCGAGGGGGTCTGCTCTGAACCTTGTGACTCAACGGGAGGGTCTCCCTTACCCTTTCCCACATTCCTTTTTACCCTAGTATGTTTTTGGCCCCTATATACATAAGTTTAGTCTGATTCTAATTTAATTTTCCTGTTGCATTTCATCCATGTACTAAGTAACAGAGTGAACCTTGCCATTGAATTCTGTGAAGTCACGCTTTTATACAAATTTCTATAAAATCATTTTTCTATTGCTAATACAATTGGAGGTAATTCTTTAAGTGGTCCAAACCACTCCTTTTTGTGACATAAGGAAAGTAAAAACTACTTAGAAGCCAGACCTATGGAACCTACAGAGATCCTGTATGATTTTTTTTTTTTATGAAATAAGGGTGTCTTATTTTGAAAGACTTTAGCTCAATATTTTCAATGCTCTGGGAGAACAAATTAAGATCCGTTATTTGTTAATGGTATCTTGACCATCAACAGTTTAACGTGCTTGTGTACCATGTGGTTCATGCTCCCAGCTGTGGATGTGTCAGCTTAGACCCACGTGGGACACAGAAGTGCCTTGCAAAAATACAGGAGGCCTAGGGCAAGGGAAGAAAAAGGAGAGCATTTCACAGTGTGTGCTGTGAACGCCCAAAATCCTGCTGGAAACATCTGAAAGTATCAGTAGTCAAGAGGACAGGTTTTTTCACGTGCTGATTTGCAAGTGTAGGAGCAGAAGGGGTGAGGTTTAGATCCATTTTTTCCAACCAGTTCTGCTCTTCTATGACCCTCACTGAATTACCTTCCAGTAACGTGATTCTCAGACTTGGGCCCCACGCCTTTGGGCACAGCCCTGGACTTTATTTCCTGAGCCTGCAGTAGGACTCAAGCTGTAGTCACCAGAGAGCCTCTTTTCTCAAGCATCCAAACCTGTTACGGTAGGTGTATGAGTGACAGAGGAAGGCACTTAATGCAAAAGCTGTATTTCTCCCACCCTCTCCTGCTGCCCTCGGACCCGCTCCCCTCCCACCGCCCCACAGGCAAGGGGCTCTCCTTCTACAACCAACATGTAAGCTGCAAATTAATTTACAAATACATGTTGAGGCTGTTGGCAGTTGCCTTGGATACGAGCAATTTTTAAGTCCCCAAGCATAGTGTTTCATAAAACCACTTTTTTTCACCCCAAGAGAAGATAAGAAGAAGAAAAAAACCTGGGAGGATTGTTAAGGTATGAAGACCTTTTCAGCCAGTATTATCTCCTCAGGGTATTTCTCTTCTGAGCTACGTCTCCAAACAGCTCTTATATTAAAATTGCATGATCAAATACTTAAACCATTTGATCACCACAGTCTTAAAAGAAAAAAAAAGGAAAGCGATAGTAATGATATACTGGGGGAAAAAAACTTAAGGATAAAAACGCCTCTGGGTGTCTTCGCTAACTTGAAAAGAAGAGAAGATGAAACATAACCAGATACAAGGCTTAGAAGAGTCAGGAACCTCAGGCAAATACTTGCTTATGGTGGCAAAGGAACAAAACAAATAGAAAATAGTGAGGTTTGAAAACAAATAATGAAAAAAGTAATAATTTCCTCTCTCTCTGCAAATGTAGAAACTTCTAAGGTACAACTGCTTCCAAAATTTTGTTCTATATGTTTAAAAAAGACTTTGGAAATAATCATGGACAGTGTAACTAAGTGCTTTTTAGCTGTGTGGCATATGGACATTTCAAAATAGTATGCTTAGACCAACATTTAAAACAATTTTAGTGTTTCAAATTTGGTGAGATTCCTCCAAGCTAAGTTTAGACACTTAACAAATCAGGCTATTTTTATAGTTGTTGGTGAGAAAAAGGAATGTCCAAAGAAATTCACCTCCAGTGCCTGTCCCTAGAATTGCCCATTTTCCCCCTGACTGCACAGGACAGCTGGCCTAGCCACTGATATCTGGCTTTTAGAAGTCAAAGTTAGGACAGGTGAATCTTGCTTTCAGTTTCTCATTTTATTAATCAGAAAAAAGTCCTTGCTTACTGGGGTTTTTGGGCATTTTTAGACATTTCATTGCACAACTAAAAGTAACTTGTACTACTTTTGTAAGTACATTTGAAAACGATACCTTTTGAAGTAACTAAGACACACCATTAACTTGAAAAGATCTTTTTTTTTAAAGAACATCATATTCATGAAAATTTTCAAAGCTTTGACATCTCCTTCAGAGTTGGGCTAGAAAGTTTTCATCAAGAAAACAACCCTTGTAGTAGGAAAACCCATCTACAAAATATTTCTATAGCTGTAGTGATATATTTCTTTTCATTTTAACTCTTCCTTCTGCCAATGACAGAATTACTCACAATGAACGGTTGCTCTCAGCTCTTCCTCCCTCCGCTGAGGATGCTCTGGGTTCGAGTGACCAGGGCACACGGAGTCGTGAACCCCTGGAAGGCCGACCAGCGAACCGACACGGATGCTGCCGGCAGCATCCCGGCCAGGCAGGAGTCCCGTTCCTGCTCAAGGGCTGCTGCGTTGCCTCTACGGCACGCAACGTTGCCTCTACGGCATTTGCCAACATCAGATGTACCGAGGCAGCAAACCCACCCGCAGAGAGCTGCCTGTCAACGTGCAAACAAACTCCTTAAAGTCATTCAACAGCTGGCAAAACCATTTCTGATCCGCAGTACAATTTTTATTCATATCAGGCAAGGAAAGGTTGAATTTCACCTCCTTCCTTCGCAACACCTGCTAAATATTGCAAGCTCATAAAGGGCTTCAGTCAACTATAAGAAAACGAACTGGAACTTTACAGGCCTGGGGATCAAAGCAACTATCAATACTTCAATCAAGTTTTCAATTACAAATGCATTTAATTGATTAGCACTTAGCAGCACCTGTAGTTGGCTATCACTTTAATTACTGATTATACCAATACTGATTACTTAAACGATATCTGCCTGAGAGCCTCGTGATTAAGAGTTTATAAAGCAAAGGGCACAATAATTTCAAAATAATTAGGCTATTACGATTCAGCTTAAAATAAAATCGCAAGAGTATTTTAAAAAAATACACTCCATTTCAAATGTTAATGCATGCACCCTCATTATGCTGTGCTGGTATCAGGAGCTGCCCAGAGATCCCTCAAAGGCAGCTAACTCCCTTCTTTCTCTGGAGGAAGGTGTTAGCTGCCCATCGGCACAACCGACCAAACACCGTCACCGCCACAAACCACAAAAGGAGGACATGAAAAAAGCACAATGAAATAACGCATCCCTAAACTTGCTTATTAAATATTTGTGCTCCCGCAGCAGTAAAGGAGGTTCCTCCTGTTATAACATGCAACGGAGCAACGCACGCTGCATTTGGAGACTGACGGAGTTCCTGTGTCTGTTGCCTGAGTGCCAGAGCCTGTCTTAGCTTTGATGCTAATTCTACATACGATTTTTTTATAAAGCCACTCAGGCTTTCCTTTTTGCAAATTACACGTTTTCATAACAATACTACTGAAATACTAACTGCGACAGAGGTTTGCGAGTCTCAACATGCGTGAAGGTTCCTGTGGCAAGGTAACACAGGAGCGCAAAGCATACCGGCTTCTCACGACGTACTGTTAACCTGGAGAGCATCTCTTTGGGCCTCTTATGTAGAAAGCATAAAGAGAATTTCCCAGCAGAAATGCTCAGATTTAAAGGCCCAATTCGGATGCTATTTTGGGTATAGAGGTTAGTTAGTGAGTTTCGGAAAAGAAAGGAACCATCTGGTGCTATTCAGTGTGCATCGTGCGCTGGAACAGCTCCCTGAGCCCAATCGCGGGCATTGAAAGGGCTGGGAAAGGGCTTGGACAGGATCACGAGCGAACAGCTAAAACGAGGTAAATTCCACAAATGAGTATAAAGCTTTTGTTGAATTGCTCAAAGATGGAAAATGATTATGAATGATCCTATTAAAAAGACCACGGAAACAAGACATCAGAAGATGCAGGGACAATTAGCCAGGCTGTAGATCTTAAAAATAAACACTTCTGCCCCTGTAAATTTTCAGGCTAGGCTAGGATGTGTCCCATCCCGCTTCTCAGGACTGCAGAGCATTGCAGAGCTGTCTCCAGGGGAAGGAAAGCCCCCTCTCAAGAAAAGCAGAAGGCAGCTATGGGGAGGGACATTGCTGCCTCTCTGTGTAAAACTCAGTCGCTTCTGTTTCTTTTCTTTCTGTAACAAAAAGCACACCCTGTGAAATACCTTCTTAAGTTTTGCTGACAAAACTTTATTTCTTTGACAACATCCCTGAATTGCATGCATTTTCTGTGCCCTGTTCAAAATTGGCACTCTGAAGTACTTCTAAGCTTTGTTACATCCATTTATTCACAGAAGTGTGTTACTTTTCCTTTTGATTATAGGAATATATCTCCTATCACTAAGTTTGGGGCTGAATGCTAATAAAATGTCGGTTTGTACAACTGTATTTTAATGATCACACAGCGGTGAAGTTTCGGACTATGAGAAGACCTGAAATACGAATGTACACTGACCTTGTCTCCAATTAAGTCCCTGGGAGAAGTTCAAATGAAACGAGAAGGGAAGGTTCTGGCCCTGTTCTTTAGTTATCAAAGAAGTGGCTGGGTCCTGGTGATTGTAAAGCTTAATTGAAAACAAAAATGGAGCGTGAAGACCCACAGGTAGACTTTCAAATTTAAACAAATACTCATCAAAACTAATTTGTGATTCTCGACTCTCACCTCTTGCGTGCCCTGACTACACACTGCCTTCAGACTGCACATACGTAATTCTGTGGCTGCTATGAAAAAACCCTCCAATTTCCTCATTTATTCAATATAACGCGTCCAGAACTTGCGTCTTACAGGACGGCGACTCCCCCGATGTCCCAGGCAGGTGCCAGTGGAAGGCTCAAACGCAGCCTCAAAATAAGGGGCTTCTCACGCATATGGCTAGGTTATCTAAACGGACACAGAGGCACTTCTCACAGCTCACACCTCCGATGAAAAAGTAAAATTTGGCATTTCATGAGAAATTAAGGTGCTCTGCCATTTTCCCCTGGGTTAATCTGTCCCAGATACCAAGGACAATCCCACTCCAGGGCCCCATTCCTCAGCCTATGTTTATTATATTAGCATTTTAAAACCTGCCCACTGCTTAATTCCTCCCCATTTTGTACCCCAAGGCTGATCTTGGTCATTAATTCTAATTGAACATTATCTGTGCTTCTGCTTTCAGCTTTCCAAGTCTCTAAAACACTGGCAGAAATATAAGGGTAGTCCAGGTATCACACGTTGCCTTAAATAACTCTAGCTCCAGCCAGCTGTGAAAACACAGAATCTTCAATAATTATTTCTGGGTTTATCTCTATGTTTTTTTTGTTTAATTATGTTTTTCTTTAAAATTTGAAGTGCTGGAGGTCCCTGGAATTATCATGGGACCCAGATGCCAAATTCATCTGGGAAAGGTAAATGACTGGAAGTCACTAGACAACCAAACACATTATATCGATTTTTAGGATTAATAACAAGGGTCATTCAGGATAGGCCTTTAAATTTTGTACCCATTGGCATCTGTTTAATTAAAGACTTTTCATTCCCTACAGTCATTCAATAACATTAAGCGAGGCTCCAGAAAACATAATCTCAGACATAAAAATGTATTTTCTATTTTCTAGTTCTTCTAACAAGCACTTTTGCTTTAGGGACCTGCAGCTAGGCTTTTTGAATCAGCATCAGAGCAGCTGTTGGGACACTTTCAGTATAATCTTTCTCCGCCCCCAAATCAGCCTGAATTTGCAGAACTCAGTGGGATTTGCCTAATTGTCTGCACTCCTAGAAACTATACCAGTCAGTGATAAGTTTAAGGCAAATCTCTGAGGCTTGAAAGTCTTGTCCTGAACACCTCCCGTGAGATGTATTTATAATTGGTACCTTAGTTGATATACAGACCTGCAGAAGGATATTCTTCTCCAGTGAAGGACACTGGATGTACTCCAGCCTCAACTGCTGTTTACTACTAGAGCTGAAAAGTTCAACTTTGTTATAAATCTGCTGCTGGACTTTCAAGGTTGGGTTCATCCCAATTAATTTACGTACATAGCTGAAGCATCCCAGTAGTTGGTCAGAGAAGGATGTGTCATCTATCTGAACCACCCTTCAGGAGCTGCCTGCCACCTTATCACTAAACCAAGCAGCACTTAGGGTGCGGCATTTCAGATGCACTAAATTAAGTGCCTAAGTTCAGGTGGAATGATCAGTCAGGTACTCCATTAATCTGGATTGCATCTGAGCCGTGTTGGAAGAGAAGTTAATATCAAAATGACAACGGAAAGCAGCAGAAATGTCACTGAAGTACAGAATGGTGTAAGTTGGAAGGGACCTCTGGGGGTCATCTAGTCCAACCCCCAAGTATTTATTTAACACTTATTCAGAGACAACCCATCATGGTTAACCTTTCCAAAAGCAACCTGCACTGCTGACATTTCCACCATGTTTCACGGGGACCTGGCCGACTTGGTGTCCTGCTGCGGATTTTCTAGGGGATGCTTCCCAAAATGAGACACCTCAGCTCACACTGTGCTTTAAAGAATGTCAGTCCTCATTACCAGCCTCATTATCTTGAATTAAGAGCATGAACATGATTATTTAGTTCAGTTTTCTGAGGGCAGTGCAGCCCTCCCATCCGGCAGCTCCTGTCCTTAGGCTCGGCACTGCACGTGCCAGGCATCACTGCACCCTCCAGCCCTCCCAAAGGAAGAGACTGAGCCTTTTAGCCTTTATTTTAGCCATTATTTCCTTGGAAGCAGAGCCCAGATTCGTAGCTTCACAGGCCAGAAGGGATCTTTGCGACCATCCCCTGCCTGGTGTAACAGAGTCTGTGAGACTGCTCTGGATTAATTCTTGTCTGAACTGGATAAAGGAGAAATCTGGTTTTGCCTGACCTTGGGAGAAGGGACAGATCTGTTCAGTTGAACACACCAAAATGACTTACGTTGGTATATTTTGGAAGTTTTGTCGTATTTTCAAGGAAGAGATAGACTTGTACAATGTCGCCAGAATGAGCGACTGGCCAAACTTTAATTACAGCCCTGCTGCCCAGTGCCACTACATTAAAAAAGTTATTTTCCTTTCAGAAGATTTAATGTCATAATGTTACCAATAAAGGAAGGCACAATAGAGTTGTCAAGAAAAATGAGAAATAATCCCAGCTACAGTCCTGAACAAAAGCCCTTCAAAGCAAAGCGTGCAGTGATCTAAATAGCCTAGCATGCGGTTGTTATTCTTTGACTAGGTAATAAATACAGCAACCTTTACAAACGGATTTTAGGAAATAACCTGTTACATTAACAATGGGGTGGATTCCCACCTGATGATCACAATTAACCACCCCAGTCAGGAATATCACTGAAAAGAAATGTCTCAGAATAGCAGAGGTAGCATTTCTGGCACTTTTGACCCTTAGAGCTACATCCCATTCAAAGAAAAAGTTGCAGTGTAAGAATTTATAAAGGCAGTGATCTATCTGTCTGAGTCCTGCCTGCTCTCATTATCATGGGCACAACGTTTAGGTCCTCGAGGGAGAACAACTGTCAAAATCCTAAAAAATTCAAAGTTTTCAGAATTCATCAAGTAACTTAACGTGCTGTGCACAACACGCTTGTTCACTAAGTAAATTAAGGGACTGGTTTCAAAGCAAGTACGTTTTATTGCATCAGACTGCCATAACATCCTCCCTTGACAGGAGGAGATGCTGGAAGAAGCTGCTCTATGCCTTTACTCATGCCATTTAAGAGCTTAGGGCTGGGCGGTGGAAAGCCATCACGGCGGTGGGACCGGAGCCTGCCTCCAGCAGCCTTCACTGGAGTTTGTCTGAACGGAGTGCAGGATCAAGCGCCTTCCTTCCAGCAAAATATCTATAAATACAGGGAAATGGTGCACGGCGAGTCATATTCAGCTGCTTTCATCTCTACTCAGCAAAGCATTGCTCCATAAACACTACCATCGTATCTCATCCTATACAATTTTCCTCTTAGGAAAGACACAGGACCAGTGCCTGCACATCCTGACCTCTGGTAGCGTTACTAAAAGGCAGAGTAAAGAAGCAGATATTGCAGTCGTGATAAATAAAGATCACATTTGATGTTATTGTCTTCTTTTGAGTGAACACGATTGTTTGGGTTTTTTTCTTTCCTTTACCATATCATTTTATTTGCAAGTGGCACATCATTACTTGGGTACCAGCCAGTAGATAAAGAGGGAAATTTTCACTTCACAACACCATATCGTATTGCTCATTTGCCTTAACTTTACAGGGAGGAGAAAGCAACCATTAAAAAAATCAGAAACCTTTATCACACACTGCTTGTGGAAAAATAATTTCAGAGATTTTTCCAGTTTGAGTAAATTACACCAGAGGCCAACTCTTAGAAATTCCAGGCTGCCATTACTATGTCAGAAGTAAGTTTGTTGGTCCTATTTTTATCTGATGGGAAAACAAGCTATATAGCAAAGATAAACAGTCAAAATAAAGTATTATTCCAAAAATCCTGAAAATTTCACTCAAGAGCACAGCTCAGTCTTGCCATGCAGGTGAAGTCATTCACACCATACAGACGAACCAACAGAGATGCAACAAGAGCAGTCAGCAGTTGGGCTTAACATAGGACTTTACAAACACAGATTTCAGGATTTCAGCAGACTTAACAGACTCATCAACTAGCAAAACTGTCTCAAGTGCAGAGAGGTCCAAACTGCAAAATCTATACCTGTACTTCACCTCCTCGGTGCTCATAAATGCTTGGGCCAGGATCAAACCTTAACTTCACATATGTGAAGGCACAGTGTAACGCAGAATATGGACCCGAATGATAAAGCTTTGCCAAAGGTTTGTAATTCTGGTTAAACGGCTTTATCTCCTATTCATAGCTACTGAACAGTGCTGAGAGCAAATATTGCTAAATCCAACTATGTATTACGCCAGCATGCATTTATTTCCTGATGAGAAAAAGTTTGTGAAAATAGCAGGCATTTGATATAATCAATACACATGTACCCAGAAAAACACCACTGAAAACTAAACCAAATAAACACCAACGCTCTAATAACATCTACCGAGGAGTAGCCTTTGTGTAGGGTCAATGCTTTTTCTGCTACTGTGTGAGTTTTTCTTTTAAAATACCCATGTCATCCATCAGCACTGTTCATCCAAACCCCACGCTCCTTATCTTTGCGCCTCTGGCGTGCCCAAGATGCCAACGCTTATGGTAGAAACGCTCATGATTTACCTGAGGGTGTGCAGCATATATCCTGGTCCACAGAAATGCTTTTTCTCCTGGTGAATGCTCTATGAACTCTATTTCAATAAATAACTTGGACAAAAGAGACAAGATGAAGAGTATTGCTGCATGTAAATTAAGTCCTTATTGAGGAGAAAATAAAAAGGCAGCAGAGAAAGAACACTGGAGACTAAGCATTCACAGAAAGGATCAGAAGTAAATATATTAAAGTGTACACAGAAATATAGGAAACAGTTTAATAAATCAATACAAAGGATGTGAACAGATTTGAAGATATTTAGTTAGCCAAACAGCACTTAATACACAGTTCAGAAGGGACTTACTGAATCAAAGTGCTTCAACTGTTGCTGCAGATGATGATGGAGTCTCCTCCTTCCCCCAGGTGAGGTAGGAGATACCCAGCATCATTTGCCTTCACTATTCAAACAATAACATAGTATTGATCTCTTTATTTAGTAAATTTTATGATTCCTGCAAACTGCTACAGCTTCAAAAAAGTGGTTCTATATAAGAATCAGATTTTACGTATCACATTTTTCTTCACTATCTAAAGAAAAACCATCGCTAATAAACACTACACAGCACTCTGCTTCTCACCTCTTGAACCAAAGTTCCCTAAAGCCAAGAAAACTTTTTTCTCTTTTAGTTTCAACAGATGCTGGATTGGGCCCATAAACTGTATAATTAGGCACACAATCAGCATAATTTATTCTTCCATCAAATCCTATACTTGTGTATAGATGTAATCATCAGCATCTCAAAGATCACTTAGAAGGCAGGTGGCAAACCTGTTCCTTAAAAGTTTTATTAGACAGTCTATTCAGTGGAGACTACTCAGAGAAATGCTTCTCAAATAACTCAGATACTGTTAGGACAACTTCAGCCCCAACGAACGGAAAAAAAAAAAAAATATAAACTACTTCTTTCCTACTGCCACCTAGTTTAAAAAAACATCAAAATAATCTGAAGAGCACTGGAGAATACTACTAGAGCATAAATAGAAATTTTCATCACATGGTTTCTCAATTCTCTATGAAAGATAACATTAACCTTGTGAAAAGAGTTAATTCTGCATTAAAAGGGCACTCTGGGAGTTAAGGCTACTTTCAAAATTCTGAAGCAAAGCTAATTCTGGCATGAATGATCCCATAGCTATCATGTAATTTAAGCCCAGAAATAGGCTAATTTATAATTGTTTTATTCTCTAGAGACTGTTCTGTGAATTTTAAAGATGGGAGGACATATACTTCTGGCTTTAGTAGATCTATGGGATCCAAACTTTGGGTTTAGGGAGCCAATCTTGGTCTTAGTTTTTTGTTTCCACACCCCACCCCC
>JAOBAS010000072.1:82300084-82316326 GCA_025311575.1 Elanoides forficatus | reverse complement strand
GGCAAGGCTATTTTTATAACATAAAAAAAATCTTTTATGGCTTCCCTTTCCATTGGTTCTGCAACATAAATTAACAAGAAACATTATTCCCACTGCTATATACACATTACCAACAAGGAATAAGAAAAACAGCAACAGAAAAGCAAAAAACCCCTTAGGTTATATATAATTAAGACAAAAGGTCGTAAAAGTCATTAAATGGAAAAAGAAAGAAACCTCAGGTCTTGATTTTCATTTAGACCGAGAAATCTTCCAACCATCTGGCTGTGCAACAAGACCTCAAGGAGGCAAGAGTAAATTTACAACTCTTTTCAGGTACTATCATCCTTCCAGAATGGCATAAGCAGGCGTGGCATAAATAGAAACCAGATAATAAATCTACTGGAAACAGTTTTCTTTTATTTTCCAAATCTTTGGCAGTCTTATAGGACCCTCCAAGCAAGTCAGGCTGAGTCAGTGCTATGAGGGAAGGCTCCATGACACAGGAGGTACTGGGATGCCTTTACTCCCAACCCTGTGGGTGCTGGGTGCGGGACCCCCATGGTGCTGGGCACCCCATCGTGGGGACAGGCCACCCCCTCTCCCATCCTTGTGCCAGAAGCAAGGGGCTTTCTGGCCCAGGGGTTTTATTAACACTTTGCAAGGTTTAAAACTTTATGAGACATCCATGCTGGTTTTGGGGGATGCAAGGATGAAATCCAGACGGCGTATTCAGATCTTACAGACTGTGACGGATGTGCTCAACCCCCTTAACCAAACCAGCAGCAGTTTGGTACAGACTCCAAAGGAGGCAAAGGCCTGAGCCGTAGCCGGGCCAAGAACTCTAGGAAACCCGCAAAGGAGCAGAGTGACCCAGTGAGCACCAACACCTACGAGCTTGGATCACTGACCACGCAATTAACACATGAAAAGTGGGTGGTTTTTCCAAGACTCATTTATCAAGGAACAAAGGAAGTTGTGGGTACAAGGAGTCTTGTGCATACCTCTCCCATTGTATGTGATTTGACTACGAGCCAACCACTTAATCCCATAAACATGACAGCCCAAGCGAGCCTCCTTTGAGCTCCCCCTGCTAGGCAGCGTGGCTGCACAGCGGTAATCTCCCCTTGAGCTGGGACGTCTCTCAAGGTTTGAGATTCCTTACCTCAGACTCAGAAGAGATCCTTCCTTACCCAACGCAGAGAGACCCCTTATTCGCCACAGAGCCTCGCTAAGTGACTGATAACATGCTGAATTAATACTAACGAAATCCACGTAGCTAATTCCACCAGAGATAACCCATTGACCAAGTCGGGGACTAAGTCTGAATTCAGCCGCAGTTCGACTCCTCTCTGACAAGATGTCTAGAAAGCGAGGGGGTCCACTCTGAACCTCATGACTCAACAGGAGGTTTTCCTCACCCTTTGTATTAATTCCATTAGACACAAACCATTGTCCAAGTCTGAGACTAAGTTCAGACCTAGCCACCCCCAAGCTCCATCAGGAGTTCAGAAAGCGAGGAGGTCCACTCTGAACATCATGACTCAACGGGAGGGTCTCCCTTACCTTTTTGCATCTCCAGTCTCTGTGTAAATCATTCTGAATCGCTTCTAACTCGATTTTCCTTTGTATGTTTCCTCCATGTAGTAAGTAACAGAGCGAACCTTGCCATTGAACTTTGTTAAGTCACACTTTTACAACACCATATTAAAATCACTCTTGCTAATACCTTCGATGGTGATTCTTTAAGCAATCTAAATGACTCATTCTGCGACACAGACCCACTGGAAAAAAAACAAACAAAACCCCAAAACATATTCCATGTCCGTCAAGATGGCCAAAACCATATCAAAAAGTCTGCCCTACAGTTCTTGACTGCCCTCAAAATCCAGGCCAAGTTTCATAACAATTAACTAAAAGCGTGATGCCTTGCCTTCATTTCATTAAATGTCATTTCGCTGCTGAACCAAGTGAAGTATGATGACCCCAGCAGGTCCTGCCAGTAAAAGGAGACACCGGCAGCATCCCCAGGCTGCACGGGGCGAGGGGACAGCCTGGGCAGTGCTGGGGCCCCCGGCTGCTCCCCACATGGGCACCCACACCAGCAGATGAGAGACGGGGGTTGCAGGAGGGATGGAGCTATGAAAGAATAAATGAGATGATGGGTCTCGTCTCACTTTGACTAGTCATCACAAACAGCAAAACCCTAATGCTTGAGTCAAGACACGTGAAGGGAAGATGTCTTAACAGCGATATCAACAGTCATGCCACCACCAAATATTTTCTCCCTCTGGGGAGATAATTCCATTATCTTAACATTGTGACCACAGAGACAAAGCCGTAAATGTTTTAGGCACCTAAAATGGAATTTCGGACAAAGCAAGTGAAAACGTCAGTTGACTCCGAGGTCGGGCTTGGGAATCCCAGCATCCGTGAGATCCTATCACCTCCTCAGCAACGCCTAGCTGAACCCCAAAGCACAGCAGCAAACCCTCCTCTGCCCACGTCCCACTGCCCCGGGGTCTTGGGGGAGGCATTGCTGCACGCTGGGAACCCGCCAAGGGGGACGGATCCCAGCCCCTTTTCATCTGTGTCTAGCAAAATGTTCTGGTTCTGTTTTGCTGACTGTTTTCATCCCATTTCTGGCGCTAGCTTTGCAGTCACACCACAGCCATTGCTTCTTATTGGATACGGCCCCAAATCAATGAGAGAAGTGCTAATATTTCTTTCCTTCCAACATCCCATCCCAGCTGAAGCCTGTCCTGCATATGACATTTCTGCTGAGACCAACTCTTCATTAATGGAGTCTATTCTTTTATATTTTGTCTCAAAAACTGCATTTCTAGTGGAAATTACTTGAAGAACAGTCCATAAAGGGTAATTGCCCTATTTTTCCAAAGGTGATCCACACAGCCTGCTCATTCATCCTCATTTCACTGGGATCCCAAGACCAGAGAAATGTTCGGCTTTCTTTTTGCTGCTATACGATGTCAGCTAATGCTACTGTTAGGATTCCTGTGAATGTCATTTTAAAGTCTCAGTGATAGCACAGGAAGAACGGTGCATCCTAAATTAAAGTGACTGCTCAGGTTTCCTCAGCAGCGATGCTCCTTTTTGCTATTCAGGTGGCAGAAGCAGTACCCAGACATGAATGTTGCTGCATTTTACAGCAAGCAAGGAGGAAGTTTTCTAAGTGAAAATCCTGAAGGACAGACGAAGAGAATGAATGTGATCAAGTTTGATAAGAAGGGACAAGAAACCAGCTGATCCCCATAACTGGAGGCACATAAGGTATTATTACACCAACAATTATATTTCTTCCTATTTATACAAAAAAGATGTAAGCTGATATTTTTATTAAAAAATCAAATAAATGCTGCTAGGGAAACATTAAATCTGAACAGATAAGATCTCGCAGAATAAGGAAAGGCAAAAATTAAGTTCCTGAGAGTAATCACAAAGCCTTACGACTCTGCAGCACCAAGGCTTCTTTCCTGGCTAATTTATTTATGCCTCAAATGCTTCTTTTAAAGTGTACATTATATGCAGTTTAGACAAGCTAACTGAAGTCTTAAACACACTTCTCCTCCCCCCTCTGTGACTTTGACTGTACATGTTTAACAATGAAATCATACAGGTTTTGGCACCTACTGTTTTTACTTTTAATAAGAAAGTTTGGTGTCGGTTTTTTTCTTTTTTAAGTTCTGCTTTAGCATGTGTGTATAACGAGACAGTGACAAATGCATGGAAAATTTAAATAATTTTTAGTATTTACCCTGGCTCCTTTAAAAACTTTATGTTCCATAAGATATGGGGAAACAGACACCTCATCCTTATGGATACTAGAAGAGATGTGATGGGAAGGGAAGACCTCAGTGTTTACAGCTGTCGAGCAATCATACCCAAATATACCACATTAATGAATATGGCTCAATCTCTCTAGATCATCCTTGAACAGAAGGGTAAAACTGAAAGAAATCAGGGACAAGCCCCATCTGCCCTGAGGACTGCAGGGACTTGATAAAAAAAATGAAAAAAAAAAAAAAAAATAGTCAAAGTGAAATGTTGTCCAAAATAGTCCAAATGAAGTCTTTTACAGGACAGCAAACCCAACAGTCACTAACATCATGGGATAACAGATTTTTTCCCACACCTGCGATTTCATTCCTGTTCCTGGCACTCTGGAGCTTCTTCAGAAGACACCAGGGCCAGCTGCATTGCCCTGTAAACTCTAAAAACTAAGAGTTGTCACCGGGTAACTCTTTAAACAAATTTCATTATATTACTTTTTCTAGAGATGCGCTTTCTCCATCCCTTAGGAGCCTCCATACTCAGCATTTAGTGTCTGAAATATGAGGTTAAATGAAAAACTGGATGGTTTTAGAAATTTCACCCCATGTGGAAAAATGGAGTCCCACAAAGAATATCCCATGAGCTCTCTAACAAAACCAGTTGCCTAATAAGAAACCAATAATAAATACAGATGTCAATAAATAAGTTCATAAAATTCAGTTGGTGACAGTGTGGTATTGACTGTTCTCTGTACTATCTTATATTGCCTCTAAATGAAATTAAGGCCTGACCGTGGTGAACGCACAGCCGGAGCCGCAGGCGCTGCCCCAGAGGACTTTCTGTCTCGACAGACAGCACAAGCCCCTTAGGGCGAGAGGGCACCAGGAGAAATGAAGTGCGATACATGAGGCAAGCAGGACGCTCCGGCAGCCTTGCGGCTCCCCGCTTCAGCATCACCTCTGCCCCGCGGAGACAAGTCACACCGAGGCTTGCTACGCGCTCTCTGTCTGCATGGGAATCCATCCATCCCTCCCTCCCTCTCTCATTTTTAAGCATAAACCCGATTTTCCTTTTCAAAATAAACTCTATGACTCTTGCCTATATGTTCCAGAACTTAAACGAGTAGGAAATAAAGTTTCATTTTTCACTTTCCCACAATAATCATCTTGAAGAAAGCTACAGACAGTGCTTAATGTAAATCTTGTTCCTGGGTAAATTTACCTTCGAGACCTTTTGGGTGCTTATTTAAGTTGCCTGCGTTCGAGAAGAAATCAGTTTTTACATATACAGCAGCAGCTCTCAGCCAGGCCAAAACAACGAGGCTGCTATAGCTCTTCTCGCAGAGGAACTGGAGCTCCAGGTACCTCCTTTTCATAACTTGGAAACAATTATTGCTGTGGCTGAAGCACAAAGGAGTCTTCTCCAAACGAAACAAATCTCTTCAAGATTCAGAGCATCGTCTCTCAAAATATTGCCAAGCAAGCATGGAAATATCTCAATTTGCACGTCATCAGATTTGACAAGCCAAGACACATGTGGCAGCATCACCTTCGTAACGTGTTTTCAGGAGTTCCCTCCCCATAACTGGAGGATTTGGTCTAAGCCAGAAGTCAAGGTTAAAATCAGATTTTGGAAACCAGCAATCCAAACGATACTTATTTTAGGCCAGATAGGTAGGATCTCCAGGTGGGTCACGTAGCACAAACAGTGCCAGCACGCACCAGTGACCTTCGCAGCCCATCTTCTCATCGTGGCAGCGGCGGGTCGCCCTGCTTTGAGGGAAGAGCAGCGAAGCTCCGAGACAACGCTGTGTCCGAGGCACCACGCCGTGAGCATCGACACGGGGAAAGGCGCAGTCCCCTCTCGGGATCCCGTGCCGGCCCATCCGCTGCGGGATCACGAATCGCGGCTTCCGCGGGCAGCTCCGTCTTCGAGCTGTTGGCTCGCAGACCCCGTTGGCATCGTCAGAAAGCAGCGGGTTTCGTCGCGTCTAAAACCTTGGGCAGAACCTCTGATTAGCACTCCAGAGGGCACTTAGGAGGAGTTCAACAACTTGGCCTCCATTCCTGGTGCCTGGGAGGCAGAGATGCACTTCTGATCCATCTCCTCTGGCACCAAACCAGTAGCTTCTTTCCCCAGAATGCTGCACATGCCCCATCGTGTTTCCTCTTCCCCGCTCCCTTCCACCACGCCGGCTGAAGCCGAGCTGGACTTCACCGCCTGTGCCGCTCCGACAGAGCTGTATGCTCTGCGAGATCATCGGTGAAATCACCTCCCTGACCGACTTGCTCGCTAGCTGGAGACTGTATGTAAAAGTTCAAGCACTGGTGATGCTATTTACTGAGCTACATAACAGAAGAAAGTGTATAATATTGTGTATTATTCAAGATACGGAAAGGCTGGGAAGTAGCAAATTCGACAGAGAATGACTATGGCAGTAATTACTAGTGAACTAAAATGTGTGCTTATTTGCAAATATCTTAATAGCAGCCAAGCAGAAAGGTATTCTGAACTACCAGAAATCCCCCCAACTAGTTTTGGGGGCAAAGGCTGTTATTTTGTTGTTTTGTCATGCTGTCTAGCACAGTGAGGTCTTGAGCCTGTATTTGTACATGCCTAGAGTGCATATATACCACATTAATACAAGTAATAATAACAGCAGCTGCAGTAATTGCATGCAGTAATGTAACTTTTTTTTTCCCTTGCCCATTTTAATGAAAATCTGTCCCTCAGGGAACTCGGCACACGAGTACTGGGGGGAAGAGAAGAGCATAAAGTATATACAAACTATAAATGTCAACGGCAAGGCATCGCTCACGATGGTACCCAGGGGCCTAACTAGAAGCAGCAGAAAAACATTAAGAAAGGGGAAATTTAGGGTGTTTCAAGAAAGACAAATACTGATATCCAGTGATACATATGACAGTGACACTTGAACAATCCCCCAGCAAATGTGGTGGGAAAACACCAGCACTTAAATGCTCTACCAGCACATGGGGGAGGTGGGGGAAGAGAGGTAGGGGAAAGGAAAATGAAAAAACCAAACCTATAAAACTGACTGCTGGGACTAGCAGTGCATTAGCCGTGGTACCAGAGGACACAACAACTCCTTCCAACTCTTATTTCAGTCATTTTGGAGGGGAAATCTTGACCCAGAAATTATCTGCTGGTTCACCACGACGGTGAAAACAATGCTCTTACAGGCACTCAGTTAACCTCAGATACAAGTTCCCTTACCCTCTGTTAGAGCCAGGTTCAGATAAGCATATAACTTCACCACCAAAATGACAAAAATCTCCCCGCCAAGTTCATTCCTAATTTTTTTTTATTACCACAGATTACAATTTTCTTCTTTTAAAGGCCAATATAAATGCAAAAAATTATCTTCAATACTAGCAATTAAAATGCTACAGTGAAAATACATGAAGACAGTAAACCAATATGGCCACATTTTTACTGACACTGCCCAATCTTTTCCAATCGTTTGAGAAATGTTCCTATTTCGTTAACTGTCCTGGGCACATATTGCGCTGCAAGATGCGATCATTTCATTTCTGGCCTTCTGGTCCGTGCTGAAAAACTAATAAAATTATTGAGCTTATAGGCAGAGCCACACAACAATTAGTTTATTACCAAGGGGGCAGGGGGGAGCGCACCTCCTTCACCCCAGCCCAACACAGTGGCTATCACTATCTCTCTTAAATTAATAGCAGCAGCTGAGTCAGGTCACCACTGACCCCAGCTGCGAGCTGGGAACACGCACCATTCATTACAGTTACACGTGCAGCCAAGGGTGAACGAGACAATATTTTTACTCGGTGTTTTCTACTGTACCATCAGAACAAAGCTATAACTTTTAATCACGGGCACAAAACCTGGCAGAGGAACTGGGCTGGAATAGAGACATAAAACATGCAAAATGCAGCTTATGCGAGCAGACAGAAGACCCGTACCTCCGCACAGAAACTCTCCGTAATTACGGTTCTCTTCTTGAATGCAAAAATCAATATGGAGTTAATGGTGTTGTGATACTACCCGTGGCGGAGAGGGCAGGCGGAGCCGCGGCCGTGCCTGGTGTGCGCCCCGCAGCCCAGCAGGAGAAGTGCTGGAGTTACCAGTTTGTCCATCCAAGGGAAAGCCAAGGCAGGCAGGACACAAAGCGGGCAGCCGAGGCCATCGCTTGAGCTGCCCCTGCTCCAGGGCCAGCCCTCTTCTGGGTATAGAAGATTGTCTTGCACTAATCTACGGTTTTTCCGTCTTTGCACCAATTCTTGCCTCGCTTCTTGCTTTTTTACTTTAACTCGTTATCAGATAGCCGAAAGTCTTCGTACAGATCTTACTGACCTCTCTCATCAAAGATAAGACACGTAATCATCCCAGGCTGATTGTGCCTGCCTGAAGGTACAAATACACATAGGAGAGAAATAATACTTAAATTGCCAAGCCCAATATTACCCAAAAATGCAACAGGAACGTCCCAACTTCAGTCTGAACGGCAACACCAGCAAATAGAAGAGTTATGAAGGAACTCAGCTTACCTCGCAACACACACTATCAGCTGCATTTAGGCATCTCTTCATTCTATGTGGTATACTAAAATTTTGCCAAATATTAAACACTGCTAAACGTGTTCAGTTTATAAACTAAAGAACAACAACATACAAACCAGCAAAGAACAAGTCTCTGCAAACATAGATCTATTTTTCAAGGATTACCCACTTTTGGTGAGTAAAACCGACTAGTCAGACGGTTGTGCATGTCTAACCATGTCCTGTGGCTACACTGCACTCGCCCCAGGCTCAGAGCTCAGCAGAAAATGTGATGGAAAGCATTCAAATTTAATTGTAAAAAAAGAAGCATAGTTAAACCAGGGTATTTGTAAGCTTCAGAGTTCTAATTTCAATTTCACCACCGCCTGTTGGCTTGCATATTGCTACAAGCTAAGAGCCAGTTATTTAATGCAACCACTTGTTATTGCTTCAATATTTCAACCATCTTTATAGCATCTTTACGAAACGCCCTCCAAGTTGCTCAGCCAGAGAACTGGAGCTACAGGAGAAGTCAATGCTACCAGGAAATTGGAAGTTCTTCTAGTTTGGTTTTCTATTCGGGTATTGCATTTTTCAGTTTTATTTTGTATCAGCCATTTCTACTGCCAAGCACTGAGGAAGAATTGGGGTGTGCACAAGGCATCCAAGGCCACCTCAAACCTCAGAGTAGCAACCTGACTCCTTGGATTGGACCTTTTTTATTCCCTTAATTCAGTTTCTAGGAAAAAAATGGCAGTTTTAGCAGGCTTCTTACAAAGACACTTCCAGGGCTGTTTCTTTTTAGGTGGAAGAAACACATGAAAAAGCAAAACTAACAAATAAAGCAGACAACTCCCACTTTTACATGCACTTGCAGCTCATTTTTCCTAGGACATCAGAGCGCCTAGGCATTCCCTACCAGCCTGGATGCTGCAGCCTAACAAAGTTTGCTCCTGGTTGCCTAATGACTCGCTGCGTGTCCCGCCCTGCATTTCAGTCCTTGCTTCCTTGTTGGCAAATAACTTGAATCGGTGAATCCATAGCTTTCTGAACCCAACATCTACCTGCTCTTTTTGCGACTCACGCCAATACAGCCACTACTCCGCAGTCGCGTAATTCGGTACGAGACGCCTGCCAAAACCCACAGCTTCCCGCATCGTTCCCTCTTCCAAAATGCGCCAAATATTTTTGCAGGAGGGTATACGAAACAATTTCCATTCAATGTTATAAAGTACACAGCCGTCCTCTGCTCTCATTTCGTGACCCCGCTCAATTCCCCTGTGCCCCCAGGCTCACTGCTGCGATGATCCCCCCCGGGTTTGGGCGGGCGGGCAGCGAAAAGGCAGCGAGAGCCCTGCCTGCAGCTGTGGGGACTTCTGGCAGCACTTGGGTTTAGACAGCACAGATTCGCTTTGTACATCCGCTAGCTTTAGGGAAAATAAGTAGTAACAGACGGGTTTTGACTGTCTTACCCGTTTGGAGTTGTTGACATTAATGACACACCACGTCTCTGCATCCACCCCTCCCTCCCCAACAGCTTTTATCACTGAAATAAATTTGTCCGCTTCTATGAGCGGCCCAGACTTTGAGAAGTGGAAACTCAGGCCAACAAATATGCCTGTCCGTCCCTGGAAAGGTGTGCAGGACACATGCAATGTCCTGCTTAACTCCTGCTTACCAGACCGGTACCTTCTGTTCAGCAGTTTGTTCTGTACGGCATCTCAAGAGTGCCCAGCGTTCGCAAGAGATGAGGGTTGCCAGCATTCAAGACATTGCTAAAATAATTTTCTCTTATATTACCATACCATTTGCTATTAATCACTGATGATACAGGCATTATCTCGTGACCTTGTACCATTATGTACTTTTAAGCAAATAAATTACATGTAAGGAACTGAAGACAAAAGAGAACATGAAGGGTAAATTGTATCAAGCACTCCTAAGTGCCTCTAACAATGATATTCCCATCCTGAAGGACAGGAAGAATTTCACCACTATGAAGCAGCTTTTCTTTTTTTTTTTAATTTTGCATGCATTCTTCTTTACAGTAATAAAAAAATAATTACGGAAAATGTCAAAAATCATATAAATCCGTACACTCTACTGTCAAACTGCAGAAGAGAAATTTTCTTTTATAAATGGCACCAGGCCAATATATTTGAGGATGATAAAAAAAACATATTGCCAGTGTGTATCTCTGCATAAAAGGCAATTAAAATATGATGTTAAGAAATGCTAAAGAAAATGAGGGAAGCACAAGTACTTGCTGTTTCTTTTTTTATATACTAAATAATACAATAAAAATAAAATCCAATTAAAAAACTCTGCCAATGCTGCAGAAATCTTATGACTCATTACAAGCCATCGGAAATCAAAGGAAGATAGACACCCAAATTATCTCACATCTTGAACCACAAGTGCTCAGACCGAGCCCCAGAATGAATTACTTCTGTGTTTATTCGATCATACAGCAGGATCCTGACTCGGTAAACTTTTATGACAAGCCATTCCCAAATTTCTGATGGCTCATTTTATTGTGTTTCAGTGAGAACAAAAGATCCTTGTCCTAATGAGTGAAGAAATAGCTGTTCATAATAAACACTGAGGCGGCAGTACACAGCCAGTTATTTGAAAGGACACATCGTTTAGGCTGAGCTTCTTCCATATGCTTCATCTCCTGATATGAACGGGGAAAAAGCAGGAATTTGCAAGTGCTGTAGCACAGGAGTTAGCGCCAGAAATACATATTTGTGCTGTGCCACCCCCTCCCCGTGGCACGCAGGCTCATCGCAGATCCTCCCGTCTAACCCTTGCAAACAGGGTACGTTTACTCCCAGATCTAAAGAGGTTCGGGGAACACGGAGATGTGCAAAATTCAGCTTTGAATGGAACTCCCCCCAAATGAAATACGACTTTCTGCTTCTATTTCTGTACCTCTTTTTTTCTCATCTCAAATAGTTTTTAATTGTAAGTCAATCAAACCATCCCAACTTCCACAGTTTGGATGCAAAAATCGTAAAATATTGAGCTCAGTCAAAAGAAATTAATGAGCATTTTTTCAAAGGTATTCTCCACTGAGTAACAGCAGCTAACCAACTCTGCGCTGGGCAAATTGCTTGCTGGTGTGATTAAATCACAGTTACTCAGAAGCAACACGCCTGTCAGTCTTCATTGAATTTGGCTGTATTAATACAGTTTTACTTTTTTAACGTAATTAGCAATAAATTCAATAAGAAGCTTAGATAACATCTTTCAAAATAAATAGGAAATGAGAAAACGCTGGGAGGAATAATCCAGCGCTGCCTTTCTAAACCCTGCTCGCAGTGCCAGGCTGGTGTTGCAGAGCATCTGCAGAACCAAACACCACGGGCAGCGGAGTTACAGATCTGGGGGCAAAGTGCAGGAGGAAATCACAACCATCCGACAGCCTGCATTAGGTTTTTCATTTGCTAAAAAAAAAAAAAAAAAAAAAAAAAAAAAAAAACACCACCAAAAACCACAACACCTTATATTAAGATGTTTATAATTCTAAGGAAGAGCCACGTAAGGTTTTTCCAAAATGTCCTTTCTTTTAACCCTTGCAGGCCAAGGAGTGAACGAGCTCTGCTTGTCTTGTGCGTTACTGCTCCTTTGCATCCTGGTTTATGCCAACTGGCAGCTACCTCTGAGCATGCAAAAGTAAGGGATTTCCATAAAAGTACCCTTCACCAAAGTGATATTTCTGGAAAACACCTCTCTAGAAACAATACTCTTTCTGTCAGCAAGACTGATATTCTTCAATAGCGAAAAAGTTACAATTTCTAAAACTTCCCAAATTTTCAGGTCCACGTGATTATTGTTCTACCTCAGCAGCCAACAAAAGCATTTGCAAACAGTGACATGCTGAAACCAGCAGCATTTGCTGCAGTGATCCATCGGGGGCAAGTGGTGCTTGCTGAAGCCAAGGGAGCTCTCCCAATGTCCAGGGAGAACTTTGGAGAAGACCTGAAGGAAGAAAATACCTAACTTATTCATCAGCTTCCAACCAGTCTTGGGGTTACAGGTCCCCATACTTGACAGAGTCAACTTAATTCTCTTGTGCCTGAAAGAAAATATTCTCCCAGCATCCAAGAGTTTTGCTTCCTACAATTAATCCTGATTCTCAGTTAATTCTAAAAACTTATTAAGCTCAAAAGATGAGAAGGGTGAAAGCTGCTCGGCACGATGAGCTGCAGAGACGGGCCCCTCCATGCCCGTGGGACATTCCCAACCCCTGCCTTAGCGCTGCGCAGAGCGGCACGGGGTGGAAAACGAAGCATCCCTTTACTGTCTCCAGCATGCTCCGTTACAGCAAACCCATCTCAAAAAATAAATAGGAATAAAAGACATGGCACGCCTATTCATTATAAGGCAGCGTTAATCCTTACCTGGGTCATACAGACAGCCCCGACCAATAACTTAGAAACTAACGTTTTTCCAATATATTTTTCAGCACAGCAGCTGCTCTGGCAAGCTCCTTTTTTTGCTGTGCTCTCAGTCTGGTCTGGGTTCTGTTCTTCTTTATGGCAAATAACGAACAGGAAACGTTATGTTGGTACTTCACTGCAATGATGTTTTGACTCTTTTATAGAACACTGAAAGCATACTTAGACTCTGCACTCAACTGTAGCACACAGCAGCTCTGACGAGGTTTTTAAACAGCTGGAAACTTCTGAGAACTTCTACAGAGATTCTGGATATAATTAACACATAAGAAGAGCTGCAGAACAGCAATGCTGAAAATAAACTTATGAATATGCATGAGACTTACCAAAGTTTGTTCCAGGATATTGGAGGGGAGCAGTAATGTTCAAATGGAAGGTAAAGAAACAGACAGCAATCAGAAAAATGTGACTTTTTAGATTAAAAGAAATCTGTTTGATGATGTTTGATAAATTGGAGGAGCAATGACTCCCTTACACGAGGCAGTGAAACCTCTGCAACAGCACATTTTTGAAGCAGGTGAAACCTGTAGGACTGAATTACCTTCATTACTGGTGAAGATAACTGCCTCAGGCTGAACTCCTGCAGAAAATTTCTATTAAAAATTTCAACTGCTTCTAAGACCAAAGTACAGAAAATGTTACTTTGTTCTAGTTAAAAATATATGTATATTCTGGTATGAGGGTTTTTTTTCCCTACCTGAAGATCCTGCGAGCAGCACCTGGAAACACTGCAGGAGATTTTGTTTGTACTGGGGATGTGCCTTCGTTGCTCCCACTCAACTTCATCCACGCTGGATGGAAAGCCATCTAACATTTATGCCAATCTAGAAATCTTCAAAAACAACCCAACCCATTTATAAGTCTGGTGGCAATTACAACCATATATATATGATTGTATATATATGTATATGTTGTATATGTATATGTATATACATGCTTTTTTTTTTTCCCCCCATGATATTTCAGCCACACTGAATGTGTTCATGCCTGATCTCTGCTCTGGACTACTGTGAGAAATGGCTCCAGGCATTCACCATGGAGCAGGCTGGATGTGGACCCTATCACAGTTGATTTCTGCTCTAAGCAATGTGGTTATTATTAGCTGAAATGCCAGATATCTGCAGAATGGAGCTAAAAACTTTCATCCTGTTTACAGAACACAAATTTTGTCCCATAATACCCATACAGAGTTATCTTTTTCTCCATTTATTTTCTCAATAAGCTAGGAAATCTTTGCAAAAAACATACCGAAATGTCATCATCCTGCAAAGCCAAGATGTAGCAGTTAGGAAATGCCTTTCCTATGTCTGACTCATTGCACAGAATCTGATTTGTTTAACTAAAAGATACTCATTAGTTTGCTTTCACTCTGCTCACTCAACTTACTTCTCAGTCCCAGTCAGGAGATAGAGTTACTAAGCTCCTCCTAGGATTTCTATAGCATAAGCACTTTGCAAACACTATCAAACTTAACTTATATGTTTGTTTATGAGTTTATTTTCACAGCATTCCTGTGGAAAGGATGACATTATCCCCTTCTTCCATTATTCCGGGAAAGATTAAGCTTCACTACTTTAGGGTGCTTTATGATGTTTACTATGCAATTCTTTAACAATTTTGCTCCGATTTTAGCTGGAGTCCTTTATTTATTCAAACCACCACTTCTATTGACTTCGCAATTGTGTCTGCTCAATACTTGAAAATGAGAGCTCCCAGCCCAAGCTGGTCACCAGAAGATGAAGGTGGCAACTACCGTGATCACATCTGAAAGACTGACCAGCCCACTACAAAACCAGGGGCAGGAATAAAACCAGCTCCTAACCACAGGGTCGAACTCTGCAACAGTCCCTGCTGTTCACGTGCAGGGAAATTCTACGTGATCAACCGCCTCCACATAAGCTGACCACAGCCTTGCAAGATGTGGAGGCAACCAGTAATCCCTAATATTAATATTATTAATATAATAATATTAATATCTCTCAAATAGGTGTGACAGCAGGAGGACAGTCTCAGTCATTGCACCAGGGATGGAGGACTTGACTTTTTAAGGTATTATCATATAGTTCTGGCTCCGTTTATTTAGGCATGCGTGTGCGTGACTGAACAAAGGATATGTGACGGCCACTGGCAAACATGGGTACGGAGGTTTCCAAACCCAATGGCACGCTCTGCACCAAGCACGGGGCAGGCGTCCATGGGAAAACATGTGAATGAGCATAGGCTGAACCTCTGTGTCCCAAGACACGTGCAGAGGGAATCAACTAAGGTTTCACCATGAAGTCACGTCCCACACTTTGTCTTTGATTATTCAAACTCTCATTTACTCCGCCTGCAGTAGAGCTGCATGCACATCTAATTTTATAGATTGCTATACAGACAGCCTATATAGCACCTTGAGGGGGATGCTCAGCAGCATAGACAGCTTTGGGCTAGGGAAGCAAATCAAAAAGTTTTTCATGCTCTTCCTTAAAAGCAGCCCTCTGAGACCAGCAGCAGGGTGGCAGCCATCGGCCGCTGCCTTGTTCAGCCTCAGTTGGTGTCTGCAGAAGCAGATAGCATCATCTTCCTAAAGGGGTTCAGTGTTGAGGCAGCACTTTTCCAAAGCTAATTGCTTCCCATGCATGAAACCATGCTAACATCCCATGAGGGAACTGCGGGGATTAATTAGTCCACATTTGTTAAGCACTTTGAAGATGAAAAACACTTTATGAAAGTTAATTGTTACTACTCGGTTATTTTTCCCCACCAAGCCAGCGTGTTCTTCCAGCAGAGCTTTCTTTCCTTTGCATTTCAACCACCGCACTGCTCCAATAGACACGTAGATACGTCCAAAGAGGAAACCTGTTTTATACTGCAGAAAATCTCTCCCGTTGTTCACATTTTTGCAGATGATTATCTGCCAGAAGTCATGCTGTAGCCTCGAGAAGCTGCTTCAACAGCATCTCTACCCTCGCTTCCCATACAGCGCCATACAGGATCACCATTTTGTTTTTTCTGTTTTATATTCCAGTCATCCCTTCAGAAATAAAGTGGCAAATTGTGCCAATTTGTTTCACCATGTTTGCTATCTGCCTAGAGAAACCACGTGCACGCCCGTGACCGTGGCAGACAGCTGAAACAGTACCCACAGCGCAGGGCTGGAAAAATGCCTTCGTTCCAGTTTTACCACAGTTATCAGCCAAATGTCACGCAGCCCATCATCACACCGCTTCGACCAATTTGCTTCAATCTGGTCTCCTGGTTATTGCATGCCACATCGTTAAAGGCAAGCGCATTCCCCACTCTCAAAGAATCACGGAATGGTTTGGCTGGGAAGGGACCTTTGAAGGTCACCTGGTCCAACCCCCCTGCCAGGAGCAGGGACATCTTCCACTAGATCAGGTTGCTCAGAGCCCCGTCCAGCCTGGCCTGGAATGTTCCCAGGGATGGGGCATCCACCACCTCTCTGGGCAACCTCTGCCAGTGTCTCACCACCCTCA
>JAOBAS010000072.1:82287771-82299756 GCA_025311575.1 Elanoides forficatus | reverse complement strand
GAAGCTTTCCCTTTCCCCCCCCCCCTCATCGCTTCTCATCCTCACGCAAAGGCAGTAGCTCAAAGAGCATCCCTTCCTTCCGACCCGCAGGCGCTCAGCGCTGCAGAAGAGGGAACGGCGTCGCTGGGGGGGACCAGCCCGTCCCCGAGCCGCCCCTCGGCAGAGATGTCCACGTTCTGCACATCTATTCGAAGGGAGGTGCCGAGTTTCAGATGGGAAGCCTGGCTCTTTTATGAGAGTTCGTCAGAGGTCAACTGCTAGATTACATAATCAAATTGACATAATTCAGGAGTCCTTTCCATGAATAACAATTTTAGAAGATTATAGTAATTTCTCCCACAAACCAGTCACACTGAATAAGAGACTGCATTTTTTGGTTTGTTTTTTTTTTTTAAATGAGGTCATTCAAGGCCATTGATTTTACTCACTGGACTTTAGCCAAAGAAATCTACATAAATACATGCGATTATAAAAAATTACATTAATTTGCATGTTATGTGTTCCCCCTTTAAAAGAACCCAGAGGGTTAAATATAAAAGTGGCATATGAAGGTAAGGCAAGTTAACCTCGGCTGGTTCTTAAAAGGAAATGTCTGGAATAGGTGTTTACGGACATGGGGGTGAAAGGGAAGCCTTGCACTCTAAAGCAGCTTAAGAAGATCTAGATTACATCTGAAACATTATCAATAATTTCTTGCTACGTTTAGTTCTTCACAGCAATTGATTGAACTAGTGTATGACCGAGCAGAGAATAATATTTGTGATGCTGGGAAAGCGTCAGGCTCTCAAGCTCTGCTGACGTTCAGTACTAAAGAGCTGCGGGGAGGCAGGTCTTGGCAGCCTTTAGGGTGGCGTTAGCTGCAGGATGAGATGCTGAAGACAGGCAGCAGTGCTCAGGGACCCTCTAACATGGAAATGATAATAAAAGCGACAATGTACAGGCACGACTGCAAACTGTTATTGCCCATCAGCTGGTAGGGGATGGGAAGAGCGTGGAGCTGAGGGGGTGAGTTTGGTCCTACTTCACAGGTCTGAACATCATCATAAAAAAAAATGTCATTCCCCCACTCTAGTGTCTGGAAGACGAAAATCTATTTAGGAAAGGGGAGACCACTTTAGCAACCACAGGCTGCTTTTTGTGGTTTGACAAGAGAAGAAAGTAAAAGGAATTCTTTTAAGGAGTGAGGTTAACACCCATAAATTAAAGAGCATCAAACTCGGGTGTGGATGTCCTCCTTCAGAAATAAACTGGCCTTCATTTTCCAGTGTTTCAAGGAGGTTCACGCTTCACCGAAACCACAACTTTACATCTGACCGAGAGCATCTGTATGGGGTTTTAATGTCCTTTAATTTACATCCATTAACCTTACAGCTCTCATTAATGTCTCTCTGCTCCCTTAAATGGGCAATACCCTTGATTCATTTAAAAAACAGAGCAAATCAAGTTGCAACTCTGACAAATGGGACCAGCCCCAGGTTAGCGAGCGTGCTGCCGGCACCGGCCAGCTTTCGGGGCTGCCGTCTCCACCGGGGCTCTGGGATTAGGCCGACTCGCTCCTGACGTTCTCTCTCAAAGTCTTCAGCACAGCCCACGGGACCTTCAAACCCACAACCGCACAGTGCCCTTAATTTGCTGTCAGGTAGTCGGAGCAGCACTGGATGCCAAAAGCAAGTCCGACCCCCGTCATGGTTGTGTTCTGGTATGTTGTTTGCATTTGGCCTTGCCTGTGTTAGGATACTCGGTCTTATTCGTCTCTTCAGCTGTAATAGTAATGTTACTCTCTTTTACAACCCTGCTGTTATTTTTTTCCTTTTAATTGCAAGATGTTCCCTAGTCAAAACAATTACAGAAAAGGCATTAGAGCACAGAGGACTAAATAACAAAGAAAACTAAAGAAAGCAATGTGGAATAAAATCTGGCAGCATTACAAAATTAAAACAGAGCGAACCAGAATTAGAAAAGAGTGAATTATTTACAGTGAGTAATTTGTCTTCCTGTCAGCTCGCAAACGAGGAAAAGTTTGTTGTTTCCTCCAACACATTCAAGAAATCCGAACAAAACACGTTTCCCAATGATTCCCTTAAATCCAATACACAGGCTGACGGCAATTCTCTCTATAGGTCACCTAGCATTATGTCTGCTGCTTAAGCAGCAAGCGTGGAAGCGTTTCAACGACGATAACTTGGATGCCGACATTTAGAGTCTGGTTTCTACCAGATAATGCTTGTGCTCAAGTGCTGTGGCCCTGAAACGAGGTGAAAGCACAGTGCACGCCGTAGGGCTGTACTGGGAAGAGCAAGCCGCTCACCGGATCGTGGTAAATAATAGAAATAACACCGTGCTCCGAGACAGGAGCGCTTTGAAAGATCAATGCAATTCTGGAAGGTGCTTAAATCCCTAATTCAAGGCCAAATTGTAACGGGGGTCAGAAAGATCACACTGACAAAAATATTTTGAAGATGCTTACATAACTTCCAAATGCAAGAGGACTTTATCAAGCTCTGAATTTTGGCAAGAGAAAGTAGGGCACTGCCACAGACAGATGGAACCGACCCACAGAATTAAACCATTTCTCCTAAACCAGATGGGATTAAAACACAGACCTACCAGCTCCCAGTTCTCAACTAAAAGCATTGCTTCCTTTTATATATATGTATCTCAAATTCTGCTGGGAAGAGAGGCAGCTGTGCTAAGTTCAGTCACTTTGATATCAGAAACAATGTTGTGCTTATCAGGACCAACGTTATGCCGGTAATTTTCAAGGAACATATTTCTAAATGAATAAACTGCTCACCGTAACACATCATATTAAGGAGAAATACATTTAGGAACAGATTTGCACTGCTTTGTTTGTTATGATTATAAATTATTTTGTCAGTCTAACTGCCTAATTGTGAAAAGATAAGGATCTCTTAAGGGAGCAAAAGTAAATATTAGAACAACTGAATGATGTGCAGCATCCAAACGCATCTCCTGGCAGAGACGGAGCCATTTGTGCCAACCTGCTTATGGATTTTGAGGGACTTCTGACAACACAAAGACCCTCATGAAGTCAAGGTTTTCTTCGGGAGGATCTGAATCCTTCTATGCCTGTGTGAAGCAGAGAGCCGAGCCGGACCTGAAAACTGCATGCTCTTGGAAAAGCATGAGACAGACAGATCACCATGGGCCAGACTGAAGGCTGGCCAGAGCACCAGAAGAACTCTTTATTGTTTCAGCAGTTTTCTAAGGTATCTTTTTTTTTTTTTTTGCTCCTTCTTTCCAGCCAAAGCAGTAACCGGCTGAGTGAACTCAGAGCTTTTTTACAACGAGAAGAAATGGAAGAGCCTTGCTCAACGCTGGAGTTTTACTGGCCATGTAAATACTAGACTTTGAAGAAAACCATCATTCAGTTGCTCAGAGGAAATACTGCAGGTCAAAAATATTTTTTTCTGGATAGAAATGCAAAGCAGAGAGCTTTCCCAGTTCAACAGGCACTAAACACCCTCTCTCTTTTCACTTTGGATGGAGCTCGTGGTGGTCGAGTCCATGGTCATGGTATATCAGTGCCCATGGGTGAAAGTTACTTTTTGGCATCATCCTAAACCAAAGAAACTTCTAGCCTCTCATTAGTATTACAAGGCTCATAATGAAAAAATACTGCTGTATACATCTCAAGCAAAAACCCAAATCTGCTCTGACTGAAACCATTGCCCTGTGTACGTCATATGCCAAAGGGAGCGTTTTCAACCAGAGAAGCTGCATTAACATTAGGTGCAACTGCACGGAGCGCTGGAAATAGCTGTCTTCAGTCCCTTGCTACACTGTGCAAAGGTTTAAAAAAAAAAAAAATAAAATTCAAGTTTATTTTTTATGATTGAGGAAAATGACTGCTTTTTTTTTTTTATATATATATATCCTGAAACTTATTTTTTACTCATTATCTAGAATTGAAGTCTGTTCTTTGGCATATATTTGTTTGGTTTTTTTTCTAATATTTAGTGCCTTCTTGATACCATGACTCTTAGCTACATCTAATCCATAGATGTAAAATTAACATATAAACCCATAAAATACAATGTAAAGATATTGCGCACTTTAGTATATATGGATTGTATCAAAACGGCCTCCTCCCAGAATACAGGAAAAGATTCAAAAGTTGCACATGAGGAAGAGTAAAGAATTCCCAAAATAATACTGGAAGCCACGATGGCTGGGATTCCAGAGGGAAAAACCAGAAGCTGCGAAAATGCTGGTTCGGCATCCCCCAGATGCCTCTGGCTGCCCGGCGGTACAGCCCTCCGCTGCGGCCAGGGACAACTGCCTAGAGGCAGGCCAGATGACAATTTTTACAGGTTGGGGTTTTTTTTTCCTGATATCAAGCTTTTAGGTAGAGCAGGTACAATCATTTCCCAGGGTCAGTAGGCTGAATATTTTCGCTACCATTAAAATCCCTTCATGATCAGTAAAGTTTGACTCAGAAGCTTCCCACATTGCTCACATTAGAAGGGATGTTGGTACTTTAACCTGGCACGTTTGTTTATTTGCAAAGACACACAGCGATCACGTTGTCCCGAGCACGGAAAATACAATCCCAGCATTTAGCCTGGCATCTCCTTCCTCTTGGCTTTGGGTGGGAGAGAGGGGCAGAGCAGCACGCGCTATCTGCTCCCCTGCCCATTCCTCCTGACCTTGTCTTTCTCCTTCCCTAGTCTTTTTATTGTTTCTCTCACAGATACCCAGGAACATATAGCTCTACTAATCAGTGTCATAGCTCATTAATTTGCTTTATCGGTCTCTGGGTAAACCTCTCGTGCTATACTGTTCAGAAGCTCCCCAGTCTTTATCATTAAGAAATAACTGCCCAGGGCTCCTACTCTGTGTGTTGCCTGGGTGCATTAAGTGGCTTAATAGTTATCTCTAAATTTACCTTAAATGGAAAGGTGGCCAGAACATTCATCACCTTGAACAAGGTTTAATCAAATCCCATAACATAATGAATCTGTCCGGTTTTGACACCATAACCTCTGAGACTTTATATGTACTCAGCAGTGAGGTGTCAGACATGGACGATACCCTTAAAGTGCAACAAAAAATTATCGTTCTATTCAAGATAAATACCTCAATGCACTTTGAAGTGCACAGTTATAATGCTTTCTTGATTACGACACATCTTCCATCAGGATTAGTTCGAGGGATGTTTTCTAAGAGAGTGACCCACAAACAATTTTGATCTCAGAAACATGTATAATTAAAAGTAAGAATTGGAAGGTATTGATCTACAAGTTTCTACAAATTTTCTCCTTTTAAAGGTTAAGCTCAATGTTTGTTACTATCCTTTTCTACACGTAATAGATTTAGAGGTTAAAGAGCTCTTTCTCTGTAGCCTTCTCCATAAATAATATATTTAAAGGTTACGTAAACTGTCTCTAGAGGACACAACTCTAAATAGTGGTGACAGTCATTTTGATTTTACTTTTTGGTTCTTTTAAACTACTTATTTGATATTGATTCCTTTATGAGGAATCCAATCTCAATTTCCCATTCACAGCTCATCCTCTCCTACAGCCACAACATCTATGTATATCTGAGAGCTTCAGTCTCCACAATGCTTTACAAACATTAGCTACTTAAAGAAAGGACCATGTTTTTCACGTGTTGCAAATACCACGTTAAAATCCAGCTTAACTACCCTGCTGTTCCCTCATCCTTGCCATGAAATGCCAGACGGAAATATCACAGGACAGCCTTGTGCACAGGGTTAGCCCAAGTAAGCACTTAAACTTACTGCTCGCCTGTCATCGTTGCTGAGCTCTCGTGGCTTTTTTGTACTTACTGACTCACCATCCCCGCTGGAAGGTGAGTTTTGGCAAATGCTACTGAAGGTACAGTTTGACAGTATAACCCACCAGCTATATTACCTCCATTTTTCCCAAAATACATTGTACCACCAGAACTGTTTTGTTATGTGTAAGCATCTCATCGCTTAGTAATTTTGTTAGTACTTTGCACTTTGAAAAACTATTTCAGGTCTCAGTCTTCCTGTCTGTAAAATGGGATAACTGCTCCCATCAGCAGGCTTTGGCCAGCTGCTGTGTTTCAGGACCAGAACGAGTTCCGCTCCTTGCGAGTCTGTAGCTGCAAAACTCGGTGCCCAACATGACTGGAGCTGAAGGATGGATCGGTGCTTTGCAAACCTCACCCGTGGGGCCGGAGAGGAGGCACGGAGGGGCTCCCCAGCAGCCCCCTCAGTGGGATGGGAGACAGCTCCTCTACCCCAGGCCAGATCATTGCTGCTTTCTTAGGCAGTTTGAAACTTCACTGGTGAGATAAGGGATAATTATAGAATAGAATTAGGATAGAAATAGAATTAGAATGGAATTAGAACAGAATTCGAATTACAATAGAAACAGAATAGAAAATTTCCAGTTGGAAGGGACCTACAATGATCACCTAGTCCAACTGCCTGACCCCTTCAGGGCTGACCAAAAGTTAAAACATATTATTAAGGGCATTGTCCAAATGCCTCTTAAACACTGGCAGGCTTGGGGCATCGACCACCTCTCTGGGAAGCCTGTTCCACGGTTTGACCACCCTCTCGGTAAAGAAATGCTTCCTAATGTCAATTCTGAGCATTACAAATAATGCTCATTCGGGAGGAAAAAATACTTCCCATGCCAACCAAATGTTTCAGATGCGATAAAAGACGCTAAAGAGAATATATCGCACCTACTTGAAGCAGTCTGTCCAGCCTTAAAAGAAACATTCTCTCTTGATATTGCTTTATCATAAAGGGCCCAATCCATCCTCATCCTCCAGTGAGCCAGTGGCACTACACAGCAATGATATACAGCTCAGCAACAATTCCTCTGAAGGTTTAGGATGCATTTATAGCACATTTTAATGTACATTTAGTAGCAGAGCAATTTTAAGCAGCTGAGCTAAATGCAATCTGACAGAATGGTTGATCTCTTTGCCTGTGCTGGAGTGTATCACTTGCCGTCAGTGCAAAGCAGCCTCCAGACCCAGATGCCAAGCAATGAAAAAAATATTTTTTGCAGTGGCAACATCTGGCTCCTGCATGCCTCATGTCTGTCATGGAGCATCCCAAGGCACGTCTCCTCGTGTCTGCATCCTTCTTGACAGCAGAAATCAATGCAGGGACCAAAATCAGAGGGGGAGGAGGAGAAACTTAATAACGTTTCACTTTGACAGCTTAAAAATAGTCAAGGCTTTTTTCCACAGACTGTCAAAGAGCCAATAGTTTGGTGATGACTTTAATTTGGAGACCACTAAATATCTTCCAGCTGAGTGGCAGACCTATATGTAGACGATGTAAAACTCCTGACAAGAGGCTTGTTTCGTTTAGGTCCCATTAGCAGAGCCTCTCTGGCCACAGACTGGCAAATATGGGTTAGTCTAAAATGTCCCACAGGTGAGCGCCTAGGAGAGCAAGCAGCCAGATGCCTAACTTCAGGTGCCTAAACCCTTTGGATAAAATAATTTAGAAAAAGGACAGAGAAACAACATAAAAATATCAATGTGATTTTAAAAAGTATAGCTAGCTCCGAAGTACCTATCTACCCTGAGATACTCTGCAGCACTCGTCACCTCAGGCACCGTTCTCCATTACAAATCGTTAAGATTTTTAAACATAATTAAAACCAGAGTTAGCCGATGTGCCACTGACCACAGTCTGCCCTTGTCTGGGCCGATCCCGAAGTCAAGCTCAGCCTTACACCAGCCAGCTGCGATTGAACATCCAGCAGCCGGGCTCGGGCTTGATTAGCTGCTCTACCGCTGAATTTTGGTCCGACGGCAGGAACACCTCGCAGCCCTGAGCAGGTCAAAGTTGCCATGAATATGGAGCATCTCCAGAAGGTACGTATCTGTGTGTTTAAGTAGTGTGAAATTAAGTGATTTGTTAGGGCTGGAGGTCCCGATACCCACTAGCCTAGCTCTTCTGACAGTAAAATAAGCTCTCCATAGCTGCCGAGGTTTTGCTAGGAATAATTGACCACGTGAGGCAAAAAGAAGGGGAGCGTTTTGCTCAGCGAATGTTAAACAATACAATTATTCACACTGGAAAGAGCTACGGATAATACTCGGCGAAGTGTTGCAAGTGCGGAATTCGAGCCTACGATCCACGGCTATTGCTAGCTTAGGCCACCTTCTCCTTCATTAAATTTGATACACACCCCCATATTTTATTAACGTGAACTAATGATAGAGATAACTCTTCCTTCAGTTTATTTATTGGTACTTTTAAAATCTCATAAACAGCGCAAATTTTGATTTGCGGTATGATTCTGCAAACATTATGGGGCATAATGACTGTGAAGTTTTTCTTAAGTGTAGATACAAACAGATGCACAGAAAAGAAACGACAAACCCCCCCAGATTCATTACGTGTCTTTTAACTTTCCCCAGGAGAACATTACCGGTTATGTTCTCAGAGCTCTAACTACCCTATGAAAAATCTTACCCCAGAAGCAATTCCTATTCATTTAAGTGGAACTACATCCCGGGATTAAATTGCTACTAAATACGACCAAAGGAATTCTGCTGCTACAGTTAGTTCCAATTATTTCTTCACTTTTCTCTCTATTTTAACATGGGAAGAAGAAATAAAGTTGCATACAGTTTTAATTAGATAAATCTATAGCTATTTATGCACTTCGGATTTGCTAATCAGTATTTAAAAAATTACGGAAAATAAAAACACACCAATATTTAAAGCAAGGAAGTAAAGAAGTAAACAAATACATAATAACCACAAACAGTTGCCTTCACGCTGGTTCTTGAAAAGGGTGGAAGAAACGAGCTCAAAGGAAGAAAAAGATCTCCTCAAATAAAAGACAAAAGGAGCAAAGGAGCAAACTCGCAGCCTTCCAGCTCACGGCCCCCAGCTAAAGCAAGAGTTGGGCTGTCGCAGAGATTGTATGCCAGCTCAAAAGAGTTCAGATCTGCTGGATCTCCCTCAAAATAAGAATATCTTTTTTTTTTTTCCTTTTGTTGCCCCAGCTACAGCAAAGTACAGATCTCCTTGTTCTACAGATCGAAGTTTTTAAAAAATGTTCTCTCTTAAAAGATAAAACTTTCAATAATTAGTTCAGCTTAGAATTGCAGGTCTTACACTTTTTTGTTTTCTAAAAGCCTGCTATAAAAACGTTTCCCTTTTTCGACCTCCTCTGCTGACCAAAAATTTGGCCATTGCCACATTGTTTCTGCCAGAAAGAGAAGCTGTTGATGCAGGTATTGCTTGGGCAAACCCATTTGTATGTTGTACATGTCCTTTTCCTTAAGCAAAACAGGGTATTTTGAAACAAAAGACATCCAAAATAAATCTCTTCTTTCTTATTAGATCACCTAGCTCTAACTAAAAGTCCATGCAAGCACCCTATGCACTTTGCCAGCTTCTGATATTGAGTTACCCCCTTACTTGTCTCAGCCATTTCTGTGTTGCATTTTACAGTGAATTCTCTTTTAGGCAGGGAACTGTATTTCTGTCACAGTCCTCACCATTATCAATTCTGATCTGACCGAGGTCTGCAGTCACAGAACACCATCAATATTAAGCAATAATCATGATAATAGTAATTCATATCAAGCATCTCCCATTTGCTTAGCCATCTCCGTTATGTTATTAAATTAATAGATCTGCCACTGCCAAAGAAAAATAGCATAAAGAGAGAAATCTTATTAAACTAGAGATAAAATTTTAAACAATTCTGGGAACTGCCAAGGCCAGCCTTTGGGCTCTTCTGCGCACCACTCAAATCCAGTTAGCAAACTATGAGGGTTATTTAGTTGTTTGTTTTGATTTAATCAGTTTGTGAATGATAAGTGTTTAATCAAATTAATTCTGACTGCTGCCAAGAGAGAAGAAAAGCAAGAATGTGATGGCAAACGGACTGCAAAAGTACAATATTCTGGGTTATTGCAGCCTTTTACAGGAGTGGGAGACTGCATGCAGCTCTCTACAAGATCAGCAGTTTAGTTGTGCCTCGACCACAAACGCCATAGGAGTTGTACTGCAAAAGAACGGGCAAGGGCTTTTGGGGGCAGGATCTCTGAAGCTGATTCTTCTACTTAAAAACTTTTTTTTTTTCCTTAAGATTTAGTAAGTCTAGTTCATTTCTGTATTTGTTGTTCCAAATTACCTAGATGTAAATATTTAAACTCTATTTATGCTTTCTCAAGAGTTGCTGGAATCTATTGGTATCTGTTCTTTCCTATGTCCACATGACCTGTAGGATACAGCCCAAGAGAGTCCCAGCTGGTTCCATATCTCTTCATTCTCTCTGATAAAGATCCCCATTTCATACATACACCCTTAAGATACCTTTTTACAGTTATTATGTCACGCAGTGGCCTCATTCTAGGGACGATGGAGAAGCCCTCGCGTTACCACCGGCGTAGTTCTCCAACACACACTTGGTCACGCAGAGGAGGACTGTGACCCATTTTTTTTGCCTTTCACAATACAGTTCAGTCAAACACTCAGATCAACACCGAAGTCTGTCTTTGTCCAATACAGCACTTGTACCTGCAAATTAACATCCCATCAAGACTTCCAACATTTAGTACTCTGCGACTGGAACATACTGAGGACCTCTGATGACGGTGGATAGGGGCGAGATGGACGCACAGCCCATCGTCTCTCATCCCATCCCTACAAACTATCTCCATCTCTAAGTACCAATAACGCAATAACACATCGTAGGGTAGGAGCATCCGCACACCATCCCGTGCAGCACTGCACCCTGCAGCTTGTTTTCTATTTTTGTTCCAAGTACTTTAAATGTAAATGATCACCACAAAAGGTCACGAAACGTGATCAATTGCTCTGTGACATTTTACCTTGAGAATAAGCAAGAAAAAGTAAATACAAACGTTTGGAACAAGATATGCCAAGACACCAATGCCCTTTGGGCACTACATGTAACAGAAATTTAAAAGTAACTGGAACTGGGTGCATTAAAAAAAAAAATTTTAAAAAAAAATCAGAATATACATTTGATGTCATGAAAATGCGCAGTGGAAGAGAAAGATCAAACTGACAGGTACTCAGCATTCCCAGCAAATCAGAGATTATATAAATGTTCCTTAAACTGCAGTTTATCCTCGTCAGCGAGCTTGGGGCTCCTACTCCTCGGTAGCTGTGCAAACGGAAATCTCCAAAAATCATGTCCAAGGGGACATCCTGACAAGACGCAATGGGTGGGCTTTTTGTGCCTTTCTTCCATGCTCTGAAGTGTGAGCTTTTCCACATCCAAAAGGGCCGATCATTGAAATCGGCTACAGAATAAAAGCGTATGTAGTTCCAGTAAATGGAAGGAACGAATAAAAAGAAAGGGAATAATCTCAAACATTTTTCAAAATATATCCAGAAATAGCACTCAAGTAGTAAGCATAATTAACACCTATTACGTACAATATTATCTTATAAAATGATATCAACCCACTTCATCAGTGATACAGAAATGTTAGACTTTTTTAAAGAGGCAAGTACTGGATTTAAGAGAAAGAAACGCACCTTTCAGAAAACAAATATATTTGTTGCAATAAGCAAGATGACAACAGACCTACCTGGATGTGGTGCATATAACCTACAAATAAAATATTTCTTTCCCACACCACCTCTTCCCCAGGAACAGCTCTGCTTCTCATTATTCCCTGAGATTGTTCCATTTAATCAAAGCGCAGTTAGGTTTATTGCAGATATTAATCTGCAATCAGGGAACAGTTTCTGCTTGTTCACCTAAGTTTAAGTGATACTACCGTTACTGAAGCCTCTCTGGAAAAATCACTGCTTCTCTTTGAAACATTTTTTGGGTGTTTCAGTTCTTACTTTAATATGATCTCCCAGACATGCAGGGGCAGATTGGGTCTCTTTGTATATGAAGAAGCTACAGAAAGTAGGAATAGCTACAGAAAGTAGGAATAGCTACAGAAAGTAGGAATAGCTACAGAAAGTAGGAATAGCTACAGAAAGTAGGAATA
>JAOBAS010000072.1:82250750-82279798 GCA_025311575.1 Elanoides forficatus | reverse complement strand
CCCCTTTTAGACCATGCCTTCTCCATCGCTGCTTTTCCAGAGGTCAAGGAGACCTGGGGGACCTGCAGACCACAGGGTAATTTAGGGTGGCAGCAACCCTACCGGGAGCAGGTGGATGTGAGACAGGAGCATGGCTTCCATAGGGGATGTCACCAACCCACGCGTGACCCAGGGACACCTGCAGAAGGGCTCTATGCTGTAGATGCACTAAAAAAAAATACAAGAGCTTCTCCAGTGCACGATCCCCCCCCTCTGCTGATTTGCCTCAGGTTCTATACAGCTTCTACTAACACTGCCCAGAAACTGGTATTTTCAGTTGATCAGGTGTAGTACTCGGAAGTGACTGGGTTACCAGACAGAAAATTGCCATTCTCAACCTCATGCAAATTTTCAGCTGTTTTGGGTAGAATAACAAGGAAGAGTTATCAACTTTGTAATGAAATTAGATAAATATTTGTGATTATAAAGGGATAAATCTCAGTCACCCTGGTTCTGCATTCTTTTTTTTTTTTTTTTGCTAGCATCAATCTACAGCATGGAAAGGAACAACAGTGAAATTTTTATGCAACTGAGGTGCATGCCAGGCACTGTTTCCAAATGTGCTCATTAGCACAGGTTAGCTGCTACATTTCTGAGGGAAGAAAATCCCAGCAAGTTTAACATATCTAGCTGAAGCCCACGGCAAGGTATTTCTTGCCTATTCCCTGATTTTAAATCTCTCATGTGAAAGCAAACGTTTTTTCCCCACGAAAATGACCTTAAATTAGTGATCCAAACCCAGGCCAGGGCCAGCCGAAGTCACATACCTTGCTTTATTAGCATGAGTGAGGAAGAGATTGCTTGAATTTTTACCAGAAGGAAAATTACCTGTTTATAAATCTCACTTTAAAAGCTTAGTTGACACCTCTTATGTCACCTTTAAATAAAATGTTGGTATGGAAAAAGCCCCTCTGGCTGTGGGGCTCGGTCAAGAGCTGGCACATCCCTGAAGCCTCTGGAGCCTGTCTCTGGTCCGGCTTCTGCCCTATGAACTCTTACCAGCACTGCCGAAAGAATTTTTCCTTTGTATTTATGGGTTTTACACTTTTGCAGCCCAAATGTCTCCAATGAAGTTATTCCTGTTTTAGCCAGGTGTGGGGATCGGGCTCAGTGACTTCAACAGGAGTCAGGCATGCTTAAGTTTTGTGATATCAGACACAACTAAGTGCTTCTGAATGCAAACTAAAATTCAATTTCTCTCCCGGAGCCTGTGAGCCACAGGAGCACAGCACGAGCTCGGAGAAGGATGCTGGTGCATCCGCTGTGACGAGCAGAAATTGAAGCCCCGGCACATTTGCTACCCCTGTGTTTAAAGCACAAGGAAAACCCAGGCAGTTGGCTCTCCAAACGCAGCTGTAATAAAATAGTGTCTGTTGAAAAGCTGAAAGGATACACCTGTGCCTAAGTTAAAGAGAAAATAAAGACAGAAGTAGACTATCCTTATTACTAGGCATAGGAATAATGAACCAAACCAATTATCCTTGGAGACGAACGCCAGCTCAGAGGGTACCACTGCAGGTAGGCACTGAACCTCTGATTTCTGTCCTCCACATTCAATAACCTCCTCACTTCGTCGCTGCCTCTTCCGAAATACAGTAGCAGAAGAAAAATTCTGATGATGGCAACCGATACACGCAAACCTGCCCGTCCCGGGGTCCCTCCGTCCTCACTTACCATCCGAAAGCGTGGTGACTGTCACATCCTCGGTGGAGACGCCGGGGCCGTAGCGGTTGTAGGCGAGGAAGCGCAGGCTGTACTCGGTGAACTTCTTCAACCCCTCCAGCCGGTAGGAGAGCCCGTCCACCTCCACGTTCTAGCACACAGGGACGATAAACCAAGGGGAAACGTGACAGCCAGCGCCACAGCCGTGCCGAGGGATGAGCGGATTAGAGGCGAGCTTTTCACTCTTTGAGAAGTAGAGCTAAATCCTTATTTAAGTTGATATAAAAGGCAATTTGTAACAGAGCGGCTTGTTACAGCTCAGTTCTCCGAACTCGTCCACAGCCCTGCCCGCAGCTTCAGCATGGAGGGGATTTCAGCGCCTCAGAGCGGTGTTTAGTTACTTAAGGCGCAGGAGAAAAGGGGGGGGGTTGGGGTTAAGCCAGTTGCTGCCACTTCACAGGTACGCGATAGGGAAAGAAAATAAAGGCAAAGAGTCTACGGGGAATTGTGGAGAAAAAGAGGAAGTAAAATAAAGCAAGCACAGAAAAAATGGGGACAGTATAAAAGTTCCCATAAGACTACTGAAGCACCTGCTACAAGACTGCTGATGCCTGTGATTATCACGTGCTATCAGGTGAGAAAAAAAAAAAAAAAAAAGAAGTCTCTGCTTTCTACCCTGCCCTATTCTTTGCTAAAAACCTGTTCAGGCCGTACTCTACCCACAGAGCTCATCTCCACTGCCACTGCTGCACTCTTATCAAATATTGGTTATTAAATGGCCAGCGGGAAGCGTCTGAGCAGTATGCAATCTGCAGAAAGCAAGGCTGCTTCTTTGCCGCTCAAAAGCATGCGCTCACGGCAGAGTTAGGAGCGCAATTAAGTGCACAGCATCAACACCAATTTTTGCTATGAACATCTGTCAGCCTGGAGAGAAAAAGCATCATTTCTAGCCTGGATTCGTATTATTTTACCCTCCTACTTGAACGAAGTTACGAGAAGCAACTAAAAATATATTACTCTACAAAGATCACATGTACAACCTGCCATTAACGTGTTGATGGTTTTGCACAATGTAAAGGAGGAGTCTAAAGGGTCTTTAAAGGCTCTTTGGCATTATTCTGAAATTTCAGCGTAAAGCTGAGGAATGGTTAATATATAACAGACATTCTACCTCCTGAACCCATTTTATACTAGCAGAAATTGATTTTGCTTGATTTGCTCTTTTATCACTGGTCTGCACAACGTTTAGCTAACCTGGAGGATTAATCCGTAAAACCTCTCACTCTCGATCCTTTACAGCGTTCTAAAGACCTGCAGATGCCTACACCAAATATCTCCTTTTCACAGGGAGAGCAGTCACCACTCACCTGCTCTCTTCCAGTCGCCACCTCCGTACAGAAGAGCCTGTAGCCTTGAACGGGGCCATTTGCATAGGCAGGAGGATCCCAGGAGACGAGAATCGAGGTAGGTGAGGTAGACACAGCCCGCAGATTTTCCACCGGCCCAGGAACTTGCACTGCACGGAAAGGAAAGGACGGCGTGAAAATCCCCTTCCTGCGTCGCCCACCTCTGCGCCCGTGTCCCTGAGGGGCGGCCCGGCCCGGCCCAGCACACATCTCCGAGGGACGCCGGCAACGGCACTGCTTCAGCACCGCACACCTCAGAAACTCCGGAAAAAAATACAAAAGGGGTGATAAACCCATGGAAAACGCACTGCCGAAAGACTATTGCAGATTTAGCGCCGTGAATACACGCAATACTGAAAAGGATTGTTCCGTCTAGGCTACATCTCTGTGCCTTTGGCTCAGAGGACAGACTTCAACTTAAAATGAATTTCTGGAAAATAATTAGCACAAATATCTAACGCATGCAATAGATGCATTTACCCTGTGGTAGCAGGAAATCAGAGGCATGCAAATCTGATCATCCCAGACCAGTTTGAGCAAAGGACTGCCATTAGAGGAGCCATTAGAAAAACCCGCAGGCAAGCACCAACACAGCACCCGACACAACCAAAATCATCTCACAAACACACTAACTGCGAGCTTAAAGCTGCTTTCCAGTGAAGCACCGTTTAGCTGCGTGTGTTTCTGTCCCAGCTCTGTACGTACCAGCTTGATGCTATTAAATTATAAATCGATTTGGAGCACCGCAGCAGGCTTTGGTTTCTTTTAGCAAGCAATTAGCCTTCAAAATCCCTCTGTTAGCTTCTACTTACGCCACTTGCACGTATTGTGCACGCATACCTGTTTATGCTATCTATTTAAACTCCTTTACGTGTTACTCGCCCCCTTTTAGCTGCCTGAGGGATCACAGATGACGGCCGAGATGAAGCATTAAGGGCGATCCTTGGCACGCTCTCATGACCAAGGGAGCCCACAAAGGCTGGGCTCTAGGCTGGTATCCCTCCATTTAGCAGTGGTATGAGACGGCTCCTGCAAAGCCACAGAAACCTGGGAGCGCGGAGCAAGGCGATGGATTTGCTCTGAAGACATCATACAGGTCTTCGGTAAAGCCCTGGCTGAGTGGGCTGATCTCGGAGCTGACCTGCTTTGAGCAGGGGCTGGACCGGAGATCGACCTCTCATCATCTGCAAACCCTCATTTGCCCTTAAAAGTTAGGCCAATATTAATGTCTAGCCCCAGTTCTGCTCCTAACTAATATTCCTGTGTTTGCAGGGTGCCCAGCACTTACAGAAATTGCAGGGCTGTAACAAGCTCCTCTTAGAAGCCAAATAACGACAACAAAAGTGTTAAAATAGCCCATCCTTGAAACTATTAGCCAGCTTGATTAGTTCTGAAAATACAGAGGTTTGCAGTAGGTTTAGCCTTTAAGTAGAGATCATTTGAAATGCAAACTTTTGATTGCCTTGACACCACATCACAGCGGTGGGTGAAGAAGCACACAACTCCTCCTCAAATGACAACACAAAACAACCCCTCGTAATTGCTAAAGAAACCACACTCGATCACCTTTTGTTATACAGGCTGTATCTTCAAATGCTCCAATTTTACCCTGAATGCAAATTATCACACATCAACTACATCACGCTTTTAGATGCCAGCTTAAGTCAGTTATTAAAACAAAAGAGCTAAAAAAGCTTAATAAACTCCTCAAACTACCAGCAGTACCAGAAAATCACTCCCTGCAAGTCTCAGCTGGACCTAACCCTAACTCCAGATGTTTGGAGATGAAGATATCTATAAGCTTATCTGTGCCTTCATCTCAAACTCAAGCAAAATTGGAAGAAAAAAACCAAATTATGATTGTGGCAAAAATGTTAAGGTCAAGCAGAAGGTTATTTCTGTGAATCTTCAACGCCAAATAGTACCTTTTTACTTTCAATAGGGAGTGTGCTATGGCATAAAACAAACTCACAAGCTATTGTGCAACCGCCAGATAACAGAATTACAGCTCCTAGACCAGGCTTTCCGCAAAGTTACATCCCCATTATGAAGCAGTTTCACACTAACAGCTCTCTTTTGTAAATCTGGAAGCGTGCGGCGAGCAGCAATAGCTGAGGAGCGCCTGACCCTGCGCTCCCTCAATCCGTCCCTCTCCAGAAAAACAGGGATGGCAGAGCTGGGCACTGGGGAAAGGTGCCCAGAAACGTCGTCAACGAAACACAGATAGCCTTTGATCACAAGTAATGTCAGGTTTAGATGCAGTGTAGATATATTTAATATATTTTTATTTCCTTCGGCCAGCTTTCCTTTTCATTCTATTTCAGTATTTCTGACAGGCACTCTAATGTGCTTAAGGTCTCAGTATTTTCAGCACACACAAAGCATTTAATAATCTCTCCTGATCCCTTCTGTCAAATAACAATCTCGTGAAAATTAGCATTACGTTTTAAATCTTTTCCTAAATTCTTCTTTTTCTAAATAGCAGAGAGGCCCTAGAACTGCTTTACATTCCATTAAAACAAGATATTAAATCATGTTTCTTCTAAAGTCAGTCTTTTACAACTACCAGCATCCTTTTTCTAAGAAAAAAGGATAAAGGAAAGAGGGCAGGCAAATGACTGATGCATTTTCTTTTACCACAGGCTCCACATAATGCTTCAATATATTAAAAAAATCACCATTCCTGTGAGAATGCCCTTCCACTCCCATAAAAGATCAGTTCAGCGCCTCAGACTGTTTCATAAATACAAGCTACAACAACTGCTTGCAAAGAGTTTGATGCTGCTCTCACAACTGCCAGTTTTGGGGTTATTTGGTGGAATTACTCCTATTCAGTAGCAGTAAAAGCAATCAGGTCCAAAGCCAGAAATGGTCGAATGCTTGCTTTTGCTTTTTCTTTTTTTTTTTTTTTTCCCCCCAATGCTGATTTTAGGAATATGAATTAACTGCCTTTCTGTTATTGCTAACATTAGCTGTCAGCATGGCTGATCTGGTATAAGGGGGGTGAATAGCTGTATCCACGCTGTGCTATAAGAACGTGCCTCACGCTGCCCCGAGAGCCAGCGTTCCTGGGGCTGAAAGATGATACTTACCGTAGACACCCGATACATACCTTGATTTTAGGTATATATTCTTGCAGAAATAAGTAACCGTGTTCTTATCATATTCACTGCAGAGCAGTACTGTTGTGCTTCTAACCTGAGCTGGCCCCAGCAAAGAGGGCTGTCCTCCACGTAAATGCTATGTCTTGCTTTTCATCTTCCAGCACTTCTCCAATCTTACAGACTACGGGCTATTTTTGGAGCTCACCTGCTGCCAGTGGTCCCTATAAACCCCAAGATGTCACGTGCAGTTGGCAAGAGGTAAAGCGCCTGCAGAGAACGTCCGTAACTCATTGCCTCCCTCCATCTCATGGAGCAGTGCCCCGCATCCGCGTCCTGTCCTTGCCCACACACGCGGGGCAAGCTGGGAGCCTCCGGCATGAGAAACCACACTCCAATTCCTACCTCCAGAGTACAAGTTGAGTCAATGCAGCCTTACTTGAGGCTCAGCAGACCTGGATCTGCTCAGCAGGAGGGCTTCACAGCTTAAAGTGGGCAAGAGCTGCTGGGAAGACCTGGCCACTTGTAGGGTATGAGGGCTTTAAGACTTCCAGTAACCCTGCAAGTTTGATTTGTTGTAGGAGCAGAAAGGGCAGGCATCGTGCTCCTCAAAACCCGCAGGAGCGCAATTCCTACTCTCATGAGCCTTCACTGCTCTTCCACAGAGATTTCCTCTTTGCCGCTGTTCAGTTATACTTCTGATAATAATAGTTAACAAGATATAAGAAAGATACAAGTGCCTAAAATAGGAATGTAGGCAACTATGTCAAAAATTGCTTGGTAATTGCCTAAACATGCTAAATATCTCTCTTGAATCTGACCTTTTTTGTAAGGTTCTGAAGCTCTGCCTTCTGCACCTCAGGCCACCCTGCCTGCACCGGTGGGAACCTGGTTCATACCAAAGCCCCGCTGGAGACCAGGGAGAGGAGCACCTGAACTCCTTGAGCACAGCTCTGGCACCTAAAGAGTTAGTTACCCCAAGGCCGTTGCCTTAAGCTCTATCACAAGACACCGACCTTCTTTCAGGGGTATTGACAGGCTCCAGCCTCGGGGCTCTAAGGTGTATCGATGCAGAATTGTGCACGGCAGCCTTTGGACAAGAAAGCAGAGCCATAAATACCACCTTGAAGTTGAATGCCCAAATAGGAGGTGAAAGGATCACAGTCCTACTACTTTTCTCTCTCCTTCTAGTCCCAGGGGTATTGACTTTTGCTGCCTGTAATCCAAACCGACCTCCTGCCTAATGGCCATGATGCTCCTGCACCGAGTGTGCCATTCAAGGCATTCATGCTCTGAATCCTTTCAGGTAGAAGACAGCATTAAAACTTTGCACTAAACCTTCCCAGGAGACAGCATGTACCACCGAGCACATACCACCACCATACTTTCATAAGGAAAACAAAACCACTTATCCCAACTCAATTTTTTTTAAAGGAATATGCCTGTTAATTCTGAGTTAGGTTTCTTTGGTCTCCAGCTCTGTGTCAGGCTAGCCATCTCCATCATGAAAGCTAGTTTTATAAAACATTCTTCCTAGTGATTCATTCTTCTCTATAATGAGATGCAATGATTAAAATGTTCTTGTTATTACATTTCACTTTTCATTTAAACAGCTGGTTCTGTGCTGATCTGCACCGAAAACATTTCAAACATAAAACATTTATGAAGCCACTTGCAGTTATTGATAATAGAGTGCATGCTTTGATTGCGCCTTTGATTTCCACCCCCCCTCCTCCTTTCTCTGTAGTTAACAGCTTTAACGATATTTCATTAAAATCTGGTTCCATGCTGCACGGAAAGATGCAACTTCAGAGAGCCTGCAGGCAGTGTAATTATTAACACAGCGAAACCCACTTCCCTGTGCCGGACATGCTCTGAAGACGTGACAGTTGTTTGGCAGGACTGCCCCGGACACCTCCAGTGATATCCACAAGAGCTGGCATTGGAGCCAGCTTTTGGAAGTAGCTATCGCTTACATTTTCACAGAGTCTTCTGGTTTTCATTAGTTTGCCCTTAACTCTTCACGTGGTGCCCAGCTGTGCACCACAGATGGACGCGTGAATCTAATGTTCTTGGATTTGTTAAGGAACACGGGACCGGGGATGGTACCACCAAGTGATGTGATGGAGCTGGCTCAGCTCGGAACTCCGCAGCAAAGGGGAAAGGGCCTCCGTGGAGCTGCCTTTACCGAAGGAGCTTTGGAAATGTGTCCTCCTCCACCCTCCTGCTGCGAAGGGGCAGAGGATCTGGGGCTCGGGGGAAGGACGGCGAGCTCAGGGGACCTGTGCATCGCTAGAGACCCCAAATGTGCCAGCGGGGCACAATACCACAATACAAATTCTACAAAGTCTGGACCAAGAAGCGGGTAGGAGTATGGTATTATCTTCTTACCCTGGGATCCAGTGACAGGACACGTGGGAATGGTTCCAAGCTGTGCCGGCGGGGTTTAGACTGGACATTGGGAAGCATTTCTTTACCAAGAGGGTGGTCAAACCCTGGAACAGGCTTCCTAGAGAGGTGGTCGATGCCCAAAGCTTGTCAGTGCTCAAGAGGCATTTGGACAATGCTTTAACTTTTGGTCAGCCCTGAAGGGGTCAGGCACTTGGACTAGATGATCGTTGTAGGTCCCTTCCAACTGAAAATCTTATCTATTCTTGCTAAATAAATCCTTCGCCAGAAATGGGTAAAACAACGGCAGCAGAAGCAGCTCAACACCTATACAGATGTTTCATTAATATAGAAACTTTAAAAAGCATCTTCACTACCCAGCATTTTCACTCCTGTGCTTATTTTGCCTCTTTCAAACTTTTAAGCATATATTGCAGTGCACAGTTCTAGGACTTGAACCGCAGTAACCAAACTGTTAGCCCTGCTGTGAAACTCAGAAAGGGAACAACATTTTAAATGGTCTCCTACTATTATTTTTACACCGTAACAATGGGCTGTATTTGTGGCAGGAAAGCCACAAGATTGCAGATGGAGGAAGAAGTACTCTGTTGTAACAGTTTGCACCGGGGAGCAAAATTTATGAGGATTTCACTAATGTCAATAAGCTACTTGAAAGCAAATATGGGGTGCAAACACGAACACTAAAATAACGCCATCAAAGAAGAAATATTCTGCAGTCAGTGAGATGAATTCATTTAGAAAACAAGCTTTTGTTACAAATTCCATCTGCTTCTGGGTGTCCAAACACACCCTGCATTTGTTTGAGGTCTGAAAAATGGAAGGAAAGCCTTTCTGAATGGAAGAGCATTTACAACGGCTGGAGGCCTCGCTATGCACTTACGTAAAATGATAGCATCCACAGAACTAAAAAGCAACTCGTATTGACTTCGATAGGGACAGAAATTCAACCTTTTATTTTGAGAAACAGTGCACAGAAAGACAGCTTACAACAATCCTGGCTATGGCTCAGACTTCCAGAGGGAGCTTGGATAAATAATTTAATGCTTTTATGCTTCAATTTCCTTCCCATAAAATGGCATAATAATATATCTCCTACCCATTCTTTATCTTACCTATTTATATTGCAAGATTTCTGGGGTAGGAAGAAAGGTCCAGATAAAACAAAGATGAATGTATGTCAAACGGAACTGCAACAGAATTTCAATTCCTACACCCAAAGCTATTTTAGAAACGCTCGGCAGCAGCCCATTTTATAGAACACCTTCTCTTCAACCTTCTCCTTCTCCCGGTGCTGTGCTACTGCTCCTGCAGAGGACCAGAGCGGTTATGGCTGAGCACCTCGTACCCTGCCAAGCCCCGGTAAGGCAGGACTAGTGACGGCAGCACCCAGGTCCCCGACGGGTGAACAAACACCTCTGCGGCAAAGCGATGGGCTCAGATATCCCACAGAGTCAATCGACGTGGAAGGGGTCAATGGACCAACCTGAATTGTTTAAACGATCTGGCACTTCTCAGGAATAGTAAGCTGGAGTGCATCCCTTCCTCAGCTGCAAAGGTTCAAGAGTCTGTCTTCTGCCTCAGGTCTAGTCCCTCCGTTAAATTAGGAGAAATCATAGCACAAACAGCCTCGATCATATTGTAGGTCTCTAGACACAGCCGTCCTACAAAGAAAACCTGTCTCTCTATAGATACAGCTTTGTTTCTGATCAAAAGGTTTGAGAAGAGCTTTGTACCCCCATTCAGTAAAATGTGGTGGCATTGGATCAGCTGGTGGCACTGAGCAGGTCTCTTCCCGGTGCCCAAATCGGGCTCGGTGAAGTTTGTTTCATTTCCAGCTCATTTCCAGTGCCCCAGTCACCATTGTTTTAGGAAAGCTATAGGGAGACTAATACATCCCAGTGGTCTACGGCTCAGCAGAGATTTTTGGATGAATCTCAGCAAAGTGACACACCAGTGCTCTTGTCCAGAGAAAGACCAGATGGTGCCAAAGCCAACTGCCAAATCTGGCTGGTGAAACACTGCCCGGTGTCTCACCAACAGCGAGCAGAAAGGACAGCGACATCAAAACATTCCCTTGAGGGACGTAAGGACGAAGGAAACGGACCCGAGTGCAAAAGAGCTTCCAGCTGCAATGTCTTTCATACTGGTAAGGTGACATCTTCATCACTGTCGTCTGCCTCTCAGCACTTACCCATAGCCCAAACCGCCGTCTCCTCCGCACGCAGGGTCAATCCTGCCTTGGCGAGGGGTGCCAAGGGTGGTCCGTCTGTCCTACACCGCTCCTGGCTGAGGGGGAGCCAGGCAAGGGCCACTACATTACTGTTTGCAGCAGCAACCTATAAATATGGAGATTTCATGCAAATGGTGCAATGCCTTGATTTGCATAGCTGATTAAGATATGCTCATCTGTTCTGCAGTTTTCTTTTTTCAGGTAAAAGTGGTTTTAATTTTCTGCTCCTTCTCAGCAAGTCAAAGCAAGTATTTTACTTGGCATAATGGTGCCTTTGCATCTCAGCAAACCTGGAGCAGAATTACAACACACTTCTAGCCAGCAAAGCTTATTATTTATAAAAAGCAATGATTAGGTGACAAGCACTGAATTCTTCATATCAACCACCTCCCTGAACCACTAAAAGGCAGGAGTGTGTGGGGTAGACAAGCCTCAGAAATGGAAAATTCCTCTTCTCGTTTAGAGCATTTGGTATATTTTCACTGAAGCAGATTATTTCTGGTAAACATGGTCTTTGCAGACATCAAAACATTTGGAAAGAATAGTGACAACTTTTGCTTAGCAAGAAAAATGAAGCAAAGTAATTCCATAATGCTGAAACATCCAGTAATGCTATTTTCAAGCCGAAGTATTTATTTTCTAAATAATTTTTAAATTACTTGCACCAATTTTGGTGTAAGCTTTTCACAAGTTTTACAACACTGGATGACAGAATGTAATGTATTGTTTAATTAAAGCAAAGAAAAAAAAAAAAAAGGAAAGCAATCAAGAATTGTTTTCGCTGTACTTCAAAATACAAGAGCCTCCAGCACTCATTTCCTGTGAACCCCAAACCTCTGGGTCCTTGCACTACTCTTTCCATCCTCAACCCATATTTAAAGAGTCTGATGGAAAACACAAAATAGTTTTAAAGAAGTAGTAAGCAGAGAGGAATGTTTTTAATAAAAAATACTGCCACTATTCTTTCACAAGTAAATTTTAAGTTCATGAAAAACAGGCAGAGATTATTGTGAGGAGAAGAGAAGATCTGTTAAAAACAACAGGAAAAAATATTTCATTTAACACTATTCAAAATCCCTGGGAAGTACCTGGAAGGCCCCTCTCCCAGAGAAACAGCGGCTCTCCGCAGCGGGATGTGCATCAGGGATGTCCGCCGGACTGGCCAAGGCTCAGCAGACGGGAGAAGCAGGTTTGCCCTCTGTGTCGCAGCAAGACCACGCCAAGAGCGAGGGCTACGGCCGAGCTGGGGCTTCGTAGCAGGAAACAGGACCAGATCTGGCTCAGCATCTCGCTCAGGCCAGCTCCTCTGGAGCCCCAGGAAATAAAAAGCAACTGCTTTTACCGCTTTTGTTCTAACTCTCACCGAGGATGCGGTAGCTGGTGCTGAGATTTTCAGAGACCTCTGAAAGAATATCTCAAAACCTCTCAGGAATGACAAGGGTCAGAGGTATTTTCAAACCCAGCAAAGCCAAAGGATTTTTTAAAATTTTTTTTCTAGAAGGTATAAAAAGATGAGTATGTGTCTCAGAAGGGAAAGTCTTTCTGGTATAGTACCAAACCTCAGGTATCAGAAGGAAAACAACACTTGAGCCTGGCACTGATTCACCGCATGTCGAACGTAGCAGCAATTCTGCCCTATGCGTGAAGCCACGGAGATACCTACTCACAATTGCAAGAGGAAGGATTCAGCGTACACATCTGATACAGTACATATTCCTCATCTATGGGGTTTCTTCCTCTGTACAACGGAGGACACCAAGAAGGTCTCATAAAAGGGAAGCAAAGGCATTTGAATTCTGTTTTAACTACAGTATTTCATATAGCAATGCAACTTTCTGATGAGACTGACATTTTTCAAAGGAGGCAGAAGAGCTGGTCAGAAAAAAATTCAACAAAACCAAACCCCCAAAAGAAAAGACTCTGACTGCGTTATTTCAGTTAATTAAGATGAATGATGAACAGCAAGCAATTGTGGTTCTTTAAATTGAACCCAAGACAATTAGAAAATGAACAATTTTACTTTCTGCGTTTGATCCGTTTTTCACTTTAACTCTTAGTCTACCAAGGTGGTAACAAATTCTCCCACTATTAATAAGCTGAATCTGCCCTCCTAACTCACAGAAAAGCAGGGCTTGCATGACGTCTTCAAAGGATTAAGATTCCAGCACGTTGTCACCACTGCGCCCATTTCGGAAACAAAGGGATGACGATGTACAGGAACGCAACACCTTGCTCGGTGTCATTGCACAAGTCAGCTGGAAACTTCCAATGTCGGAGAGCTTGCGGAGTTAGCACTGTCGATCAGTAAGAATTAAGTGTTTCATCGGGTGCCCTTACAGCTTCAGAGACACGTGGCTGCAGAAGGAACAGAGCTGGGGCAGAAAGGCAATGCGGGGTGGAAATGCACCCAGTGGTGGAGACGATTTGGGAAAATGGAAATTTTTCAACTGAGTAAATATCTTTAAGAATCTGATCGTGATGTGGTTTATAGAAATACTGGAAGAAGTGACCACACACTCACCTGATCACTTTTTTTGCTGCTTGAACAGGAGGTGAGAATCAATCTAAGCTTCAAGAAAGGTGTGCAGAATATTTTCCTCCCCTTTGCAACTTCTTTTCCACAGTCTCTAGGAAGCAGTACAACATAAATTTCCACTTTTCTCTTACTTAATCCCTCCTCGTTGTAAACAGCCTTTACAAAAGTCTTAATCAACCTCCCCATGACGCACAGGGGATCATGTATCCAGCAGGTAAGTGCAGATGGAGTCACTGAATCTGGCTCAAGGTACTGCATTTTGTTCCACAAGAGAAACTAGAAATTCAATGGGAAATAGAAAGAAAAAAGAAAAAAAAAAAAGGCCACGGCACTAAAGCTAGCCAGAGTCTGAAGAATAAAACAGCATGAGGTGATCTTTAATCTCAATTATCAATGCTAACAGCCTTTATTAACCAGCCCTGACTCCAGTTTAGACGTATCTAAAAAGCAACAAGCTAGCCTGACCGCCCCTGCAGCACGCACAGACCCAGCCCCGACACACCAGAGGTGGCCGGGGAGCACGGGAGCTGGGAACCGGAGCGGGCAGATCGCTTGCCATGGGAAAACGGCTCAGATTCCCCACAAAATAAGATAAATTTCTACCGGATTTGAAATTAAACCTGGTGTAAAAACAGAAACACAGGAAACAAAGACAAAATTCATACCGCAGATGTGTTCAGGGGATCTGAATTCATATTTTTCCATTGAGAAAATATGAAGTAATTCCACAAGAGAAGAGGGAGGATACCAGGGCCAAGGCAGACGCGTTACCCAGCCCCATGCTGGGGACACCACCAGTGTCCTAATGACGAGGCTAGAGCAAGACCTCATCCTGCTCCTGCAGCAACCTGCTGCAATGTGAAGCACCTTCCAAGAGCTGACACTGAAGCAACTCTTCTCTCTCAAGAAAAAGACACGGGGGCGGGGGGAGGGGGAGGCCCAGGAAAGAAAAGGTAGATGGGAAGCCAAAAGCAGGACAGCAAACCAGACATCACCATCTTTCCCTTTAGGTCTGCCCAACTTTTAGAAAGGAAGATACGTTTCATTAAAATTTAAAGCAATTGAAAACCTTCCCCCCCCTGCCAATGCTCCACATAAATTACTCATAAAATTAAAGAACCATGCAAGAATGGCATAAAGTTACCCCAGGGTGTATTTTACTGAGCCATTATGGAAGAATACACACAAATGAGGAGGATATTAATGACTCCACAGAACACATTTTTCAGTACTGCTTCACCCTTTCATCAAATGACAAGAAAAATTCACTACCAAGGCACTACACCAGAGATGCTTATGTTTTCTGCCTGCCCCAGCCCTCTCTTAGAGATTGATAAATATATGAAATATATATATAAATATATAAATACCCCTGCATCTTGCAAAACAGACACTGTCCAAACCCAAAGTGGTCATTCATTATTCCAGGGACCTTTTCATATACACAATATTTGGCAGAGTAACAATGCAGCCTCAGACTGAGACTTTTTCCTACTTTAAAAAAATATACGTAATGATGTTGTAAACAGATGGATGGAGAGCAGGAGCGCCATGTCCTCAGTTCATCACTGTGACAGCCGGTGCAGGACAGGCTGCAGCAGAGAAGGCTCCTGACGGAGCCCACGGCTCCCTCATTAGAGGGGATTAGCTGCAGGTCTGTTAAAAACTAGTAATTTTTTGTATATCAGTATATGATGGAAAGGGAAATCTCTGCCACGAAGGATATTGTTTAAGCAGCATGGATAGACCGATACCTGGGCGTGAGGAAGGAGAGAGGAAAAGTCATAGACTCAGCAAATAGCCCAGGTCGGAAGGGACCTTGGAAGATCCTCTGGTCCAACCTCCTGTCAACATTGCTTATTTATACTCTCCCGATGGAGAAACCAAGAGGCTTCCATGATCTGCCCAAAGCCGCAGAACTTCGGCTCCAGCCCTCCCAACTTCTTAAACACAAGCTCAGCTTTTTCTCTGCCCAGACCCATGGCCAATTTGCACTGGAGAAAGGGGATTCTCATCTCCCTGGTCCCAAAAACCCGATCAAACCCACTTTGGTGGGAGGTTTGTGCCTGCCCAAACTCATCACAGGGCTCTCATTTCAGCAGGACCCTGACTATCATGAGATCATTTAGCATCATTTATAACGACAACGTTATCATCATCATTGTGACTGAATCTGGTACCCAAAATAGCTGAGTAGGAGCAAAGGCGGCACTAGTGCCCTCGGAACTACTCGGCACCCGACAGCGGCAGGGTCCAGCCCTGCTTGGGGACCCTCGCCAGTCCCGAGAGGTGACAATCTGGCACCATCTCTGCATTGCTAAAATGGATGGGTCCGATACAAGTCTTCAGAAAATTCAATTACTCCAGCACATGTTTATTCTGCAAACTTAATTTGCCCAGATCAACATATATGGAATTGATTATTGCTCGATAAAATTATCATCTTTGTGGGCTTTAAAGACATCCCTGCCTTCCCTTGCTTTTCCACGTGAAATTTCATTGCATTAATTTTAATGGCCTTTTAGTTTTTCTCTGTGGTTTTGACATTTGTAGAAGAAATGTATGCTAAACGAGATTGCAGCTGAAATTTTGTCTATGTCTTTTTAACATTTCCTGTACAACAACTTCAAAGAATATTGTCTCCACTTAAAAACTTGTAGCCAAAAAAAGCTACCACCAAAACCCAAAACTTTAACAGCTTCTGGTGCAATTGCTTTAATGCAGTATTGATGGCAGTTTTTGCTGCTAGTTCTCTTAGCAAGAAAATTCAGGTGCAGCCCAGTCAGTGATAAAAAAAAAAAAAAAAAAAAAAAAAAAGACAAAGGGACTGATTTCTGAGGTTACATGCACCAGCCTCTAAGGGGAATTGAAAGTAATTACAAAAGCGTGGATCTTGGTGATCAAAGTCACCCAAGTCTCCTATGCGAGTAAGATCACCCTCTAGCTGCTGCACAATGTCCCACTCTCTCCATAAATCCACCCCAAATCCCTGTCTTTCTGTTTCAGAATTTCCATTTTCAGGACATTGGGGTGGGGAGCACAGCTCCTCCCGGCTGCTCCCCACCTCGGGGACAACCACGGGGGGTCACAGGTTTGCTCCTCGCAGCATAGCACGGGAGGGGAGAGACATATGGGGACACAGCTGGGCTTCTCTTACGTAAGTATAATAATACTTCCCTACCTCAGAAGGATACAGTAATTAATTATTCCTTATAAAGCCCTTAGAGATGCTCGGGTAGAAGTTGAGATGTCAGTGCACACTAAATTGATTTCGCTGAAAGGGAGATGATAAGAGGCAATTCTATGAGGCTGGAGTGATGCCGTCAAGTTTCTTTGGGGCACGCCAACATGCCTTCCTATTCATCTTCTCTTTCACCAACTAATACACACATCAGGGAGACGCAGATTTATTAGGAAACTGGTTCTAATTCATAAGGGCTGTGAAAAGAAGTGAGCTGGTCCCACAGCAGGGAACAGCTTTTAAAGCTCAGATGGACAATTTCAATCCTCCTTGCGAGAAAAGATGCGCTTCTTTATTCTCTACTACCAAGCTGCTTTAACAGCATCTTGAGGAGCCAAAATAATAACTCACAAAGTCTCCACATGTGGCATGAAAAGATTAGACATGGCTTAAGCAAGCAGGGATTTAAATCTGGACTGATAATACTGTAGTGAAATTATATACCATAAAGGCAGAGAAAAAGGGGTTGTAGTTTACTCAAAAAAAAAAAAAAAAAAAAAAAAAAAGAGAGAGAGGAATGTTAATCTGGGGACAAAAACCTTCATATAAATCCAGCCCATATATTCTGGATGATTATTTCAAAAAGCTGGAACTTGTTCTGCTGATCTTTTAAACTGATTACTGAGCAAATGTATGCACTTTTAGAAACAGGCACTGACAGACATGAATTTCAGATGTCCTTTTTCATCAGCTTTTTCTTCTTTAACAATGCCAGATTGCATAATACTTCTGCTATTTTCAAATAATGTGGAAATTCAATCTATGTGCAGCCACGTAATTTATTGTACAATACTTACAGCATGTTCTAAAAGACAGCCACATAGAGGCTGACTGCCTCCCAGGACCAGAGAGACTTGTTTCAAAATGATAAGATAATTTGGTCAACAGTAAAAAGTGAAAAGAAAAAATGGAAAGCAATATTTTCTCCATGCTCAAATTTGACACTTTAGAGAAATCTTCAAGTTATTAAATAGGAAAGATATTCCAAATGTCTACGCTGCACTTTAAACAGAGCTGGTAACTGTGCAGTGGCAGCTTCAGGCAGTAACAGCAGGGGGTAGCGGTGCCTGTTTTTCATTGGGGCTTTGCTGGGGAAAGGCATTTTCCTGATTGGAATGCTATTTTACTTTTATATATATATACAAAACACAAACATATACAGAAATGTGTATATGCGCATTTGCACCTGTGCATCTAAGCAGAGATAAATTACTAATAGATAAATGATGCTGATGGTTAGTTACTTAATACTTTACTTTCAGAAGGTTCAGATCCATAAACTGACTTCCAAGAATTTTTTCCCCAAAAAGGGCTGGGATACAACCTTGCTTATTTTTGCACGTGGCAGTTGCGTAACTGCAAATAAGTGGAGTAAGTGGCAGAGCAACCTCAGAGCAGGAATTGAAGATGTATCTAAAATGCAAGGCCATCCAGAAAAGCAGAAAGCAACGTATCTCAGGTGATATTTCACTAACATCACTACTCTTGGGAGTCTGGGAATTGATGACAGGGAGTAAAATTCACGTTTCATGATAAACGAAGCTATGGACACAAAATCACAGAATAACATCAGTTGACAGGTCCCTTTTCCCCTCGTTCACACCATCCCTTGCCTGGCCAGGGGACATCGCACACGTTCTCACTGGCCCTAACAGACACCTTTCCTGGGGCTCAGCTTAGCTGTAAAAGGATCCGAACAGTTCAAAAGCCACCTAAAGCCACCTCCGGAGGCTCGCCTTATCACAGGAGTTGCTTCCAAGCTCTTCTTCTCCTCCACCCCCCCGTGGAGAGCCATTCCCACCTCCTCTACCTGCTCCCAGCAACAAGTCACCTGTGGCAATGAATCAAAAAAAACACATTTCAGGGCTTTCCAGCCCAGCTGTTATCTTCACACAACAAGGGGTTTTCAGACAAATACTGCCTTTCAGTTAAATTTCTGTACATGGCAACGCATGACGATGTAGAACAGTTTTCGTGCTTCTGTTAAGTGTTAGATTTCCCACCTTATTACAGAGGGAGAGCGTATTCTGGCAGGGACTTACTGACGGAACATTAAAGCAGCTGAGCATCCCACCATCACCCCTACGGTTCACCAAAGCAGTCCAGCACCCATCAATATGGGACACGGCACCCATTTCTGTGCTCAGAATTAGACACCAGTCCCATTTTTTGCAGCCAATTCTTCTCAATAATTAATTTTGCCACAGAAAAGCTCAAATAGTGTTTCCATCCTCTCTCTGCGAAAGCCCCTCTTGGACCTTCCAAGTGAGAAAAACTGCAATAGCACAAATTCAACCAGAAGAAATTTCTCTTCTTTCTGGAGACCAGACATGTGCCAATACTTACAATAAAATGAGACATACAGAAAGAGAAAAGTGTTTACTCAAAGGTTCCACCTGCTCCAAAGATTTATAAAACACAGTTACGCTAAACGTAAACTGATAGAAAATATTTCCTTTTAAACACAAATAAGCCAAAATGTTTACTCCAGTGGAAAGTTGTTGTATCTTTCAGCGAGTTTATGGTGTTTCCTTGTAAAACCCAACTCCTTCGGAACCGTTGCTGCCACCCGCACCAAGACCCCGTTCCTGCGCACACTCACGCTCCGGCTGCGTGGCGACCTTGACGGGCTGCGAGCTCTCTCCTGGTCCCCACTCGTTGTATGCCACCACTCGGAAGGTGTAGGTCTCCTCTGGTTTCAGGTTGCCCACGGTAAGTTGAAGTGTCCCAGACTGAGATGTGTTGACTGCCCGTTCCCTAAAAAAAGAAAAAAAAAAACTAAACAAAAAAACCATTTTAAAATGCATTTGGATCTTAAAGCATGACTTATTTATGCAGTTGGTAGCCTGCAAGGTATGATTACTTATCAGACTTCAGTTCGAGGCTTGTTTGTCTATAGGGTTTTTTTTTAATTATTATTATTTTTACTTTAAAAAGCCTAATTCAAGTAACAGGGCCCACTGGAAATGCTGCAAGCACTACAAAAAAAGACTTGTATTTTAACGCTTTGTAAGGTACATAGTATATTGGTTCTTTGCCTTTCTTAATATAACAAAAAAGGAAAATTGATGGAAAGAAATGACTATTCAATACAGGAACACATCTCTGATATAGGAAGTGAGATGCATATTGGTCTGTAAACACCCAGCTAACAAAAACTGGGTTGGGATTGCCCTGCAAACCGAGCCCTCGTCAGTGCTCCTTTTTGCAGCTGTACCTGCAAAACCACCACCGCCACCCATTCTTTCACAGGCAAAGGGACCAGGTGGAATTTTTTCGAGGCTGGGGCTACCACCCACCATTTCGGAGGTCTCGAATGAAACCTCATTTGTGGAATTTGTGCTATGGTTATTTTTGGCAAGGCGGGCGCCCAGGCGCTCCAGGGACAGCCTTCTCCTAACGCAGAAGGATGGTCAGACACCAGCCCACGTGGGCAAACTTGGCCGGCGGCTCCTGGGAAGCTGGTGCATGGGGCCAAGCAGGTTCTTCTCCTCCTGAGCCGTGACACCGAGCCCACCTCTTGTCCAGCACTAAATTAGTTTCAAGAAACACCGCCGCTCGCTATTGCCTGCATCAGCCAGCTTTCTATTTCTGCCTAACTTGGCCAGGAGTTTGTTATCATGAGCCATGGCAAAAAAAATGCGACTGATACTCCTCCTCCAGCTGCTCCCAGTGGCGAGTCCCGGGGTAACTGGCCGGTGGTGGTCTGCAGAGTAAAGGTACAGCCCAGACATTGGGAGGTGGCAGCCCCTGGCCAGAGAGGGGTGTGGGACATCATCCCCCCATCAGGGCAAGAGCCACATAATTTTTGCTGGCACCAGAAGCGCCCAGAGCTGAAGGGGTATCTGCGTCCTGCCCCGGGTCAAGCAAAGCTCTGCCCAGCCGGGGCTTTGTGCTGCCCGAGGAGAGAAACGACTGGTAAGAAAGAGACAGACCTAGGGTCATTAACGTGGGATTATCTGGGAAAAACACAATCCCTAAACAGTAAAGCAGGGTTTAAATTGGATGAAATCACAGTCATTTCATGGACAATCTGCAAACAGAAGTAGGTAAAATTGCTTTTGTAACTGATTTATTATGGGTGGCGTGCCTCGCTCCTTTCCTTTACTAGAAGCCCTCTGAAAAGCTAACAACAACGAAAAGGTAGATTTCGTGCTGCAGAAAAAAAAAATTCATCATTGAAGACCAAATCAACTAATTGTCAAACTTCGTGTAGGCTGCTGTGGTTCTCTGGGCTGCAACAGGCTTAGCAGCAATTCAGAGAACAGAGATTATTGTTCCTTTGGGGAATGTTCCCTCAAAATGAAATTTCTCATACCAGAGAACAGCCCCATCCTCTGAGCGCCAGGCTCCACCGTCGCTCCGGCCCACCGAGGACTGACTGAACAAAGCTTGGGTGAACATTCCCTGGGGATAAATGGTCGGATCATCCCTTAGCAGAGAGGATGGGAGTTTAACACTTCTTTTCCAGCAGAAAGGCTTTCTGTTGCGCTTGATAATGTGAAAGGAGAGCTGCGGACGGCTGCTGCTCCCCGACGAGGACGCTGGCAGGCAGAGCCTTGGCTCTTTCTAACCGGGCAAGCTGAGCTGTGCTTGACCAACTTGCCTAATTTTATTCTCTTGCCTAATTTTATTCTCTTGCCTCTTATCTCTGGTTTCTGTTTGCATTGAAAATGGCTCCAACGGATTTGTAACCAGCTGACGGACCCTGAAAGCAGTGGTACAACCGGGGGGCCAGATGGCCAGTAACATCTGAACTGAACAGCTACGATATTTCCATAAACCCCTTAAGATGCAGGAACCCACAGAAGTAAGAGAGAAAAAAAAATATGCCCAGTAACTTCCTACCTGCAGGACAACAGGACTGTCAGCAACTGTCTCTCATTGTACATGTCTTTTTTTGTTAACAGTAAAGATGCAATAAGACCACCTTTCGATACCAAAATAGCAGTAAAGAAGCAAGAGAAGAAAAAGGAGATGAAGCGATAGAAGAAAACTCCAGTCAGATATCTGTTTTAATACTTCTCTGCCACCGTGGTACCGATGGTGATACATGTATGCAAGTCTGGAAAGATGGAAAGGTTTGTGGCATTCTTTCAGTAAGTCTTTCCTCATTATTTAGTAAGAAAGAAGAAAAAAAAAAACCAAAAACACACACACATCTGGTGCCCTCAGCACCCACATTGCCAGTGAGTGACTTCCTGAGCTGAACCAAATCTGCAGTTTAGACTACAGGGGCCGAACCAGCACAACTCTCTCATCTTGCATAGTTTGGGACGCAGGTGTGAAGTGCTACGATGAGGAGTGCAATTCTGACACGGCCCATTCTGTACCTGATGCTGAGGTTGCAGAGCAATGGAACAAGTCCAGCCCCGCCACAGAGGCATGAGACAACCCAGGACTGCCATTCCTCTTCTCAGATCTGCATTTGCTGCATCACATCCCAGCCTCGGCCGTTTGGAAACATCCAAGCAAGTGCTTTGATTAGACTCTAACGCAAATGCAATCTCAGCAGCTTCAGTGTTTACCTTCCGTTGGATTTCAGTAGCGATACTAAAGCCCAGGACACTTCTCCGTGCAAACCAGGAGCTGTATAACCACGCAAGTACATCAGTGCTCTCAAGCTGATGAGCCCAACGAGCTCACCGCCTGCAGTGAGGTGCCAGTCCATTCCTAGATAAACGCAAGTCCAGGTAAAATTCTGCTGCTTCCACTGGAAATAGCACCCAGGTTGGCAGTGGCTGGAGGCGTCTGCACCACACACCATCTTGCAGTATTCGCACATCGTTTCCAAGGCTAATTAACTCAAGCCCAACCCTGTGCTCTGGCAATTCAATGGTTTCCAGCTTGGGAGCAGCATCAAACAGCAGCAGCTCTAGGCTGTCCCCAGCCCACGCTGAAGAATCACGGAGGGAAGTTTCCCCATTCTTGGCCAGCCAGCGCGTTCCATCCACACACCCAGGAAAGCACTAAGCAAATAAAACCTCTATATGTTTTACTTCCTATAGCTTGGCTTTTCTAGCTACCAGCTCTAGAGTGTCTTCCAAATGCAACACCAGAAGCCCATAGGGCAGTGCAAGATCCTGTAACTTAAAAAAGGCAAGAAACAGACTGTATAAAATAAACTTCCAGATTTTCCTAAGTAAAGACTGAATAATAATAAAGCAAACACCCCAGGACTGAGACCAAGAGGAATAAAGCAAAAGAAAGGGCTGAGGTTTCCCTTCGGGCAGGCTGAGATGCAAGAACAGCCAGCAGCCCACCCAGCCCCATCTCACAACCTGGCAGCAGCCAGATAACAGACGGTTGGAGGAGTAAGTGAACCAGGATAGAAGTATCTGGTTATTCTCCTGGCATAGGACAGAAATACCTGGTTATTCTCCTGGCATAGGTTTCTGGAATTTCACCAGGTTTCTGGAGTTTCAGCACCCAGATGATCACAGACACCCAAATGGGTCCTTCTCCCTCAAACTGTCAAATCTCTGACTCCACTGGTTTTGGTTTCTGTGGCAATGTAATTAAGCCATGAGAAAAAATTATCCCTTTTGTTTAAATGGGCCACCTGCCCCAGGCAGTGACAGCTTCTATGATGCCTTAAACCCTCCAGCTAGTAAGGAGAAAAAACTCCCTGAGAATATAAGAGCACTACCCTTGTCTTTGTAAAACAGACGTCTAAACCAGGTCCGATGGATTCCGTAAAACACGTGGCTGTCCTTCTCCCCTGAGCTCCAGTGACCTGCCCCGCTGGCACACGCTCAGGCTGAAGGTAAGCGAGGTGAGTGGCACCCACGTACAAAAGTCCATTGTGTGCTCCGGCTTACCAGCGAGGGGTTAACGCATTACAGATGCTACAGCAATGCAGGAATCATCTCAAAAGCACCAAACATCCTTGAATCAGGCACCTTTACATTTGGGGTTTTCTTTTTCAGACCCATCTTGGCCATAAATTACAGTCTAAAAATAAAAGACCTTGACTAAAGTCATCCACTTTCTTGTAAAATGGAGGCTTCGACATGTAATTTCCAGTGACTGAAGATCATGTTACATTACAGTATCAGCATGTAAAAAAAGATAATTACAGTTCCCATATATCTCTTAGGTGTGTAACAAATGCTTTTATAATGTTTCAAACACCTAATTAGTTACTTCAAGTAAGACAAGTCATGTTAATGCTCCTTGCTGTGAAATGAATACTATTAATTTTAAAATGGACAGACTTTTATTACCTTGAGTTCTTTTTTTATCTCCCATTATCATTCTCCCACAAAATAACATAAAGTCCTTGATTATAATAAGCAAACCTCAAAACTAATGTAAACAGATCATCTGGGAGTGATATTTTAGAACTTCAGCTGAATTCTGAAGATAGGCTTTAATCAAATATAAGTTTTTGTATTCAATTAAGTGGTCCCTTGATTAATTTCTTCAGTCGGCAACATGCGGGAAGCTAAACTGGGAGATCTATTAGCTTGTTGTGACTATCTATGCATTTATTAATTTGTTACTGAAAACAAGTTCTAGCGCATGTTCAACTAAAAATAAAACTGGTCCCAATCTTGCAGAAGAGTCCTTCGTCAAAGGGTTTTACGTTCAGCTGTAATACTGCTGATTTCCAAGGTCATTTTCTTCTTTTTTTTTCTTTTAAGATCAGAGCATTTAATTCCATTTATTGGCAAAAATGGTTGCTAACATTCAGTTAAAAAAGAAGGATAACTACAAATCAGGACCCACTATTTAAGCCAACTTGACATTTCAAAGGTTACAATCAAAAACTGAACGGTATTTTTGGGCTTAGTGTCTCATCTAAAATGCTAAACAGAAATATATTACCATATAAATATTTCTCATTATTTATAAATATAGTGATTTTTTTATTGTAAATTAAATTTTAAATGTAGTGACGCAAATTCTCACCGGGAAGGCAGAATTCATTTAAAACTATGCACAGGTAATTAAATATGTCTTGAGATTACATTTGAGGAGTTATTTTTCGGTTTAGAGGTAGATGAGAAGCAACTCAGCGAAAATAAACAATGTCTCTTTCTTTGTGGTGACTAATATGCTACCGCATAAATATCAAATGCCTGCATGAATCAATGCTTGCTCATTGAGAAGCAAACCAGCAGAGACAGAGGAAAAGAGGGAACAAACAGTGAGGCTGAGAGCAAACCTGAATATCAAAATCAGATCAAAATTTGAACCTGCCTGTGGATTGAAATATCGAATCTGGCCCATTTTGCAAACGCTCAGAATAAAAAATTGCTACTCTGAATCGGTTTGCAATTAAACGTGAACAACATCCAGATATGAATGCTGTTAGTTTGGAAGGGGTTTAAAGATGGAGATGGATCCAATGCTTCCCACCTGAAGACCACCTCTAGCTAAAAAAAAATAATAATAATTAATTAAAATTAAAGTTTCAACAGCACGTGGATGATGAGAGATGCCAGAGCATCAGCAGCAGATCTCGCAGCACCCAAGGACAGCCCCGTTCCCAAGAGCTCACCATCTGGGCAGCATCCCAGCAGTAAAATGGGAAAGAAATCAAAAAGGCAGAGATTTACCCATTACATTGGTAAACTCTGCATTTTTAATCTTTTGGATGACCTTTTACTTGCATATAAAATAGGGGTTTTTTCAGTGGGCTTATAACATCAAATGAAATCTAAATGAGCTCCTTTCTCTTCTGGGACACTTCTCCTGCGAGGCAGGATGGATTTTTATGGTCTTTGTGCTTGTGTACATGTCTATACCTTGAAGAGTGATATCCACTGAGATGCATGCATTATGTTCTACTGTTATATTCCACTGTATTTTAACAGAATATAAGCACAATCAAATGTATGCTACGAGTTACGTATCTACTAACTGATCCTATACACGAAATCCTCTATTTCTGCTTGTTTTTTCGTCAACAGTCTGCTCTTATCAGCAAATGTTACAGAATACTTCACTTTTAAACCTGAACTTTTACCTCAACCAGAAGCTTCCCTAGCTGCAGGTGTATTGGTTAGCTGTTTATTTATTTCCTAATAGATTTAAGGTTTGTTTTATTCTTTTCTGAGAAACATGCCTTTTAACTTTAAGTGCTCTTTCCAATCATCCTTATCAGCAAGCAAACCCATTTGATCCCATGCAGGATGCCCAGCTGAGCATGAAGATTAAAGAGCATCCCATCAGAAGGGCTCTGGTGATTACGCTACGGCAGTAAGTGCAATCACTTCCAAAAGGGGTTTCTTTGAAAGGGTTGAGCTGAAAAACCCTTATATGAGAGAGTTCAAAACACGGGAGACTGTTTTTCCGGACGGTCCCTGAAATGGCCGTGCGCCCTGTGTGTCCTGTTGGCCTCGGTGATGCTGCCAGATGTCACGCAAATCCTCCCTGCTCTCGGACCCGGGAAGATCGCCTTGCTCCAGACTTACAGTAATTTCTCTGACAATTCCTTTGCATCCCTGAGGTTAATGTCAAATCCAATACTTATTTTTGTAAACAGAAAAATAGCTCTTTTGTAAAAATAATGTGTAAACAATAAACAACTCAAAAATTCCATGGAAGCTTTTTCCTTTAAGGAAAACTACATTAATTTTATCTCACAGTTTGTCTGAAAGTTTGCAAGGCTACGGGTGCATATTCAAAACTTGTAAACTGGAGGTGGTATTGCGAGCCTCTTGCTGGCAGGAGCATAGTATAATATTTATTTTGTCATCTATTTATTTGTTTAGTTATTTTAACACAGAGCCCACAGTCTTCTGCAGGAGACTCTTTAATAAGGCGTGCATCTAGTTGGGAATGGGACTAAGTCATCCTTTTGAGAAGCAACATGGCAATTCTGGAAGAAAAATTATTTTGAAGTATAAGGGAATCTGGGGTAAGCTCTTTTTACATCTTTTTTAATCTCAGAAACACCATTGTTTAAACACCTCGTAAGAATATTAGTATTTTCACTTCACTGCTGAACTAAAAGGCTGAGTTAGAATATGACTCAGTCCAGTTGTGCGTGGCAGCTCTGATGCTTTTAAGACAGTTAAAATATGAGATGTGAGTACAACAGTGCCCTCCAGCATTGCCTCGTCATGGGCACTGCATGCCCACCAGCAAATCTCAATGCACTTTATAAACATAAGGACGTGGGAATCCCCATGCACAGATGCACAACACAGGACCCTGTTCCATTATTACCGGTGGCGATGGCCGCAGACAAATGTTAGAATCCAGATGTGCAAAAATATTTGATTCAGCTGCGTGAAGCCCAATTTGGTACCCAAAGAGGGAGCGACAAGGGAGCCGCTCAGCATCCTCACTTCCCACTGAACTCCTTCATCGCTCTTTTTGCATCAGTTGCTTTTCTAGGGCCAATTAATACCTCCCTGAGTGCCTTACAACCTTCAGTATAACCCTTCCTGACGCTCCAGTGAGGCGTCGTTCTCATTTCACACACACTAGTCACAACTGGAGACTCGATCTGATGCAGGATGGAGATCGGAGCCCTGACCCTCTTGTCTCACCCTGCTCCTGTCTCTCCCTCTCTGCTCACAGTCAGGCTCGGAGGGATTTGTGGAAGGTGAGATGCCCGTGTCTGACCTGTGACCCAAACCCAACAAGCCTGGCTCCTACCCCATGTTTTTGCCACAAACTCGCCCCCCTGCCTACGTGCCGTTTATCCCACAAGTGACACCTTGCTGCAGAAGACGCTTGCCTGCAGCACTGGCCTCAGAAATGCCAACTTGAATTCAAGAGCTTTCTTTCACAGAGAGAGAAAGCGTATTTCACACTCTCATCCCAAGTGCTTTGGGTGTTGTGTCCTTTAAGGCTGCTCAGTCGGACCAGATGGATACACATCTCTATTTAGGAGTGTCTGCCTCTTGCAGCAGGTACTGCTGCTGTAGCTATCAATGTCTACAAGCATTGAAACAAATTAAAAAACAAAACCTTATATATAGAATCATAGAGTCATTTAGGTTGGAAAGGACCTTTAAGATCATCAAGTCCAACCATTAACCTAACACTGCCGAGTCCGCCACTAAACCGTGTCCCTAAGCGCCACGTCTACACGTCTTTTAAATACCTCCAGGAGCGGTGACTCCACCACTTCCCTGGGCAGCCTGGTCCAGTGCTTTGACAACCTTTTCGGTGAAGAAATGGCTATATAGCTATAAAAGAAAGCTGGACCTTGTTGGAGATTAAGATGAGAAGCCTGCAAATGTCCAGGCAGGGCAGGAAATTTTGCCTGCAAGACTGAGCCCCTTCGGATGAAGGATAAGCCCACGCTGCAGCAGAGGCGAGCTCACTTGGATAACTGTGGGGTCCCACCTCTTTAGCTCTCATGAATCCAATACAGGTCTGCTCATTTTTCAATTAAATATAGGTTCTTATTCAAGTCCCCTCAGAGGCTGAGCTGCCATCAGCACCCTCACAAGTATTAGTCACCAGCCGGCAGCTGAAGTGTATCCTAAGTGCAGTGAAATACAGGACAGGATACTTCAAGTGAGTTCTTCATAACGATGTATAGGAAGAGAAAAACACAAGATTTTTCTCAGGCATAAAATCATTTATGAAGTTAGGAAAACAAAACAAACCTCAAGTAAATACGCAGTACCTTTTCGAGTGTGAAATGAACATACACGATGAGGAATCATGCGAACGCCAAACAATCTCTAGTGCCATTACACAAAAGTGGTCTCTGCTGTGCAGCTCTGACCCACATGGCTAGAACGGCCCAGGCTGGTCCATTGTATTTGCAATTACATAAAATCTTCACAGCCCGCTCCCTGGCTGTTTTCAAGGTCTTAAACGATCTGCGCTGCTCTAAAAGCAGTCCTTCTCTCCAGTTGATTGGGGTTCAACAAATTCACCTCTGCCAGCGATGCAAAGAACACTTGAGCCTGTGTCTTCAGAGGAAGATGAAAGGTAAAATATGGAGCTAACAATACTTTATGTTAGATGGTCAAGTAATAGCTGGAGGAGGTAGGATCCATAGACATCACTGTCAACGCAAATGGCCCTTCGTGCCAAGACAATGAGCGCTGTTATATAAACGTTGATATGTCGTCTATAAAACTATACAGCAACAAAAGGCATTTCTAGCTTCACGCTTCTTTTACCACGGGGAGAAGAACACAACGTTGAGAACCATTTGCAAGACATTTGTAAAGACCTCAGGCCCTCGTAGGGCTGTCCCCCCATCCAGGAGACCCATGGTCTGTTGACACCTACCTGTTGACGCCATCCCTGGAGAAGAAGACCGTGTACGTCTGGACGCTGCCTCTGGCTTCTGCGGGTGGGCGCCAGCTGAGACGGACAAATCGGCTGGAGACCAAAACAGGGACCACATCTCGGGGGGCAGAGGGGAGGACACTGGAACTTGGGACAGCTGGAGGGGAAGGAGAGGAGTCAGTCAGAGAGGCCGGTGGCACGGGGGTATCGG
>JAOBAS010000072.1:82234602-82250650 GCA_025311575.1 Elanoides forficatus | reverse complement strand
GGTATCGGGGCGGGCGGGAGGTGCTGTGGTAGTCACAGCTGAGGTGTTGGGGAACAAAGGGCCAAGGTGGCATGGAATAAGCATGAATAAAATGACAGGGGATGAGAGAGAGAAAAAAAACTAACAGTAAAATCACACATTAAAATACACCATCCTGAACCATCATCTAAAGCAAACAGCAACACCCAAAACTCGAGTAGGCTACTTCCTTGGGATAACTGGAAATTATTTCTTGCACAAGCGATCAGTACGACACGTTCCTTTGTTCACTCTTATTTCAATGGTTTTGTCTCTTGTACCCCAAGCAGCAGAAGTATTTAACCTCATAAGCAAGTAGTAACTGACCACTCGAAGCCTGAAGCCTATGAACTGATGGGTTTGGGAAGAGCAGAAACTAAGTAGGGTGCTTCAGCACATGACTTATTAGATAATTGCATCAAAGTAGGATAAAATGAAAAGAAAAAAAGACAGCGAAACTTGATATTAACACCGTTCCCCATTGAAAAGTGTTCAGACTACGTGCAAAACCAAGAAATGCCTAAACTGCAGATTCAAGCAGTAAAATTCATTTTAGAACAGTACTTATTTATAGAGTTTAAGGGTTTGGTTGTTGCCCACCAAATCTGTGTGAAAGCTGGCCTGCCAACATAAATAAATAATTTCTTTCTTTTTTTTTTTTTTTTTAACAGTATTTTAAATGATAAGCTGCCTCCTGATTTAGCACATGCACCTTATAGAGGACCCACAGTCACCTAACCTCCTCCGAGAGCAAACACGATGTATAAGGCCTGATTCCATGGGCCATGCCGGCCCTGAAAAGCAGGTTTCCACCACTGGTATCGAACCAAAAAGCAATTTATTTTTCTTCATTCTTGCAACTCTTTTTTGGTCAGTCCCTACGCATATATTGTGAACTATATTAGTAGCATTAATTTACTGTGAGAGCATTTACAGTGTTGTATTTTCTAAACAGCTTATGAAGAACTGCTTCATATAAAAACCATGACATTCAGTGAATACTAGCTTAACATCTTCTTCAATTATCCCTAAATTATTATTAAAAGCCATTAATATTGCTATTATTAATAACAAACATTATTACCTCTTACTTATTGTGATCAATCCAAAACCAGAGGGAATTAGGGAATTTCCCAGTGGCATTTCCAGAGTAATGATGTGTTGAAATAAAATAATAAGCCATAGCCTCAGCTCTTTTGGCTGCAAAGTTGTGATCCATTATTTGCGCTGAGATTGCGTTTAGCGTCCTTAGTCATGGGCCACTGATCTAAATAATGTGCAAACACAAGGCTAAAGTATAATTCTCTGTACATTTATATTACGACGACACAACTATTATGCTTCGTGGTCACAGCAAGTAGATTTGGGTTTCTGGTCTATCCTATATGTTGACTCATGTATTATAAGCATAAGTGCATTGTCATCTTCTAATGAGGGCTGCAGTAGGTAAACACCTCTAGAGAAGTACCAAGGGCAAGATTGGAAAAAACAAAACAAAACAAAAAAAACACACAGACAAACCTGCGAGGCTTTTCCAGTTGAGTTCTGGTACTTAAAACACAGCAATTCAGAAACATCCCCATTATTAACTATTTTGGCACCTGAGGGTCTGTAGAAACTCTGAGTTTTCCCCCGAAACCCCCGGTCCATGGTTCCTCCACCAAACATCCATCCTCCTGGTAGAGCACGGCAGTCTGGCACCTCTCTTCCATCAAAATCCGTTTAGCGTTCAGAAACTTGTGCTGTGATCAGCCCCGAGTCCAGACATGTACATTTAGGTGACTACATGTCCATGACTACATATATATGGGTGTCTAATCTCCCCCCATAGAAAATGAGGACATCTAACCCATCACAGCTGATGGAGCCCATAGAGCTACTCAAACTACCAAACAGCATCTACCTTTAAACATGCTGAATAAGTATCTAAAATCTGGAGGCGAATCCATACCCTTCCTGACCTCGTGCCTGTGGATGTGGCAGCGGCTGACCTGTTAGGTGTCAACTTATTGAAATAATAGTGAAAAAACGAGGCGAAAAGCAGCAAGATTGAGACTGAAGCTCCAGTCCACTAATATGTATTTTACTCTGGCTTTCAGTAAACTGTGTAGAGCTATCACTGACAAAAGCAATTTCACTTTTATTGTTGCTAGCAGTGAATAGCAAACATATACAGTAGAATAGTACAATACAGCAAGACATATAACCTGAAATTATCTCAGCAAGTAATGTCTGAAATCCTTCAATCTTTCATATGACTACACAAGATCAATCCACCAGTGGTTAAACCATCTTCATCAGAGTCTGACAGGCTCCGATTTTAGCCTGATGTGGTTTATATTAACTCCTCATGAAGTGCATCTTTCTCTGCTCTCGTGGCAGTGTGAATAATCATCTAGCTCTGTACAAAGCGGGCATAAAACTGGATTGATTCATTTTCCATAAGTGTAAATGACTATACAATCAACAGAGAAGGTCTGAATACAGGCCGGATAGGAACTGATCTTCATGTTTCCATTTCGGAAGCCAAATGGAGCACCTCAAATTCAGAACCAACCGCCCTGTTATTTTTAATCCAGATTCAGCTGTGATTTTGGGGACCTTATTATTATTTTGCCAGTAGGACCTGTCTTTGTACTCCTAAAGCAAATGTTCTTCAAAAATGCAGAAATATGTTTGGTGTAGATGTCCGGGACCTGCTTGTTTACAGCCTTCATTGGTAAAATACAGACCGGTTATAAAACATGCATAATTCAGAAGTTTTAAAATAACTAAAGGCATAACATTGTGCGTGACATCCCCTTTCACCACTGCTTCCCACACACAGCAGTCATGGGCTGTTTCTAATTAAAAATAATAGGAATACAAGACCTAGTTCAAAGAGACAGGGTTGGGTTTCTTTAATACTTTTCATAGGTTCGTTTGGGTTTTGGTTTTTGAGGTTTTTTAACATATATGTGCATGTCTACAGGCAGGTGGGGAGAGGAGATCCTGTCAGCAGCAGCTGTCTACCCTTTCAGTGCTGTTTGTAGAGACCAGCAAAAGCTTATGTGGGATATACAAGAAGAGATGATGAATGAATGAAAAAAAAACCCCAACAACCTCGTAATTATATGCCACAAGGGATATGGTATCAAGAAGATATAACACTATTATTGCTAAGCAGAGGTGGCAATAGATGGCATGGGTTTATTCATGAGCCTCTCCTGGTAAAAGACATGGGTACAAATGCTCTAAATCTGAGTTATAAAACATCTTGTGTTCTCACTTGAGTGCTCAAAGGGACTAGATAGATAGATAGATACACACACATACCCCACTCCAGACCTCAGCATAGTTTTTGTACCTCTGTACAAAAAAAAAAAAAAAAAAATTTACTTTTTTAAAAAAAAAAACAAAAAAAACAAAAACAAACCATACTTACCAAGTTGACAAAAAGGGAAAGAAGTTTAAGGAAAAAAGTTGTAAGTTTAAGATGAAAAATAAGTTGAGAAGTTATTGTGCATACAGAAAATGTTGCTCTTGGATGTCAGTAATATTGATCTAAATGCTATCCTGGCAATCTGCACTGAGGACCAAGTTCTGAACCAAGAAAGACGAGTTTGACTTTTCTGCTTTTAAAGCAATTAATATTTGCATGGTTTTAGTCATCGTGTTTAATTCAGATAGAAAATTTAAGCCTGTTATAACATGTTGCCACACACCTAAATTAAAAATTACACTCATTTTTCAGGGGGATAAATTAATACAGAAAGAGATTGGGCTATATATAGGATCTATCTATATATCAAAGAAAGTGGTTGATTTTCATGACGCTATCCATTTAGTGTTGGTTTTTTAAAAATTATAACCTTACCTAAGCGAATACTATTCAAGCAATTGCCACTGGTTTACACTTAGAGTCTGTTAAAATAAGAACATGTACTGTAGGCTATCTATACTTTTTAAATACTGTAAATTAGAGCTTGCTGATAAGATTTGAAACTCAATACATTTTCAGAAAAATTGAGAAAACTATCACACTTACAATCTTCAACCTCCTGCTGCAAATCACACTTTCCTTACGTATCCCACATACCCTGATGCCAAAATGACATTTCAAGACATCAGATGAAAATTTTCAGCCAAGACACTACCTTAAAATATTTTTTATGCCTTCTAAAAACTATTTCAATTCCTTGATTTGAATTTTTTTTAATATAGAGATGAATTTTTATCTGCTTTTGTTTTAAAAGACTTTGGAAAATTTCACTGAATGTATTTAAACATAAAAGGAACATTCAGGCTTTAAGTTAAACATTTCATTTCAGAAAAAAAAAGATGTTTTATTCAAGTTAAAATATAAATCTTATGGATTAATTCAAGTCTCTTCCCCACTCTCCCCCGCAATATTTTCCTTGGCTTTAGCACTTTAAATCAGTTATTCATACAGCATGAATTTCAAGTATGACATAAGAACATGAATCTGTTCTCATCTCCAAATCCTCAGTGTTAAAAGGAAAAGCAATTTACATGGAATTTTAATTCCAGAAATAACATCAAATACGTGCTTATTGTCTGGTGTTGCTCAGTACGGCCATAGCCTGGTCAATCCAGTCTTTTGTTACACTCCTGCATTCAGAGAATTTATTCTTTTTTTTTTTAATTTTTTTTTTATTCAGAACCTTTTTGACCCATCTTACACCTTCAATACAGCAAACTGTGAAAGTTATAAGTGAGAAAAAAAAGCTCGCCACAGGAATATCTGTAACTCAAGAGATGCTGCACATGTAACACCTAGCACCCGAAAAAGCGAGGCACTCTTCCAGTAAAATATCCTTAAATAGGAAGATCTATAATAGATGTCAATTTTGGTGGATTAGTAATTTTTTAGAACATAGACACTTTTGAAAGAATCGTTCCCATTTCGTTTTACAGAATGCCCTTTTATTTGAACAGGGCTATGCCATTAAATGGCAGAACTGCAGGCAGCTCAAGAAGCTCAGGGGTCGACAATCATTCCTGGGGGAAAACCTCAGAGACGGTTTACAGATCCACAACTGGCACCCCCGTGGCAACGATGAACTAAAAAATTTAATTAAAATTTTTATTAAATTTTAAAAAGGGGATTCAAAAAACCTCCTAATTTGTGTTCTTGAAAAAAATAAAAAATCAATCTTCACGTACATTAGGGAAAGGAATAGAACAACTCTAAACAAAACAAAGTCGGGGTGTAGAGCACGAGTTGCCTAATTTTACCTTGCATTGGCTATCACACAACTACGAATTTGCAGTTATATTAAACTCGTAACAGATCACTAATTGTTCCCAGTTTAACAGACCACACCGAGGATCTGCAGAGGAGAGGAGCTGTATTTTCACACAGTGTTACTTTAACATGGGAAGATTCATTTTTTGTAAACTTGGAATATAAAAGCAATCCATGACTTGCACATTCCAGATACTTTCCCAGCCTGCTCGTGAGGGTAACCAGGAGCTGGTTTGCTCCAGATTGAGGAAAACAACCAAGGACGGAGGGTTTGTGCCACTAAAGAGCGTGGTTTCGGTATGAGGACATACCCTTTGATGTAGGGATCCTGGGGCCCGGAGCCCCTCTGTCTGGAGACACCACCCATGTTAAGCCATCAAGCATGTGCCTTGAGAGGGGAATGCAAGGAAAAATTCTGCATTTCCCATGGGTAGTTAAAAATTCTATCTGAAATTTTGTGACGAAATGATGATTTCACCACCCATCCTCCAGGCCGCTTCTAAAACCCAATGGTAACCTGCAGTGGGAAGACGTTCCCCAGGAAAGCCCCAGGACGTGGATCCAGGAGCTCTCATCGTCCCACATTAAGTGATTAAATGGGTTAGAACTAGTGAAACAGAGAAACAAGAACTAAATGAATCACAGTGTTTTGGTCTGATCAAGAAATAATTACATTTTGGTCTCATTTCCAACAGCTAGGAAAAAAGCAGATGTTCTATCAGATAACCTTTACAGAGATATGAAATAGGGGTAATTTACTGTCCCAGATAAGTATCAGATTGGACAAGTTACTGGTAGCTCATTACTTAAGGTCAAACAAAATGCTCCTTTCCGCACAAGCAACTCCTATTACCTTTCCTGGGGACCATTTACACAATTTGGCCTTTCCAGTTTTCATCCAGCCGATTAATCATACAACACGGTTTCAAAGCGTCACATTCAAAAAGCATTTCTTCAGGCGTCGTGTGCTCAAATCCATCCTCCAAATGCCAGCAGAGATCACGTTGGCACAGCTCATATGCGAGCACGCCCATCTACATTTGATGTGTTCACACACATCAGGTTTTACCAACGACACGGAGCACATGCCAGGATGTCAGGGTACATCAGCATATGTTTAGAGATTTTCAGCCCATATGCAGTGATACTAATTTACCAAATAAAAGATCTGTCCTCGTTGCCATACATACTTCCTCCCTTCTGGCTTCTTGCACAGTAATTCATTATTACTTGGTGTCATAATGATGTTCTTAGAAACAAGTCATGCAGTACTAATTTTTATTATGCCTCTTTTATGACATCACGAACCTTGCTATAAATCACCGAAGTTCATGTGTGTCAACAACGCCTGATGTTCCTGTACGAGGAATTCACTCCTGACTCAGCACCTCGCAGGATTAGGCCAATAGCACTTTGGAAACAGCACGTACATATGTGAAGTACAAGAATCTCACAGAGACGAGGGAGATTTTGATAGTTCCACCCTATGCAATAACAACCACATCAGAAGCTAAATATACACTAGTGCTTCTCTTTTCTCTCCAGCCTCATTTTCTCAAATACAGCAAGAGAGGTGTACGGAAGGATAACAGCTTAATTGCCGAGTTGCGATAGAGGGAGGAAGGAGGCTAGTTATCTGCTCAACGGCGTGACCTGAAACCAGTAAACAGGGACACCCCCACGAAAAGCAAGCCAGTGCATCTCCTCCTACACGCTCCTCTTGATAGGGAGGTGCTGCTCACGCTCACAGAGGAGCACGCAGGATTTGCCCCCAGGATGGAGCATGAGATTCTGCAGCTGCAATCACAGTTAGTGAAGGAAAAAACCGCCCAGAGGACCACGCCACAAAACCCAGCACCAACAGACCCTTCCCCATCCCCGCGGAACTCAGGATATCTGAACTGCCCTCTAGCCTACCCCTGCAAACCAGCCATGCTATTCTATTTTATTTTCTGCTCACCGCTGCAACGTCTGACCACCTTTCAGTAGCAGGTGGAAAACCAAGATGAACACGCATCACACGCTTTACTTTTTCAACCTCCAGCCCTGTTTTGTGCGTGGACAGGCGCTGGAGGGAAGACAGAGAAAGATAACGACCACATTGCACCTTCACTTCTCCCAGAGAAAAGTCAGCAGCTTTCATTTCTTCCTCCTTTTCCATGGGGAAGAGCCCCTGAAGGGGTGACAAAGGCATATGGAAGAGAAGGATAAATGGCTGGGAACAGGATGCCCACTGCAAGATCTGAAAGCTGAGGTGTGCTGCGGTGGGGAGCAAGAAGAGAGGCCAGGAGGAAAGTCCAGGGAAGAGCACATGTTGAGGGGTCAGAGAGGCAAAAGGGTAAGGTCAGGCCGAAGAAGGCTACGATAACTAGCAAAGGAATAGCTCAGGTTAAAATATAATTTGTCTGCATCCCCAGTAAGAGTCAAAAGATGTGCCGTCTGTGTTTACTTTGAAATTCAGCAGTGCAACAAAGAACTACAAGACCCCCATAACTCCAATTAATCCAGGACAGTTTTGCCCAACGGTTATACTGAAAGTTATTTTAAGGAAGATGTCACCCAGACCCTTATCTGCTGTTAAATGTGCAAAACAGTACCTTGTAGAACTCTGGGCACTTTGGGGAGTTAAGAAGAATTATTTGAACCTGTAGCAGGACGTAGGCAAGAAAGGCAAGGCAAAGAGCTTTGCGCAGGGGTGAAGAGGATGAAAGCATCTACAGGGATGATGGTGTTTGCATTGTCACAGTAAAGCTGCTTGGTCAGAGTTAGATGAAAGTGATTTTGTTTTTCTCAGATCATTAACTGTTGTCAGCTAAGAGCTACTCTATGCAAAAAAAACAGGCCGGGTCAAGGCAAGGAAGATGAAGTCCTGCTGACCAAGGTCTAAGGATGCTGGGTGTGAATTGCTGCCTGGCACTGCTATTCCGGCAAAGTTCCAGGTGTGACTGCAGCTCTGCCAGAAAAGGAGATGTTGTAGTGGTTGCACTTATTTTTGGAGAGCTGGTGTTCCCCAGGCTGGCAGCTGCAGCCCTCCATGGACACACACTACACCCACGCACCCATCGCTGCCGTGCCAGCACAGCAACAGCACTCTTCGCACAGGCATGGCCACTACCCCCTGTTTTATTTTAAAAAGCCACCTACAAATGATACAAACTACTTTCATATCATTGCTTTAACTGATATTTCCATTTTTGTACCTGAGCTTGTTTTGAACACAGCTCGGCCAGCAGTTCTCCAAGGGGACACTCAGACAGGCTGGTACGTGCACACACTTCTCTCTTCCCGTGCATGTGAAAGACAGGCACGCCTGTATGCACATCTGTCTGCATATTATATTCCATTTCTTTCCTTTTACAGCTGAGAAAATTGTTATTCACATTTTCAAAAAAAAAAAAAAAAAAAAATCAATGGCAAAGATGGCCTTAATGGCTGCTTACGTTCATGCACTGAAGAGATCTTATTAATTAACTGACACTACACTGCAAAAAAAACCCAAACAAACAAACAACAAAAACCCCCAAACAATCAGCAAACCCACCACTGATCAGCTCTCGTGTTCAGAGAAGCACTGCTGCTCTCCCCCTTGGAGCTGTGAAGGCAGGGCTGGCGTCACCGCGCAGGTGACATCTGTCATCATCAATTAGTCACCAAGAAAAATGGGGGGGCGAGGGGCAACGGGCTGTTGATTGCAAGAAATTCAATCACCCGCAAATGCTCCCAGAGGAAATGCTGGTCAGTTAATCTAGTCAACCATCCCCGACCCACTGAACAATAGCTGCCGCCCATGGAAAAAGCCGAAATAAACTGAAGATTTTTAAAGCAGCCGAGGGACTTGGAAGGCATTTCATGGTCAAATACCAACAGTGTTAAACAGCAACCATAAATGTTGTTATTTGTGGTGTTCCAAATGCAGCAGGAGAGCGTGCGCAAGTTCATTATTTTTGCAAGTGAAACTCAGCGGTGCAGCAGCTGTTTCTAGTAACGATAGGGAGAGCGGCTGGAAGGTCAACTACTTCCCACTGTTCGTGATCAGCTGCTTCTCCTCTTCCTCCTCCCTGTGACCATCAACAGCGTGCTGTGCGCGTGGCTTATTGCTTTTTAGCAAAAGTTTAACTTGCTTTAAAACTGAGCCCTGAAGGGTTTCAAACTATTCAGGAACGTAACAAAGTTGAATAACAGTTTTTGCCGAGGAAAAAAAAAAACCCAACGTAATAGAGGGAAAATTCTTGAAAGCCTCACAAACTGAGATGTTCTCATTCTGAGAAGTAACCATTTCTTTAAAGAAACATTACGGTGTGTCTCAGCTTGTTCTCCCTGAAACTTTCTGACTTTTGATTTTGAAGTATCTTCTCATTTTTAATATTGGGATTATATTTGAATCAAAACTGCATCCCCTTGCCTTTGTTCCTTAAAGCACCCTGAAAGACCGTAAGCTTGGAGCACCTACCCGGGGGACCACAACTTGCTGCCACACCGGAGATTTAGGCACTCTGACGTCGGGCGGACTTTTCAGGGAGGTGGACTATATACTTCAAAATGTTTGCTCGCACTTCGAGATGTCAGTCAAGACCCATCTCTCAATCTCTCTTTACCTCAAGTTATATTCACAGTAGCACGTGGCCAGACAAGTATTTTAGGTCTTGTGCTTTCTATTCCTTAGGCACCTAATTCTTCTCTAATACTACGCAAAAAATTAGTCCTTTTCTGTAGCTCAGGCTTCCAGCAAGCACATTAGTCCTTTTTTTTTAAAAAAAAATTTTATTGTAGTTCTCAGTGTTACTCAAAGTTTTGGCAGAAGGTGGCATATGTTACCTGATTTGTTCAGCAGATTATTTATCAAAATCACTGACAGGAGTGTGAATTTGTAGGGCCGCCATGCATGGTTAATGGGGATGCTTTTGAGCTGAACCTTTCTGCACCTTTCCTCCTCATCTGAAAAATGGAGAATCGTGAATCCAAGCATGTTCATGGTAGTGCAGAGGTTCACGCATTCTGGTAACAAGCACCAGAGAAAAGACCAGGGAAAAAATTAATAACACCATCTTCAAAGCAGTGTTTAAGCAGCACGAAGGAAATAAGGAAGAAGAAAACAAAGCTAAACCTGGTGAACAATACAAAATATGGAGTGTTTCCACTACTGAAGCATCATCTTGTACTCGGTGAGAAGCTTTAGGACCTTACAATTGTGAGGGCAGCCATCAAGTGTTGGGGGGGCCAACTCCAAGGTGTGCTTTGCAACAGCAGGAATTTATCATACCTCACTAAAAACTGCGGCAAACGGCAAACTGACCTTTCTCCACCAGAAGCAAAACCACGCCATCATGAGGTAGCAGCCTGCAAGCTTGGTTTTTTTACTCCTAGAAATCAAATCAAATTTTCTTGCAGCAACTCTTCCTAAATACGCAGGGGTTTAAAAGCTGGTACACGACAGAAATGGCTTCAAAGGAAAAAAATGGAAAGACAGTGGATTTCCCAGTCTTTTAAGTCACCTGCCTTTGGTAGGAAATCCCTCCATCAGCCACGTGCTGCCTCCGCATGGGTGACCACACCGAGGTTCCAACGCCACGTGGGCTCGGAGCATCTCCTTCAGCCGTCCCTCTCCTCCAGGGTCTATCTGCCAAGGCTTAGCGCCTCAATTCCCTGGCTGTTTATTATTATTCTTTCCCTAACAAACTTTGCTCAGCCTACCTCAGCCTCCTACTCACCTCTGTCTTGCAGACAGGAGACGTATCACCACAACTCACTTTGGCAGCAACAAACCTGTTCCCTGACCCAGTTAACTAACGCTGCTCAAGGAGCTGCTCCCTGTGATGAATCTGATCTTAACCAACCTCTACAGCACTCACTTCTACGGCTACACACCAGAATGAACCGAAAAATAAATTAATCAAGCCTTTTACAGCAATTTTCCCAAGAAGGTATTTGGAGCTCCTCAACGGAACCATGGTCCACAACACTTCTTAGGTGCCTCAATAACCTGCAAAAACCTGCCAATCCGTTTACTGAGCATCTGCCATGTCTTGGCCACACAAAAACTAAGGGAAGAGCAAAGATGAACTCATGAACTGCTTTATTGCAAACAGTATTTATCTGTAAAGGACTGGTTTTGACCTGCACCGAAATCATCTGCATATCGACCACACAGCCCAAACTAGAGACAGGAAAGAATGACGGCCGCGTAGTAAAGGTATTTTGCCTGGATTATAGGTGTCCCGGGTTCAACTGCTAGCTCAGCAAGATCTTCAGCATAACATATAACATCTCTCTTGCACTGCTACTATCTTTTCGCATTTGCACAATGAAATAATCGTGCTTATTTTTCATTGCTTTTTTATGACATGAATTACAACATACAGCTTTGCTCAGGCAGGCAATAAAAAAAAGCTCCCAAATCACTTAGCTTGAGACAGGAGTCAAGGTGTAAGTAAATTCAGTAATGTGAAATGCTCAGATCTTACAGAAATTAAAGTATCAAAAGAGACTGATGAGGCTCTAAGAGGTCTTTTTCCATCCGCAATTGCCCAGGTGCCACGACTACTTTGCTCTTACCACTACCTTTTTCTTGACATCAGAATTACATCAATTCAGTCACTTTGAATTTCCTATTCGGCCCATCATTTTATTGTATGCTCTGTGTAAAATTGCATTAAATAAATGCTACCATCCAGCTTGAAGATAAACAAAGAGGAGAGAAACATCTGAGTCCAAATTTCCTGGAAAGTGCAAAGTGAGATTTAAAATAATCCGGACAGCTCTTGAACGCTTTCATTTTTTGCGAGGCATGTGCCACCACCTTCAGCGAGACACTGGGAGAGAACAGCAGAGGAACGGGGTCAGCCAGGACATCAGCCAACTCGCAGATGCGCGGCCCACGGTGCAGCTCCAAAAGCTCCACGTCCCCCAGATGTTTCCAGGACTCGATAGCAAAGCTATATGGAGGGGTCCTGGAGGGACCCCCCTCCCTTTCCCACAGCTGCCCACCACCCCGGGATGTGGGAACAGCTCAGCTCTCCCTCCTGCACCTCCAGGACTGACTCCGATGGTCCTTCTCTGCCCACCTGGCAGTTTCAAAGGGATTCAAAATCTTTGATCTTCGCCCTTTCTCTAAGCATTTTAAATTGCCCAACTGATAATATATAACAAAAAAGGAGAGGCAGGACGGTGAGAGGCAGACAGATGGCCACCCAGATCAACAGACAGATGGTACACTCACATAACCCTTATTTCTTCAGCAGCCTAAACCAGCCTACAAGCCAGCAGCGAAAACCAGTTTTGAGGGCCAGCACAGCCGTGACGGCGCAGAGGGCCGGGTGGCAATCGCGGCACGACGGTGCATCAGCACGCCCGATGCCATCCCACAGCTCAGCTGACATCTACGTTGCTGCTCATCAAAGCACCAAGAGCTCAAACGGCGTCTTCCAGGAGCGAGACAAGAAGTCTGCCACAAAAGAGCAGCAGCCTTAACAGGCGAGGATGCGTCTGAAGTAAAGGCAAGGCAATGCCTATCCAGGATAAGTGACCTGCGCATGGGTTTTTCCTCTCCATGTGTCAGAGAAACAACTGGTTTAATAAAGCCTATGAATCTTCAGCAGAGTAAGCAAAATCATCCAGGAGCTGGAAAACTTCCAGGTGCCCTGTGTGTGATGCATGCTGCACACCAAGGTATCTCAAGGACAGCACTTTTAAGAGAGAAAGATCTGCAGTTACTTTGACCTTCCACACTCTTAAAACTAAACCGTATGACTGCGCTCGGCATATGAATAGTTTGTGGAGATGTACTTTTTTAACAGTAAAAAGGTTCTCACAATCAGCAGATGACCCGGCCGTTACTTCCGAGGTAAGTAGGCAGGCTCAGCATCCCACCACGCACATACCTTCAGGGGCTCACGAAAGGCATATCTATTACTGCTGAGACAGACCCGGCGCTCTGTTCGTATCTAACTCGGCAAAGGTCCATGTAAACTCACTAAACTTGTCCTGGTGCATGTGCTAATTTTGGGCAGACAGGTATGCTGGACCTCCCCTCCCAGCCTGCCATCCCTCTTCCACGTCGGGTTGAATGAGCTAAACGTGTACTTCACAACCCCAAAGGCTTGGGGCTACAAGGCACTAATTGCTATTTCTTCTTCCATAAAAATTTCCTGCCATTTCCTAAGCTACGAGCAGGGCATAGGTGAGACGGGAAGGATGTTTTCGGCTGTGCTGGAGGGAAGAGAGTGTCATAGAAAATAGAAAATAATTCCATTTTCATAAAATATAATACGTAGCAAAACAATGGTCTCACCGAAACAGGGGGAAAAAATGGCATCACTGCCCAATCCTGGCTAACGCTGGAGAGAGTCTGCTCCCAAAGCATCCTGTTCATTACGTCTACAGCGCCCAATCCACAATATCCAGCATTTCTCTCCCCAAAAGTACACAATGACGCCAAGTCCACACCACGCCTGGGGCAGGCGGGGGGGGCAGAAGGACAGTGCCGTAGGAGTCTCAGCTGTCTTGTTATACAATATATAATACAAGCACTGAAGCAGTCACTGTCCCAACAAGGCAAGGGGCTGCCCAGTCAAGACTCAAAAGACTGATGGACACTAGAGAAGCAAAACACCAAAGGGCATCTTGTAATCTGCCCTCGGGGGTCCATTGGCTTTGAGAAGTGAAATTACAGGTGCTGCGAAACTGCAGGAGACTGAAGCACTGACCCTACCTGCTCCTAAAGGGAGACTGAACACAAAATTAAATATTTTGTTGGCTATCAGAATGGCCAGACACAAAAATAGTAAAAATCCTTACCCCTAAACCCAAAAATTTAAGACCTAGATTGAAACCCCTGCATGAAATCATCTTCCATGGCAGTTTTTGCCATTTTATATTTTTAACTTTTGCTTTTAAGGAAAGAAAGCTTAATGATCATCCCATCTGCCTGCCTTTTAAAGCCTCTGTGGCAGCTGTTGCATTTTGGCCAATTCTAACCAAATTTCTCAAGAGATTAGGGATCTCAAATAAAAGAAGCTATCATGAGTTTAAAGAAAATCAGTTCCTGGGTGCAGTGTCCCCACTGATCAAAAGCCTTCAACAGGAACTCAATGACTCTACAGCCTGATATATGGGCTTGGAACCAAAACTCGCTCCGCTATCAGCTGCCTTCTTGGGAGGTGGTACTCAGGGGCATCAAAAAAGGTGGGACTAATTGCATTTTTACCTGCTGGGACCCCAAGATGTGGTCCAGGGGTGGAAGAAGGGGTCAGAAAAGGACCCCAGCAAAAACGACTGTCTGTTCAAGGCCCAGGCTCACAGGATGCAAGTCTATAGGAAAGCTGGCTTCATCGGTTACGCTGCTCCCAGAACAATCGGTCCACCGTACGAGTAACAAAATTAGTAATTAAGAGGATTCCCAACCTGAGAGAATTAGTGCCTCCAATCTATAATAAAGCTATTATAAGGCTCAACAGCAGATTGCACTGCCACAAGGAAAAAAAAAAAAAAAAAAAAAGAGTCAGCAGAGATTTTAGTGCCCTGTCCTTCCTAAAAATTACCTCCCCACCTAAGCCAGTTTAAAAAAAATAGCAATCAAATGGGTTGAATGCTAATTCTGAGACCATTATCATGGTACAAAGCACTGAAAAAATACAGTAATATGTTACATATTCCTTAAGGTAAGTTTTTTTTCCAGGATATTGAATTTACAGATAAAAGCAAGAAACCAGCAGAACTAATCTATACATTAATGAAACCCACTGTGCCCCATTAGAAAAGCAGTTACTCTGAGACAACAGGAATGATATTTATAGTGCTGTGTAGTGATACTAATAGTTTTGTTAACATTATCTACTTTGCCATAGACTTAAAAAGAATTATACATAATAGTGGTAGTTACGGTAGCATCTTAAAAATTACTGGCTTTCTACCATTCTAATTCTCTCTTCAATCACCTGTAATTTTCAACCCTTTTCTCACCTATTAGGTTGCAATTTTTCACAAGAACCGCCCAATAGTATTTTGTGAGGAGAAGGATATGGGGGATCTAATGGGAGAAATATTTTACTCAGTACAGGGAAAAAAAAATAATTTTGAAATTATTCTACTTTACGTAAGAGCTACTGAGTCAAAATTTGACCTGGAAATAGTTCGACTGAACAATCACATGCATGTCTGGAAAGCATTATTTTGGTTAAAGTTACACATTATTGAAGAAAAAACTCCCATTCCCCCTGGACAAATGGGCACAGTAAGCACGCGAGACGTGCGAGCGAGGAAGACCCTGATGTCCCCCAGGTGCACAAGGCTGACCCCGTGCCGAGGAACGCTGGGGGGCACCCAAAACAGTTCACAAAACCCGCAAGTGGCAGAGGCAAGGCGGGCAGGGAGAGGACCCGCCAGTGGAGCTCCTGTGCGGGACAGCACCTGTGGGCACCATCAAGGAGAGAAGCAATGGGTGACGGTCAACCACGACAGCGTCTTCTGGGAAGCCTGCCCTGATTTTGCACTTCTCCCCAGGTATCCCGTGAAGGGCTGTTAGGAGAGGCTTCGGTCTGCCCAAGTACGTCTGTTCTTGCGTACTGTAAGTTGCATAAATAATCCATGAAAGACCTTGAAAGGATCAGAGCAAAACAGAGGTGAAGTTTGGGAGCACAGGCTCGGGGGATTTTGGAGGGACTGCAAAGCAAGGCTGAGAGAGTGGAGTGGAGTGGAGTGGAGTGGAGTGGAGTAGAGTAGAGTAGAGTAGAGTAGAGTAGAGTAGAGTAGAGTAGAGTAGAGTAGAGTAGAGTAGAGTAGAGTAGA
>JAOBAS010000072.1:82200943-82234502 GCA_025311575.1 Elanoides forficatus | reverse complement strand
GAGTAGAGTGGAGTAGAGTGGAGTAGAGTGGAGTAGAGTGGAGTAGAGTGGAGTAGAGTGGAGTAGAGTGGAGTAGAGTGGAGTAGAAGGCAGAGAAAACCAAATAAAATCACTCTTTACACACAACTCTATACAACCTGTACATAAAATTTCCCTTTCTGTTTTCTGTTGTTGGGGGGTTTTTTTGTTGTTGTTGTTTTGGTTTTTTTAAACCGTCTAAGACAGACCCTTCACCGCTATAGTAAACATTTCCTGAATAATGAAAGCTATTGCATCCCTGGTTCTCTTGCAAAACTGGGGAGAGTTGCTGCCTGTGGGGCTGCTGAGATACCTGCAGCACCTGGCCAGGGCTGACGAGCGCTGGAAAGCTGAGCAGCTCTGACATGTTGTAGTTTGAGTTTGCTACAAAGGGCTTGCTACTATAAGCTGTATCAACAGAATTCTTATCAACTTTGGCAAATATTAATATATAATTCAGATTTTTAGTACAGTTACTTTTTTTTTTTTTTTTAAGAAGTTGACAACACAATCCTCTTCCCTCAGCTCTGTTCCTTGCAGAACATAATCAAAGCGCTTTGGTTTGAAACGCTGCTTGCTTTCTTTTTCTCCTGGATAATGCTTTGAAATAAAATAGCATTTCTTGGCAAAAAAATTGAAGGACTAAAGAAAGAAACCTTCCTTTTGAAATATTAAATGCAATTTTATTTTGAACTGCAATGATAAAAAAAAAAAAAAGAAAGCTTCTGTGGCTGGGGTTACAGTTCCTCATCACATAAGACGACAGACTTAAAGCGAGTTTATAATTGTCAGGGAGCTTTAAATAATTGAACAGTAAGACACAGCATGGGAGGGTGTGTTTTTATTGTGTAATAACATCTCAGGATTCATTATTCATAATAATTATGATTATTAGTCTTGCAAGTTTTATACCGTCTCCTTTGAAAATCACAAGACTGATTGTATGAGGAAGGAGAATTTAGAATAACACCGTTAATTTGCTTTTAGTTTATTACATTCTCCTGCATTAAGTCTGTTACCAGAGGGAATAGTCCCCTAGTATGCAAAAGCAGAGAAAACAAACTTCTTAATAAAAAAAATTAAAAAAAAAAAATAAAAAATATTGAGTCCTCTACAGCTCAGTTTAAAACAGTCTGTTTAGGTATGATTCGGCACCTCTTTGGCCTGAAGTCAAGGGCAAACTCCTTGTTGTTTTCAGAAGTACAAAGTAGGCCCATGTAAATCTATAAAGAATTAAAAATTACAGTACAACATTTGATGTTGGAGGCATGAATTATGATAGCCTTATTCATACTGAACTGTGCTTACACTGCGAACGCTTTGATATCAACGGGGCTCTCCATGCTCTACGTTATTATTCAGAGCCAGACAGAAGTGGTTTTCCCGTCTTGTGAAGAAATTTGAGATAAAAGAGAGACAGACACGTTTCTGCATTCGGATGAGCCCAAGACCTTTAGAAGTTTTTTCAAGGAGAAAGGGAGCGGGAGCTGCTACCCAGAGCTGTGGGAGAATCCCGCATCGGAACAAGGCTCCGGCTCCATCAGCCCCGTCAACACGAGCATCCTACCTTCGCATCTCCTCTCGCGCAGGCAGAAAAGGGACAACCCTCATCAGCTCTGCCATCGTCAACAACGAGCGGCCCCAGACAGAGCGTTAGCGGCGAGGCTGCAACTGGAGAGACCTCAGTGGAGAAAGGAAGTAGCTCAATACATCCCTCTTATTAATAGCATGCATTATAATGGGAAAAGTTGAAACAAAGCAATGGAACAAAACGTGATTAAGTTGCTTCAAGAACAAGAAAGTTTTTCAGCTGAGGTATTTCAAGCTGCAGTTAAGATGACAGAAAAATAAATAATTTTTTCCCCACAGTACTTATGAAAGATGATTCACCAAAGATTGCAGTCAGATGTAAACAATCACCAACCCTGTCAGCGGAGTTATTTTCCAGCTATTCGCTTGATGGGAAAATGGAACTAAATATTTCACTGCCAGCACTCTTCAGCAGAGGCTACAACAGCTCAAACCCAGCTCAAAAGCACCGTTTGCGCCACTGAAATCTTTAACCTCTCAGAAAGTAACTCACTTCCACAGTGCAAGATGGTGCGTAAAACAAGTTGTCTAAGATGTCCAGACATTTACGGAGGTTTAATCTTGGCTTCAAATTTTGCTCTGCAATGTGGGAAAGGATGCCCAGCGAAATAGGAATGAAACCTGCAGTTTTCTTCCTTCCCGTGTCTTTCTGCAAGCTTCATAATATAAAATGGAAATTCTCTGGCTGAATGACTATGGAAATAATGGAATTTTCTTCATCTAAAGATTTCATAGTCCTGAGAACATATTTTTTCTTCTAAAATGATACTAAACTTTTCATGTTTTATTTACCAAGAGAGTCAAATTACTCAGACTTTAAAGTGGGATGAGTATTTTTTGGAACGAGAAAGCAATAAACACATTTCTGAAAGGATTCAAGAACTCTGAGAACTTAAGAAAATATTTTCATGGATCTAGCTGAGAAAACTGAATTCCATGACTCCATACAATAAGGGGGACAGAATATAAATCAGGAATTTATATTTTTTAAAATTACAATTGATATTGAATTCTGGGAACTCAAGTGCCAGTAGCATAGCAAGCTAAGCTAATGAAAATGCAAGGAAGCCAGAAAAGAAATGGAAACACAATGGATATTTTTATGTAAAAGAAAAAAGAAACATGTTTTATGAAGAAAAATGAAAGCATCATTTAAAAGAAAGGAAAAAACCCTACCCGTTCTACAAAACTCATTGACTTTTTGCAGATTGTGGTAACAAAGATCATTACAGTATGGGTAATATGGGTGATATATTCTCCACAAAAACTACAGACATGCAAGCACGAAAGAAAAGAAAGACTTGGAGAACTGTCTGTGCAAACCTTGGAGTTGAAGAAATAGATGAGGAAAAATAAAAGAAGATTCTTCTTCTTGGGTCTTTGTACAAAGACCCAATAATTGATTGCTGTGCCAAGTCCTGAGGAGCTGAAAAAGTGCAAGATGTATCTTACAGGTATTCAAGGCCCATAAATAAGCTTTTATCATATGTTATAATGTAAAAAGGTCACACCATGTCACGTGCTCAGAAATGTCAGGCTAGCAACTAGTAACCATAAAGAGTAGCTAATTTGTCTCATTGAACTGGAAGCCCGTGAGAACAAAGGCAAGGAGCACGCACTGGTGATTACCTGCATCATCGGAAGTCACTCCTGAGAAAGAGCCACATCCATCGTCTTCCGACAGTAGCCTTAGAAAACTGGAGGTGTATTCTCTGAAAATAAGACAGCTTGATAGAGAGGAATATATCTTAGCATAGCGAGAAAGACACTAGCCCTCAAGCTTCCTTGAGACAGGGAAGGATGAGAGAAAAAATATCTAATAATGAGAGTAAACACCATCCTGGTGGCTATTACAAGCATGGAAGAACATCCTGCTGGAGCCTGAGGAGGTTCCTACTGCTTGGGAAGCTTCTCCCTGCTACCGCAGATGGGAAAGGCGAAGTGGGGTCATGAGTGGGAGATCAGTCCCTCCCTGGGGGCTGCTGCCAGTCAGAGCCCTCCTAAGCAGCTCCAGCCTGGGGCTCTCCTTGTAGGAAGGAATAAGGACGACAACAGCCAGCCAGGAAAAGTCTTGGAGATGTTTACGAAAGCCACCTACCTGTTGGAATAACGACTGCTGAGAAAAATAAGAAGTACAGTACATGAGTTGCATTTTAGGAGATGTTCACATGGCATCAGGGGAGGTGGCTTGGTCAGGACTTGATCCAGCACTTGGCAAGCAGACGCGAACAGGGCTCACGGAGATGGCTTAGCAAGAACACGGAGTCTACACGTGTCCCGCAGCTCACACTATTACTCATCTTTTGATAACAGCTCACGTTGGTCTCACCGGCTAAATAAAACTACTTTGATAAGAAGAAACAAGCAAAAATGCAGAAACGATATTTAGGAATGGTTCTGCAGGATGATAGAGAAAAAAGAGCCAAAAACCAACATTTCCTGTAAACAGAAACAAAACAAACAAAAAACAAGAAGAAAAAGAACAAATTCCCATCCATATGATTGGAAATGGTGAGGCTGCACATTTACGTAGCTCTGCTGTGCTGGTTTCTAAGCAGAAAATTACCTGGGGCTGATCACGAGAATACTAAATGAAAATCTAAGTACAGAAACAATTTCATGCGCTTCTCCTTAAGAAAGCCTGCAAAAATATGCGCCAGGCACAAGGTAAACGAGAGCTATGGGGTTAGTGAGCAGCACAGCTTCGCGTGGCAGCCAGAGCCCGCGTGGGGTCGTGCGCTCGTCCCGACTGCGGCGGGTCTAAGCTCTCAAAATTCAAGGTAATCTTTAGATTTGTACACCTTTTTTTTTTTTTTTTTTTTAATCAGACACATAAAATTCCTTCACGTCTACTCCATTTGGTCCAAAGTAAATGAACTGACTTATTTTTATAAATTTGTGAATCCAACCAGAAATGTAATCAAGCAGAGAGGCCTGCAGAAATCTATAGCTCCAGCCCAAGCTGTTCAAAGTGATTTGAAGGCCTGAGTTATTCTATACAGGAGCAATTCAGCACAGCATGCCGGGGCTGATCTGCATGTAAATAATCCACCACAAGGGTCTGAAACAATGACAGGCTGCTGCTCTTTTTGCAGCCCCGAAGAGCCATTAGCTTCATATCTCTCACGGTGCTGCCACACAATTCTCCCCTTTTTACCTCCTTTCCAAAGGAGCTTTGGATTTTTGCACCTCCTCAGCTGACGACGTACAGACCTGCCCTCTACCCGCTCCAGGTTGTCCTATTTAAGAGCCAGAGCAAGACAGTAAAATCATTTTGGTTTGCTTACTATATAGCATTACCTTTCCATGTGAAGACTGCTAACTTATGCAGGAGCTGGTTCTCTGGGGAACACATTATGTTGCTGGCAAACATTTGCTATTCTCTTGCATGCTAACCATCTTCTACAAAGCAGAAAACAGCCATTTAAATCTCATTCCATTTCTGCTGGCATCGCTCATATGCAGCAATAAGGGAAGGGGGAAGTTTTCATTAAAAGCAGGTATCGTTTTCAAACAGGGCATTGCCAAGGTTTGAAACAAATCCTACCAACTGGTGCTGTTAATGCATATTTGGCTGAAAGTCATCAAATCCACATGAAAATGAATATATTACGTTTGTTACCACCACAAAGGGACAGAGGACAACACTAACTATATACTCACATTGTGCTCTCTTATCGCAGTGCTGAAACATAGCCCGGTTCACAGAAAGCGTAACACCGCATCGCAAAAGGCCTAATCCCATAACCGCTTAGGGATGTGTACCCTTCGCAGTGTCGCGTAGAAACCCTCAGCATACTCAAAGCAATATAACCACGTTACTCTAGTATCCACATCTACTTATTCAACTAGTGAGAACGTTGCATTAGCGCGGGCAAAGACCTGCGTCCGTGCAGCAGCGCTGCTATCTGTGCTGGCTCTCCCAGCTGGTATCTTGGGCAGATACCATAACACAGCTACATCTTACAGCCAGAGACGTCTATAAGTGAGACCAGAAGAGGATTTAAAATTGTAGTTAGAGCCTGTTGTACGTGAGCCTTCTGGCATGGCGCACCTTTTGCAATGGTGAGAGGCAAGCTGGAAAAGCAGGGAAACAAAGCCCCGCTCCGATGGCAGAGAAGGATCGCATCCCACCCCGGCTTAAGAAAGTGGCCATCAGCAGAGACCTTCACAACGCAGTATTAAGCCATGTGCCTTTAATAATTTATTAGAAAGAAGCTAAAGAGATAAAGCTTCTCATAATTGCATTATGTTGGATTAATATGCCTTCATTTAATTGCCTACTGTCAATTAATTCTCAGTAGGGAATGCAGAAACCAGTACAGGTAAAAGGGAGTTCCAGCTTTTGCTGTCACTTCTGGCAAATTAATGGACAGAAACTGGAGAAGTGAAGCATCAGTGAGCCGAACAACCGACTGGACACACAGCCATACTTGACATACCCCTCCTACGCCTACATATAGCTTGGACGGAAATCTTCGACAACATACGGACACGGCAAGAACGATGTAGCGTCAAAAATAAACCTGTGCAGGCAGTAGAAAATGTGAGCAAAAAGACACACTTGAGCGATGTTTGGTAAGTGGCAAGACGGATCCTCAGCGGCAGCCACTCTGGGTTATTTAGATGGGCACAAGGAAAAGCAAGAATTGCTGAGGCTCGCTCGCCCCGAGACCGGCTCTATGTGAGCTCCAGCACAGGACGGGGAAAACCGGGGCTCTGTTCCTGTATTCCCTTCTTGACGGGTGTAAAATGCACCAAATTTATTTTGCGTACAATGTCCTACTCCAGGTAAGTCATAGCAAACTTCACCCAGTTCTCTTGAGGAAAAGACATCATGTAAAATGTTTGCTCCTCTCTCCTTATGAATGGAGATACCATAGCAGGAGAAAATAACAAACTCCTCAGCATAACTGCAACTGCCTGTATTTATGTGATGTCCCCTAAATGAAAAGTCAGTGGTTTGATATAGTTTCAAATTCATTTTTTTCAAAGAAAGTTGAAAAAAAACCCAAATGGCAAGACTTGCTTAATGCAAAACATTCCTTTAAACAGTATACCATTTTCTGCTTTACAGATTGTGCTTTCTTTCTGAGGTCATCAGGGTAATGTAAGAAATGGCAGGCAGACAAACTGCCTCCGGCAAAACTCTGGAGTAGACCAAAGAGTACATTCAAACAGTGGTCACACTAGAATAATTCTCCCAAGTCTGGTACGATGGCAAAAAAAAAAAAAGCGTTAGAATAGAAATCGGCAGAGACTGATAAGAAAATAATCTATCTACAGCAAAGAGCATTATGTTTTCCAACCTCAGGAAATTCACACTAAACTGAAAAGACAAAGCAAAAAAACCCCACCACTCCAGGGCTGGCACTGGAAATGGATAACTTACTGAAGTTGCAAAAGAATAGTTCTGATAATTGAGATTTAGATCAGATTAAGAGGAGCTGGGGAAGGGGGTGAATTACAAACAGCTTTCTAAGGGTCAGCTTGCAATCCATTTGCTTCACACTGCATGTTAAAAATTCGACCTCATCAAGTGCTGATAATTTCTAAGATTGCAAGAAAAAAAATCCTAAATGCTATTTTTGTACATTTTGCAAGCCCCATGCTCTGTGTGATGAAGGCAACAAGTCACGGATAAAACCCATGCGTTTCGGGTATGCCCTGTGTGGTAGGACCAAGCAGTCTTGACATGGAAGGGGATGTTCACCAGTTATGAAGGACCAGCTGAGTGCAGGCTTTATGCCAACAAGTCTTGAGTGAGAGGAATATACCTACCTTTGGCCTACCCAACAGAGGTTAGAAACCGGGTAGTATCATGGGAGAACTGCCTCAGCCTAGTGCTTGCTAATATCCTAAAGCCACTATGTCTAATGCTTTAAAGGCTGTTTCCTTCACAACCTCCACTCTTAGGATAATTGCATACGCTCAAGTGGTAGGTCAGGGGGGACACTGTTGTCCTACACACGCCAAGGTGAAGAAAATTAATTTCATTCCCAAAAGAAAGGAAGAGCTGGCAAGACTGACATTAAACAATATTGATTCTGTGGCACAAGGGTCTTGAAAGCAGAGCCAAAACAAACAAGCATGCTTTTGGATCCAGCATCCATAATATATCACCAACCCAGGCGGATCTGAAACGGCTCAGCAGAGGACACTGCTCTTTTCCCTTTCCCTGCTACAGCAAAAAGATGCACAAAGCTCCTGGTAAAAAATCAAAACAAGTCATGTGTAGAGCAGAATACAGCCCAATAGTTTTAACAAAAGAGAAAATGCTGGGAAAATACTCATGCATATCTGATGTTGAAGGAAAGCCAGGGTGCGACTAACATACTGGAAAAGTGTTTTCCTCTTCATACAGAGATTGCCCCAGCAAATTCTGTCAAGGTTACAAAGACCTTGCATTACAGCTTCTGTAAAGGAGCAGCTGTCTACAAACAGACTTGCAAATGTACTTGTGCATCTCGACTTTTTTCTTCCTTTAATTTAAACCTTTAGTAGGACTTATTTATCTCAACAGTTCCTTTCTGTTAGCATCAACTACAGCTCCTTCCCCTCTTTCTCTTCAGAGATTTCCATAATAGAAGAGTTTTCTATAATGGCATCTTCAGTACTCCATTTAAAAAAAATAATAATCATATAGATGAGAGTACACTACACTTCATTAAACGTGACAATCACATTCCTCCACACAGTTGGTCTCACAGAATGCATTCTGTCTAATCCAGCTACCTACACTCTGGTTAATCTATCAACACAAACAATGAATTTTGTTGCAACACAGGAACAGCAAAATATACCTTTTAGCCATCCCACAGAGCCTCCTGGAAAAAGAAAACACCATTCCATCCACCAGTAACACCCCTCCTCTCCAAAAGCCTAGCTGAATGAGTTTTAATGTCTGAAAGCAGTTCCAACAAAAACAGGAATTTCTACAAACCTGCGTTTTCTTCTTTTTTTGGAAATTTTTCATTTTTCTTAAGAAAAAAAAATATCAATTTTTATTCATTTCATTTAAACTTACTTTCATTTTAGCTAATTAAATGAAAGTATTTTAGCTTAAATCAATTCACTAAAACATTTTTTGGTACTTCCTCTCACCATACAGACATCTATTCTCTCTGCTGGGCCAAACTCGCTTTCCAAACACAGTTCAGATATTCCTAACGGGCAGCTCTCAGGGTTGCATCTCTGCAGTAATACAACACTGGACTCACCATGGGTTCTGTGCCCAGTATTGTGTTTAAAGGACTTGCGTGTAGCTGAAAGGTATCTTGGAGAAAGCCAGCTGAACCTCCCCTCGGAGAAAGACACCCAGCCCTGACCGCAGAGGTGGTCTCGAGGGCGCTGTGGGGAGGCATCCCAGCAGCTCCCTCCTCCTGCTCGCCAACCCTCCCCTTAGAGACCCAAATTAATGCATTATCCCTCTTCTTCACAGCACTCATGGGGATTCCTGTTTGAATGCATTGTTCCTCCTCCATCCTTTCCAGGGCGATCGCTTGCCGCAGTATTTCTCTAGGTATTGCCCACTGGCTTATTCCTATATATGTTATTTTGCAATTGGCTATAGTTAAAACACATCATCTGACCAGGCTTATTTTGCTCAACTGTCCAAGTCATTCGTTGCATCTGTCTCTAACCCATTTAACTCCAGTAATAAGAAGTTCATATTTACTTTCAGGTAACTGCTCTTAAGCATTGAACAGCATCAGGCCCGATGACAATCTCTGCTCAATACCACCACGAACATACCCACCCAGTGATGATTCCCAAGTCAAGAGCCAATTTTTAATCCATTAAACACATGCTGTATTGAGCATGAAGAGTGTTTGTTTTGAACGAGAACGTCAAGCAGCTCCAGCTGAGCAACTTCCACGCACCAGAGCCTACGTGGTGCTCTCCATCAAACACGCAACCACATCGAGGAAGGGGATCAGGCCAGTTTCTCAAGACACCGTTTTCCACGGAGCCCTCTCTGCAGCTATCGTATCTCCTTTCTTGTAATTCATTACGAACCGATACCTGTGTCAGATTGCCTGCCCCGTCCCTCTTGCTAGTATAAGCCAAGTTGGTTAATACTTTCAGAAGTTGCTCACTTGCCATTTTTTAACATCAGCAGAGGTATATAGTATGTTCACAGTTCTCATTTCTAAGCAGCTTCTGTTTTCTCACTCAAGATTTAGGCTGAAAATAAGTGCTGAAATATCGGAATTCCCCACTACCTGAGTTCTGCAGTTTGCTCAGTCCATCTGTAGCTTCCCTCCAGAAATCCTATGTGGAAGACAAGAGGAGCTTAAAGCCTTACACAATATTATGATGTTTTACTTCTATCGAGTCAAATGCAGATATTTTAATTTCTTCTCTCCTTTTAGTATTTCCATGCTAGTGATACTTAAGATCACCTGGTGGGTTTTTTTTTAATAAAAACTCCTTTCTGTTTTCTTTTCCTTCCCAGCACATGCTCCTTCCCTTCTGGAGCTGGTCACGTCAATGGTAGCAGAACTACCTGCTGCTTTGCAAACCTACGCATACGTTTTCTCTTATCCTGCTTTAAATGATCTATCTTCACCTTTCTAAACTCCGTTAACCCAGCTACTCATCTTAAGTATTTCCTACCTGATTTTATATGTAGAATCTATTTAATCAGGAACATCACCTTGCAATAAGTCTACAATCATATTTTCCTTCTTTTCCTGAGCATTTTAACTCTTTCTTTCCTTTACTCCTTTGAAGTTTTTTCCAGCCACGTTTTAATTACTTCTACCACTTTACAATATTTCATTGTGAATAAAACCATCAGAAATAATACACTGTGATAAAACGACTATGATAGTTTTTGCTTACTTATTTCAATATTAGAAACTTGAGCAAACATTGCAACGCAAGCACAGCACTTTTTTTTTTTTTTTTTTTTAAAACGCTACAAAAACCAGTTCAACAATTTTCCCCAAGATCAAACCTTTTGCTAGGGGACTTTAACGTCCTTCACGATTTACCACCCTGTTATTCTGTCCTCTTATACTCAGTGCGTGCTACACAGAAAATTTCCAAATCTCCTCCTTTTGCATACATGACCACAACAGGGTGGCACAGACCCCAGAAAAAATAAAATACCCATGGTATTTCATACCACTGTGCTGCGTTGCTTTAGAAACCCATTTCAAAGCCCTTGTGAAGAGCTTCTGCCGTCAGCTCTATCAGCCGGGACAGATGTTTGTCCTGCCAGCAACCGCGGAAGGCTGCGCCGAGGGAGATAACCAGGGCATTGCACTCCTTTGACGTCCCCAAAAAACCCCTAATGACCCAAGTAAGCCACGGGTACTCAGTTACGGACTGTTTGTCCTTGTCCAACAGGAATCGCTTCTGAGAACTGCAGACTTCATGTGACCTTACTGAAAATAAAACATATTGACTGATACAATGGACCGAACTATTCAATTTGTGATTAAATTGTGTGTGTTTGTGTATATATTAGTATACTACATACATTTTCCAGATTGACGCAGAAGTAACTGGTGGAGATTCCCGACCTCAGTCCAGTCCGTAATCACATTCAGCAAATACAGAACATGCAGTAAAGCCGATCTGCTGGGGGAAAAAACCCCAGATCTAGCCAAACCTACCACCTATTACCCAGGATTCTTCAGGACTGGAAATCCAGTGCAACAGTTGAGCTGAAAATACTGGGCCCAACACTGGAGGCAGCCAGCACAGTAAGTCAGTAAGTTCACAGCAGCCCCTGCGAATACCTAACAGAGCATTGTTAATGTACGTACATATATACTGCACGCACACGTTAACGACTGTGGACACAACTGAGCGTACAGCACAGGAGAAAAATTGTTTGCCGCGATGTTCAACGGCCGACTCTTGTAGCAAATCACCCCAAAGCAGTCCTTCCAGAAACCAGAATCTCAAGAAGTTTCCAGGTTAAATTCAGACTTGGTCTGAAGTCTAAACTTTTTTTCTCACCCAGAAACGGTGAGAGGTTAGGACGTAAGCCAACCGAAGCGTTACGAGGCGAGAAGGGCAGGGAAGCGATGGCAGGCGAGGGGCACACAGCATTTTCCCCCGCGCCTGCTCACGCCACACCGAAGCCTGAAACGCAAGTTTTACTGCTCAAGCGCTCTACTCCATTACATACCCACGTGGAAAGTTAAAACATATTGTGCCACAGCAGGAGGGCGTTGGCATTTCGGCCCATTTATTAGCCTGTTTCACTATAGGGTAACACGACTGCATTCCTCATGTTTGATTGCCTTTAAAGTCTTCCTCCTGAAAGCTCCTCGCCTGTCGGCTCGCAGCGAGCGCCTTTCTTCACAATGCGTTTTTATTCTTACACCAGAGATATTTTCTTATTAGTTATTCTCTCAGGCTGCATCGCTTCGCCCCCGTTTCCAAGGCGACAGACAGGAAGCAGGAGTTAAGCAGAATCTTTCATCTGGGAGGGGATGATGGGAATGGATGAGGGAGTTTGAGCAAGGTCAGGCATTTACCGCTGAATACAAATCTGTCACGCCTAATAGATGAAGCTCTTTAGTTTCCGAGCTACTCAGGCTGCTCCCAGCATCCAAGGAGAAAATAAAAAGACACTCAAGCATGAATGCCAATCAGCTTGTGCTGGCAACAATGATGTATATACATGTGCCATAGCAGCTGTACCAGGCTTGGCCATGGATGAAAGGAGAAATTAAATAGGTGTCAATAATTATAGAAGGTCAGGATCTAAATCCCTGAATACTAAATATATTTTAATAATACTGGATGGTGAAGCAGAGAAGTTATTAAGCCAGGAGGCTCAAGAGGCCTCGACCCAGAGTACAATGAGATGCCGGGGATGTGGCGGTGGAAAAGCGGTGGCACACAGAGGGATCCTGAAAAGCGATGGGGACACTAAGCACATATTTAGCAAATACAGCTCTTTTAGCTGGCCTGGCTACGCTGGCTGTGCAAACAAGGGGAACAAAGTGATGGCTGGAGCTGGAGGATTTGCCAAAGCCGGGGAGGGCTTTGCTGAAGGAAACACAGGAGGGTGAGAAAACCCATCCCAGGGTGTTCACAGCTGGTCTGCTGTCTGACACAGCCACCGCAGGATTGCGGGTATTAGAGCACAGAGGGGACAGGTATGCCAAGTAATACCCTCCCCTCCTCTGCCCAGAACTGGGAATCCACAGTCAAGATTTATCACTCTGCATAAACCGGAAAATCGCAGTAGTCCATCGCCCCGTGAACGCGGTCGTGACTGCAGCTGTAGGGTGTCCGTGGTCCCAGGACGATGGCACGGCCACCTCCTCCCTCCGAACCCGACGGGCACTGCCCCGGGGACGTCCTCCCCCAGCTTGCGGGACCCCCTTTGCTTGTAAACGAAGCCAGGAGCGGGGTGCTATGTGCACGATACTCTGCAGCTTGCCATCCCCTCCCAGGGGCCGCAGCCCCAGAGGCAAACATGGACTACACTTGGCATCATTTACAGGAGAAAAAGAAAAAAAAAAAAAAAAGGTTGGTTTCCATGACAAACACTTTGTGGGGCACAGTATCCCAGCCGGCACCACTTGGCAACTTGCAAACTTTACAGAGGGCAAGAAGACTGCTTTAGAATAAGCCACAAAACAAACTATTAGAAACTCCTCGGTGGAAAAGAGGCAGTGGGCAGGCAGCCCCCCATTCGACATTTCCTACAAGGACTACTTTCGGCCCAAAGCCGGCGAGGAGATCGCTCCCTGCTCTCGCATGAGGGGACGCGCGTTGCTCTGGAGACAGCAGAATAAATCGTGCCTGCTCCACCCCTGTCCGTAGCCACGTGCAAACGTGGACTTTTCCTGCTAAAACCATCTCCTCCGAAGCGACGTGCTGGAGTCAGGGTTGCACAGCTCTGCTCCCAAAACCAGCTGGGCTGAGCGGCATCGTTTGCTCCTCTGCTTTGCTGGAGAAGCCAATGGAGGCGAGAGCAGCTCCTTGCTTTGGGAAAACATCCGTCACAGCACAAACTGATTCGTTTCCCTCTGTCCCGCGCTAATTATGAACAAGAAACAGACAAAGTGACTAAACTGCTGGCTAAACTGAACCTTCTTTAGAGGATAACACTTAGATTGTATTTTTCTTGTTTATCTACAGATTTCGACATAAAGCTGTCTCTTGCATGCTGAAGGCAAGGCTTAATAGGATTTCAGTACTGAAAGGCACAGGATAACTACAGTAGTGCAAATACACAATATTACATATGCAGCATTAATTTTTATATGGCTTTATATTTCTGTGAAAAAGCTTGGTTTAAAGTTGGCATTATTAGGCATGCCTTCAACATGCTAGAAAGATATCTTAATTTTGGGATATCAGCAGGTTGATTTTGCTTTTTACTAGAGCTAAGCAATTACACATGAAGATAAATGTCATAAAGCCAGCTCAATAACACAGTCTTGCAAAAACATCAGCAGTAGTAAAATATAAGCTGGATTCTAATACAATAAGCAACACAGTAGTTGAAATCCAAACAGTTGTTTTAATTTTGAGCAACTTCACACCAGAATAATTGAAGCCAGAAAGGAGAACAATTCCTCCTGGTAGACTAGCTATACGTTTTCATTGACTTTTAAGAAAACACATATAGCAAAGGGTCCTGGGACCGCATGAAAGACAGACCTTAAATCCCTCCATCTGCCCTCAGGCAGACAATTATACCAACAGACCCCCGGCAGGTGTTTGTCGAAAACCTGCTCTTAGTAACATTTAGTGATGGAAATGCTGTAACCTCTCAGACACAGGGTCCTGAAGCATCATTTACACATCGATGTTTCGCCAGCCTCGCCATCAGAAAGGTTGGGGTGTTGTGGTACTCTGTACCCCGAATCCTGCCTTCTGCAGCGTGGTTTGGGGGGCAAATGATGCTCTTGACTTTTCTTTGACTGCTTGTAATTTTGCAAACTGGGATCCTGTCTCTTCTCCGTCATCTGTTTCAGAACCTAAATTAAAGTCTCCCAGTTCTTTTGGTCTTTCTCCTCCTTATCACCCTCTCAAAATTCCCATGGCTTTCCTCTCCGGTGTCTCTCTGGTCCCTTCAGTGAAGGGCTCAAAACTGGAGACCAGACTTCATCCCGAGGCTTGGCCAATGCTGACTAGAGCAAACAGTCTTTCATTCATCTTGCCAACCATGCTGCTTCTCACACTGCAATCTGGCTTTTGCAGGCAAAGCTGTTTTAAGGAGGATTCATTTTAATTTATGATCTTAGATACGTACTTTTATCTGGTCACGGATAACAAAAATCAAGTTAGGTTTTATTGTTTCATAATCTGCCTTGAAAAATGATCAGATTTGATAGTCATACTGCAGCAAAGACTTTGCTTCATGTTACACATCTGGGCTCCCGGTCTGTGGGGAGAAGAAGGGGAGTTCCCACCACCCCTGGTGCGCGGGGAGATCTCCCGAACACAGCGCTGCTGAGGGCACATCGCGGCCGCTGAAGGGAATCTATAGAATTAAACATCGTCCTAATTAAGCCATGAAATTCAGCAGGTTCCATCTGCCTTTACCTTGGCGTGACGGATAATGTTTTGGTCGACAGCGATTATTTCCCATAAAAGAGAAAACGGAGTTTCACATCACCAGCACAGGGGGTGCAGGGTCAGGCTCTCTGCGCCCTACCCATGCAAACCACGTCGTTGATTGTCCTGTTTCTCGTAATAATTACAAAAAGGCACCCACCCTCTCACCTGATTCTCAGGTTCTTTACCCAATTTCTGTTTCCTTCCCGGGTTAACAGCTGTGACAGATGCTTCAAAATTCCTCTCCGTTCTTCCACACCACTAGATTAGCAAAATTTTGCTTTATTCAACTGAAACCGTTGCTGTAGATGTTTTAACTGACAGCAACTGTGAACAGCTGTTGCTACCTGAAGGACAGATACTAACTTTTGGCAGGGAAAATCCTGCCAACTGTTTCTGTAATGAAATTGTCAATATCTCTGAACAGCTCAGAAATCTGACATACGCTAACTTACAAATAACAGGGGGAAAAACCCACCAAGAACCTCAAAGCAAAAACAAAGAAGTAAACAAAGGATATCTAAGATTCCCTTAATGCTGGTTTAAAAAAAGATAAAACGTAAGGGTATTAAAAGTCTGAATTCCTTAGAAGCAGACCAAGGCATTGCTTTTTAACCATGGCTCTGGTCCTGCAAGAAGATGGATTCATTCCCAGGCAGCCGTTGTAAATCAGGAATACAGCCGCCTAAGGACAACATAGGTAAGCCAAAAATCTCTATATGCAGGACATTAATTTAATGCCCAGAACAGCAGACGACACAACAGTTTATCCAGCATTCTTTGGCCACGAGATGCTCGGGTCTGGTGGGGAGCAAAGGCTCCCTCTCTGTTCCCGAAGATGGGGGGGACACAACCAGGGGCTCCAGGCTGGCGGAGGAGCCCTCGGGGTGACCCGCGCAGGGGAAATATTGTGGCAGACCACGGAGCTGCTCATCACCCTTCAGCAAGGACACCACATCCCCTGTCCGTTCGGTGAGCTACGTCCCCAAATCTGGTTCTGCCTTTGTTTGCCAGCATACGTGTAAGCAGCTAGCATACCTCTGAACCATCACTTGGCTATCAGAGGTTCCTTCGTGCTGAAGGTAACTGCAAAGCAGTTGTACTCCGAGTACAATATTTTGAAGATCTTTTTAAAAAAGATTCTGCCCACAGAGATGTCACAAGCTCAAGAGAAGGAGAAAGCATAGGGAAAGCCCAAGTATACACTCTCCTCCCTCCCTCCTTTCTCAACAGATGCTGCTACAGAAGAATGGAGAGGACAGAACTACACATATTTTTAGTTTGGGATCAAAGGAGAGAGAGGGGAAAAAAATTCTTAACCACAGTTTCTCTTTACAAAATATTATTTTCTTTTTCACATCAACAAACTTAATTTTCTTGTACGTACTTTGAAAGCTTTTAGAGCCATCACCCCTCCTCCCCTCTTTTTTTAAAAAGACATTTTTAAAATGGATTAAAGAGCTAGATAGATGAAATCCTGGAACTTCAGCAGTCTCGGTTCAAATCCTTACCATGGGTTAAGCAGATCTGTGCTGTTGGGAGGCAAGGACTCTTTTATCCTCACATGGAAGCTGTCCCATGTGTAAAGTAGTATAAAATAGTTACCTCCTCACCAAACTAGAGAACAGGGGCAAAGGAATAACTCTTTAGCAGGGCTTTAGGAAATTCAATGGAGAAATGTGTGAGTTTCTTGAGTTTCTTGAACCTAGTCTTTGCTCTAACTACCATTTCTTTCTGCAGACAGGAGCCCCATGAATATGAAAGAGAACGAACTGGAAACACCTTTCACCCAAAAATCCGCGGTAGGATTAGGACAGCTCTCATGGGATTACAGGTTCAAATCCCATTAGGTAGAAGACAGCATTGCCATACACTGCATGCGATGGCTGCAGATGCGATTCTGGGGAAAATAGAATTACCTTAAAGAATTTGCAGGAAGTAGACCCATGAGAAAGAAATCCTTCAAAGTGAATAATGTGATGAAATTAAAATAAGAAAAATATTAAACAGGCTGAAGGGATAACATCCCAAACACAAAAATTAAGCATTTGTTAGCAAAGCTGTCGCCTGAAACGCTGCACAGACCAGCGCTGTCCTGGCCAGACACACCATCAGCTTTGCAGCTGCAGCTCGACGAGGCCAGCGCGACTTTTTCTGCCTAATCAAACCCTTGAACCTTTTCAAAATTAACTTCTCCCGTTGCAAGGAGAATTACAGCAGATATGGAAATTGATGCTGATCCCCACTCCAGTGGTACCAAGCTGTTGACTTGTGCATATCTCTATTTGCAGTCCTGCAACTACAGTTGAAAGCAGAAACACATCTGAGGAAAACAGGACCATTAAATAATCATCTTTACGGGGCCATCATAAGAGAAACCCTCTGCCCAGCAGCCTGAGCAGGGCACAGCACTGGCTCGCAGCACGGATAATGCCATTCCAGCTACCCAGGTGAGGAAAATTCTGCTTTTTCCTGCTGGAGGGGCCAGCACATTTAATTTTGACAGGACCAATTTCAGAGTACACGCTCCAGGACAGTAAATGGTAACTTTTGATGGCTGCTCACCTTGGCCCTCTATTCCTCAGAGAATCAGGGCGTTTTCTGAACAAATAATGGCTCTCACTGCTTTCAAGCCATCCCCTCCCCAGCCCAATCTTCTACTCCCAGGGAAAGTAACAGCAAGGCGAGAATGCTGCTGAATATAAATAGGAGTAAAGCACATTATAATTACAAATCTGGCTATCCAATGTACAGCTCTAAACCCTGAAATGATAGGCTGACACTGTCATCCCAACCCAGACACCAATTACAATTACATCTAACCGAGGCCACTGAGCCAGACAGGGGAAGGGGTGGATGAAAGATGCACCATCTCAGGGATTCATCTCCTAAACTTCCAAGAAATATCAGTCTGCAAATTATTAGCAAATCACTTGAGCTAAATAATTAATATTTAAACACGGGGCATGAAGTTATTCCTAAATGGTAATGGTGGGAATGGGAGTGAAGGGAGGGATGGAGGAGAGGAAGGGGGAGAATGAGAAGCCTGCTTTTTTTTTTTTTCCTGTCACTCAGATAAGACATTTGCATTCTTAGAAGAAATGTGCCCGTTTCCTCCCTTAGGAGCTTGCACAAGGCTTTTATTTTTTGTGATTTTTTTTTTTATTTTATTTTTTCCCCCTTATTACTCTCTGATCCTGCAGGTGGAAATAAACATACAAACAGAGGAAGTCCTAATAGGTCTGAATCAACATCAGAACCAAAAGAAAAAAAAAAAAAAAAAAATCATCATCTTTGCCCCCAAGTCCATGCTTGGCATTGTCAGAAGGCAGGAGCACTGCTTTGATCTTAACAAGAGACTGTCTGCTCCTAAACTCTAAACTGAGCTTGCACTGCAAAATCAATTTGTGAGCTCATTACATAAATCCATATTAAACTATTTAGTCTATATTTAACACTATAACAAGTATAGTCAGGGTGAATTAAATGGATTTTATTCCAGGTGGCGAAGAGCCAAAGTTTGCCCTTCGTCTTTTAATTCTCTTCCCAGACTCATCTTCTGCAACACTGAAAAATTACTTTTTACACATAGGAGAGCACACGCAAACGCACGTACACAGGGATGGCAAAGCTCTCAGGCTTTTATTGTTGGAGCTGTAGGTGCTAATGAAATCAATATATTCTAGTCTTCAGAGTGATATTGGCAGCACATATTTGTTATCTCATGCACATGCTCCATGTGTCGTCCTGTACCATTGGCCCCAAGTATGAACAAAAGCAAAACTAATATCATATCTAGCAGTTTCCTTAAATAGGACCACGTGTAAGTCTCTACATGTTTGGGGGTTGTTTTCCCTAAATCTTTCCGCTAGGGAGCAAGGCTATGAAGTTAGTATCGCTGACAAATATGCCTAAAGATTAATTTGCTGTTTCCCCATAAACCAAACACATTCAGCTATTTCTTACCCTTTCTTATCGTCGATCAAATGGCAGCTCAGCAAATAGGTTTCTGCTGGGAAGGTGACATGGTAGTGCACTACATATAAAAACCCATCAGCACTCAGGACTGCAGACAATGCATCTCCTGACCTTATTACTCCTGAGCTCTGCGGTGCAACTTCATCTACGCTTCTAAAGGAAACTGTTATGTTTAGGGAAAAACAAGCACCTGCAAAAGGGGGAAAACAGATGACAAGGAGAGGAGTTAACTTAAAAATTAAGCTCCCTCTGGCTAGCGAAGTGGCAGATGAAGTCAGAAGCCAGGGAGGAAACACTCAGCTATACACGGCCAAATGAACAAGGCTAGAAGGACACGAGCCATATGGAGGTGAACAACTCAAGTAACTTAAATTCCTAGCCGGTGACCAGCTACAGAATATACAAACACCTCACACTTTCTAACGTAGTTAGTTTTAGGAGACTTTTGGTAAACAGGCAAATACTATTGAACTCATTTGATCGGTAGGCATCCCAGTGAGTTACTGGGAGGTTTGCAGCAAAACCTTTGTCACACCAGGGTCAGACCAGCAGTTTAGGCACTGGTCTGTCTTTCCTCTCTAAGGCTTTTCTCCATGTTTTTCCCCCAATTCCTTCTTTAGAGGTGGTTAAAGGGAAGAAAGTCTATGCCCGCACAAGCTGCAAAATCCAGTAGAGCCCCCTAACAGCTTCCTCTTAAATTGTTGAAACTCAGGCCACAGATATTTCCCTGGAAATAGGGGCAGAAGGATCTTGGCCTATGACCAACCCTCAAAGCCTACATGCACATTCAAGGATGACCAGGGCTTCTCTGAAACTGGTGCCGTCACCTCTCCTGACAGTAAATCCCCTTCCACCAGTGTCGGTGGAGTCACAGCAGACCTCCCTGCAGGAGCTGCAGTCTGCAGCATCCTGCCATTTTCATTTGGGTTCTTTTTTTTCCCCCCACATTTGCAAGATAAGCTGCTGCCAATGCTGTGTTACTTAAATTGAGTGCATTAATATATCTAAGGTCTCTTTAAAACTCTTAATCATCTGTTACCTTTAAAATAAAGAAACGAAAAGGCTATTGCATCTTCACAGTCAAGTAACCTGTATGTAAAAAAACCCAAACCACTTTCACATGTAGACTACACGCACAGCAACTCTTCCCCTTTGTCTGTATGAAATTCAATTACATAGATATACGGCTATATATAGACACTCACAGCTTCTTTCAAGCCGCAGGAAGTCTGACGTTCACAAACGAGGGAAGAAAACAAACCCGCCGGCCTTTGGAGAGCAGAGGACGCAGAGCTGAGGGGAAGGAGATGCAGAGCCGCTAGATCCAGGTGGCAGCGGTCACCCACAGCCCCAGCGCTGAGACTTACCTCACATTCCAGCTTCTTCAGAATTTGACTCGGCACCTTCTATGGAGTTTTCTACAGCTTTACTTCACCATGTAATACATGGGTTGCATTGCTCTCGTGAAAGCGTAAAACGCTGAGGTTATGCCAAACCTGAACGAGCGACTCTTCAATGAGCTGTTGATGAAAAACTATTTTCTTTGCACTCAGTTCCTGTATGAAAAATGAAGCTTTCTGGTATGCAAGCCTAGTCATTCACACAATTCTTGTGAACACCAAAATCTCCTTTTCAAGGCTTTAAAAAAAACCAAACCAAAACAAAAATACCAAACCCCACAAATCCAATAAAATACTTCATAGTAAGAGTTCCTATATGAATTCATTAGATTCAGTTATCGGCACCAAACTCACCCAGGACTAAAAAGTACATCACTTTCCATATTTATAACATAGTCATTTCAGTTCTCCTATTCTGACAAATTAAATTCTAAGAGATCTCAAGGTCTTAGAACTAATTGTGCAGTTATTCATTTTATCTGTGATTATTCTGACATTACCATGTAAAGTCAATATACAGTAAACGATATTTTAATTAACACCACTTAAACCCTAATTGTATTCCAGTTTCCCATGATTATTTCTCAACACATATCCTTTACTAAAGACAAAAAATCATGGTAAGGCTGGATTTTAAATGGTTAACAGCATTGCAGGAGAGTATTACCCTTCTCTATCTTTTTTTTGCAAATTATCCTAAATCTATTTTAATACGTAGTTGTGTTCCTGTTAGAGTATAGACAACAGCTCCTCCTCTCTTACATGCAATAGGTTTCACAATATTTTCTGTAAAATTCTATCATGTCTTTACAGAACCTCTGTGCTCAGATCACTCTTTAATTATACGGTTAGGGTTTTTTAAAGAAAGCACAAACATGTTTGTGAATTGCTTGGGAAGCACAAATGTTCTTAAGGTGTCTGACACCTTAGATGACTAAGGTAACTTCAAAAATGACTGCTAAACTCTCAATCTTCCAGTCCCACACTCATCCGCTGTTGACTGCTGAAGGCATGAGAGCTCCCCAGATACTTCCATTTCTCCCAGGAGCTCCTGGCTCACCTGGACTTCTCTCCCTGGCTGTACAAACCTATTGCCAAATCCCGAGAGCTCCCCGCCTGCCCCAGGCACTGACCTTACGCAGGTCTTTCGCATGCAGCAACGCGGCTCCAGCACCGCTGAGAAACATCTCACGCCAGAACAGCTGACATTTCACAGGAATACGTCTGTCGGCGAGAGGAGTGACCTTCTTCTTCAGACCAGGAGAAATCTGGTCTCATCACGCTCTCATATGACCCCTCTTCCCAGACCAGGGCCTCTTTCTTGCTGAATTTCTCCCTGCCCATCCAAATGTTCAAAATTTGCCCTGCACCAGGGTTTAACTCGGTTGGGGGAAAGCAGAGTGACTCCAGCACAGAAGCTCATCCTCCTGAGCTTCATAGGAGACTGTGGTGGTGTAGAAACCCAGCTGTCAGGTTTTTAAACCATTATAACTCTTACAGAACAAAGCCACCAATCTTTGATATCAGTATTTTAAGACAAGATCAAGCATCTCTAACTGCATCTTTCCAGAATCCGTTACACTCCAAAGCTTCCAGCAATGTTCACTAGATCAATGGAAAGCAGAACCAGACATCATCTCATGAACCCAACTAATCCTTTCCTACATCCCATGGCTGGATTAAAAATATCCCTAACAGATGTTTACCTAACTTGTTCTTAAAGACCTGCAAAGATGGAAGCTCAAAAAAATCTCCAAGATAATCCCTTGCAGTCCATCTATCTAGACATGCTTTCTAAGCACCTCTGCTGTTTTTAGGATGGCCTTTCTATACCGATCTTTTTTTAAACTAGAAAAATATTCTGCTAATCTTGCATTTTCACATACGTCTGTTATAAATCCCCAGTAAGGTGTCATAATATTATGGCAAAGATCACCATAAAACCATATAAACAAAATTTATTCTTACTATTATCATCATTATTACTGCTTATGCGGTGCAATAAATGTGAACAGCTTACCAGTTGTGCATACCAAAATAAGGACATTAAATCTCTTGTTTCAACACAAAAATCCCGACGCTATGGTTCAGGAGGTTATTCCTCTCCCCAGCCCTGGGCATCAGGTGCTTTTTCCGCTTGTTGCTCCCAGCGCTCTCCCTGAAGCAACTCTTTGGCCACCAGCGGCGGTAGGGCTCCAGACAGGATGACGATAGAGCACATTAAATTCCTCCAGGGTCCCGAGCCACCAGGCACAGCCCCCCCGTGGGTCCCCACTGCCTGGGACTGTCACCTCACCTTTGGGAATAAACGATCGTGTCTGGGCTACGTCACACTTCATCCTTGGAGCTGCGACCCACGGAAGGTTATGCCTCATATCCCTAAGGTATATTTACAACTTTGCCTGAGTTCTTTCATTTCAAAGCATCTTAAATACTCAGGGCTGTGTTGCAGCTCAGCAGAGTGCGGCTTTTTTAGCATAAAAACAGAGATGAGTTGCACCCCATAGGATATGTCAGGGGAAACTCTCCCGCAGCTAGAAGCAGACTTTGAGAGTGCTGAGTCTGCTCAAATGGTGCTGGAGAACCGTGGGTGATGGAGAGTGACGCTGCACCCCATCTCCGTGTCCCTCCTTGGGATCAGCACCCCAGAGCCACCAGGAGTTTTCTAGCCGAGAGCCACCGGGCAATGTCCAAACTAGCGGCAGCGAGCGAGCCATCAGCTTGGCGGTGTGAAGGGTCCCTGGTCCAGGGCAGGAATCTGCCCCCATGCTCTTTCATTTCTAGCTGAAGTCCATACGGGCAGTAGAACTCACACCGCATAACTAAATAAGCCTTCAGAAAATAAATACATTTCTACATCCCAGGGGAACTACCACTCCCTGCATTAGAGGGGAAAAAAAAAAAAAAAAGCTACTCTGAAATTTGAGTGGGATCTTGAAATAGTCTCTCACTTCTTTCTTCTGCTCTGTCTCTGCCTACACAATGCGAAGCAGCTCTGTGAAATCTGCTATTTCTAACTCAGGGCATAAAGAGCAGACTGAAGAGACAGCACATTCCAGCTTCCTCTGCAAAGGCAGGATCATGATTATTAGCACAAAGATCTATCTGTCCAGCCTCTTTTTTAAATTTCCAGTAAAGAGCATTCCTCATCACTGCTTTTTCACTGGTTTACCAACTGTTAAAAAAGAAACCCTGTTTTTCCTGATATTTGAAATCATGGGTTTTATTTCAGACTAATTTTGAGGCTAACCATAAGCAGAATTAGCACACGTGGTTTGGCTTTCCAACAGACTTGCAAGGAATACAAATCTGGCGTTTTAATGCCAATATAAGCTCAGTTTCTTAGAACAGAGATGGTTTTTGGTTTGTGGTTGTTTTTTTAATGGGGAAGTAATTATAAATAATATTATAATTATAAATAATAAGTAATAGAATAGGTAATACTAAATAATACTTATGATAACAAAGGGAGGGGAAACGGTGCCTCACAGAATGTTTTTGTGACAGGAATTCAGGGAGAGAGGAAGTTTTTTGAAAATTGAGTCAACCCCTGTTTCTTTTGCAAAGAAAAGTAATTCACAGGTTTCCCAGGCTAAGTCTTATTATACAGAAATGCAAAGTCTTTGCAGGGGTCTTGCACATGCAAAAATGTTAAATCTGCTAGCTGCTAAGCTGGAAATCTGACATGAGAAGGAACTACGCAGCTTGTAAGTAGAGGAATTAAAAATAAAGAAAAAGAACGTGACAAAAATGACAAAGCAAATGGCACCGAAAGCTGAGCCTGCGCGGCGGGGCTCGGAGCGAAACACCCGCTCGATGGGGACCAGACATCGAGGACCAGGCCACCCACGAGCTTCAGCTCTCTGCACCCTTCCCTCTCTCCCTGCAGCGCCCATCTTTGGACATCCTCAAACATCTGGAGATCATTCGTGGATGGACATGCAATCCCTTCTTGAATGCCAAGAGTGAAGACTCATTTTCAGCACTTCTACCAGTCTCTGGGAGAGGGTGTCTTCCTAAGCCGAAGATTTTTCTAGCAAGGAATTTATTGCAGGAACATAGCTAATAATTACCCGACCGTATACACAAGTTGACTATTTCAGGACTGGTTTTATCTGAACTTTCACTTGCTAGAATAAAACAATCCCTCCACACATCTCGTGAATATCCGAAGGATGGATCCGTGAGAAGCTACCGGCATAAAAGCAAATAACTGTCTGGGAGTTCTTTATAGGAAGATTTTCCTCTGGGATGCTCTCCTCATCTGAAGTTATGCATGTCCATCACTCACCACCACGCTGTTCTCTATTCATTTTCTGGGTGTGCAAATAACAGGTTTTATACAGCTATAAAAATAAGACAGTCAGCTGAGATCTCTTTCATCTGCTTTTTTTTTGCTGAGAATTTGTTTTCCTGTACATGCAACCAGAAGTACATATTGCAGGCTTTATTCCTGGTACCTGCTCAATATGATCACACATTTCCATAGACCATATAAAGTCCATCGCCCTTTAGCAGAGTTAGGGAGCAGAAACAGAGGAAGCCAAACAGCAGAGGGGCCCGAGAAACCCAGAACGTGTGTTGGAGATGAAAGAACTGAAATCCTTAAATCTGCCTCGTTTATGGCTTTGATTTTTACAGAAATCAGAAGCATTTAAAGTTTCTTTTTTTTTTTCTTCTTACAAAATGGTGAGCAATCTCCTCCTAAGAGGGTAACATTAAGGTTGTTAATGGGAAAGAAAGGAAAAAGGAGAAGAAACAATCCCAAGCGCCTTTTCCCCAAGTGTGCTGGAATCCACAAACATACTTTGATTTATTGACTAATGTGCGTATCGCAGACCATCTACCACCACTTATTTTACTCTAGTTCATAACGCACTGTGAAGTACAATGCCTCTCCAGTCATAATCTCAGTTTAAAAGGACAGAAATTTTATACTTCTCAGGGAGCTCGTTGCCTTTTACAGTCTAAGCAACACATACCAAAATAGTTTTGAGCATCCTATAGCCGCATCTGGAATACTAAAAGCGGAAGCTATTATCTGTATGAGCTCACAGCCCGTTCAGCTTTCACTTCTCATTTCAGTATCGTCTAATTCCAATTTAGCATCTCAGCATTTACAAGGGGTGTATTTGGTCCCAATCTGAGCTCATCTGTACTTGCTTTAATGCCAACTCATGTGCTGCTACTTCATGTTCTACAGTTAGTGATGGTCAGCAACGGATGTGAATCTACATGTCCACGTAACAACAACGGTAGCAGGAGCACTCAGACTGATTATACTTTTCTATCCGAATAAAACTTTCGGGATCCCCCAACAGAACATACACAAGTTATTTAACCCACTGAATGTTCCAAACTACTTGCAAAACTTAAAGCAAAAACTATCTGTAGTATCACAAATCACACACAGACACACACGCACACACACACAAAAAGTAAAAAAGTGACTTTTTTACCCTGATGTAAGTTTGGGGTAGAAATCACTGTTAGGGTAAGATCGTTATTAGTTCAGTAAAGGGTCTATCTGACTCTGGTTTTCAGGAAAAGGAAGCTCAGACAAGCCTCCAGCAAGACTCCCTTTCACATTAACAGCTCCGGAAGGGGACGATAGCTATCAAAGAGTATATTGACATTTCATTGTGCTCTCATAAAAACCCGCCGACAGCAAGCATGGGCTCTGCTGGGTCATTGCAGGCCCCAGGAAGGGGGGAGCCCCTGCCCGAGCCCCCCGGCCAGACCCCAGCTACTCGGTGATGCCATGGGGAGCTCAAGCTGAGCCCCAGACACGTGCTGAGCATGGCCCAAAAGAATCAAAGCAGAGGGAGGTACGTTCCTCCCACCACAGCCAGCCCCACCACTTCATTTGTATTTATAGCTGGCTACTCCACCATCTGTGCATGCTGGCCCTCCCTTCGTCTCAGAGGAATTGGAGTGGCATTGTTTGAAGATCTGATTAAATAGCCAGAAAAAAGTAATCCATCACTTAAAAAGGGAAACGGAGACAGTTTACAATGGCGTCCCGTAGCTCTTTAGGATTTTCTTTTCATTTTCTTCTATTTTAATTTTAATCCAATGCCAAACATAATAAACACCAACACGGAGCGTAAAATTTACTGACAGCATTTCACTTGCAATGACTAGCTGGGAGCAGCAATGAGTTATCCAGTTTCCCCTAGGATGATCCTAGCACCAGATTAAACCCCACTACAACAGGAGATGGCCCGTTTCCTTCAGATATTCACATGTGTAAATACAATCCAAGTGCACGAACTGAATATGAGATTCATCTTAAAAGAAAGCAGAAAGAAAACAAACAAAAACCAAAAGCAAAACAACTGTGCATCTCCCCAGAGTGAAATCTGAAGTGGAGCAGGTTGTTTCTGAGCAGGATGACGATCCCAGCCAGCCTTCCTCAATATCACAGAGACATTTTTTCTGTCAGTGACTCTAGTCTGTAAGTGCCTTCTCATTTTCACATTCGTCCCTAAGGGAAGGTAACCTCATTGTCACCTCTGGTGACTGCACAGAGGGAAACGCTCACCCAGCAAGATCCTGCACTACACCGGGTGGAGGGCACGTACGGAAGTGGGAACCCAAATAAATATCTGCCTCTTGACGCCAATACCCAACCACCAACCTCAGGTAGTCAATTAGCCCTGCAAAGCAGGACGAGGAGAGAGCCGAGGCTGGAGGCTCACACTAGCAGGAGGAGGATAACAACAATCACATCTCTATGGACATTACATTTCTTCTCCCTTTACCCCCCTCTCCCGGATCTCCCACTAAGCTGCATAGTTTCATGACTGCACAGTGTCTGTGGCATGAGTGTCTAGGGCAGAGGGAGAGAGGGATTGAGAGGTCTCTGACAATTCCCCAGTTGCTACTGGACTTGCGTTCAGGCAGTGGAGACAAAAGAAAGAGAACAGCCTTATAAAGGAGATGCTGAATCACTAGGGAGAAGGAACGAGAGGGAGCTGAGCTTCAAAGATGTGCAAAATCCATGTTCAGCCATTCATTTGGGATCAAGACAGAAAACAGAGGGAAAAACCTTAGCCCGTTCCCATTTTCATTTACCTTAAGTATTTGCATTGCATGGAGGCAACTTTGCAAATCGGGGATCCGAGGCTTCCAGTGGTGCTTACTCCTCACTTTTGTCTACCAGTTGACCTCAGCTATGGCCACATGGTAGTGCCACCTCCCTCTGTACTGCCTGGAACCACTCTGGGTAACATCGCCTATAACTAACAGCTTACAGGACTGAATTTTGATGGATCTCGGCAAACGTTCCCGCTCAGTGTTCAGACAGGAGTCCTTAAGAGTCAGACTACTGCAGCTAACAAGAACGTGGACCACGGCCATACTTATTTCTCTATTTCCAGGCGCCCAGAGTTTTAGCAAAGCTTTAAAACTTCACGCTGATGCTGCGTGGAAACGTTTCAAAGGATTTCCCAAAGAAATTCTATGGTACGAGCTATCAGGCTGGTTAATTGATCTCAGTAGGGCTGTCTCGACTATTTGTGGGCTACCAAGATTCTGCTCTTCCCAGTCCAATTCAGAGAATGAACGACACTTCAGCATGTTCTCTTGTTCTCAGCTTACTGCCATAGCCCGTGACAAGTAGCAAGTGTAACTTGCAGCCCAGTGCAGGTCATTAATCATTTACAACCCAGAAACTTTGAAAGGCTTTTATCCATGTTTTACATATCATCTAGCTTAAGATGAAGACATCTTTCTGTTAGTTAAAAACCCATAAAGCAGTAAACACTTAGGCTGCTGCACAGTGCAGTCCATAAAATCAAACACCTATTAATTTCAGAGCAGGAAAAAAAAGAAAATAAAAATCCTTCCAGCACGTAGACACAAACCTTCCGATTTCAACAGCTGGCTGCACTTGATAGCCCGCTGACGAACTGTTCTTTCTCATACTTTCTTTTTCTTCTCTTTCCCTTTCCCTAAGACAAATGTTCTACAACAGTTTGATGCAGAACTATGTATAATATAATTCTCTACTGCTTATGGACTGCTTTAGTCCATCACCTCCCCCATTTATGGTCACCTTCTCTTATTTCAGCAGGATAAAGCCCACCAATAGAGACCAAGACATTGCTGTTGGCTTTTCACGCAGGTTTAGTTGGCCTCCAGAGTCATCTCTAGGACAAGGCCAGCATTTGTAATTGCCCCAGTGAACAAAACGCCTCAAACTATCTGATAGCCTGGACGCGCTTTTAACTGCAGCCAGCCAGCTGGATAAGTAAGAGGGAGTAAAGAATAGTAGCTGCTCATTTGGGATTTTTATGTTAATAGCATTAATTACATCTACAATTCTGTATGTCCTTTGCATCTTACCAGGCTCTGGGATGATTAGCTGTGCACTGGCCTGTGCATTTCCAGCTTCATTTTCAGCTACACACTGATAAAAACCTTCATCTGACTTTACCAAGCCCAGAATCCGTAAGTTGCTGCCACCCTAGAGAGACAGCAAAAGAGAAAGAAAGGAAGTGGAGAGAATTAATTAGAAAAACACCATCCAAAGTGAACACGGATTATAAAACCTTTCCAGAACAGCTACACTGTGAAACAAGGTGCTATGTATGTAATCTCAGCTCCAGCGCACGTAGCCCTAGTCCTCAAAGGGCTGTAACCATAAGCCCTTTCACCAGGAATCTCTTGACACCTTGCGGTCTTGGCGTTTTGTTTGATGGTGCCTATGGCCCACGGGTAAATTCACTTTCTTGCACTGAGTCCATCCGACATCCTTCTCGAGAATTAAGCTCCAAATTACAGCCATCACTCGAGTAGCGCACTGAATTTTGTCTTGGCCCTTTGCTGCAGGGAAGATTTAAAAGAACTTTCAACTTCTGCATCTTTGAACAAATACTGCTCTGAAGGTCAAACCTCCTTATGGCTTGAGGCCTGGAGATCCTCAAGAAAAGGTCACTCTACGCTCACTTCATTTGAAACAGATTTAACTTCTGACTTCTGTTAGCACAAGCAGAAACCAATTATGTTGGGTAAAACAGCTCAAGTGAGGGGTATGCTTTGGCTAAAACGTACCTTCCGTTAACTATTAAGTGAAAGAATTTTCTAACGCCTCCACCACACAACCACGACAGCAATAGAGCTGTCCTTTCCTTGGACAGCTGCTGACTGCTTTCTAATAAGCAGTGATATATAAAAAAAAGATTGAATGTGCTATTATATATGGCAAAATAAGCCTATCCTGCATTAAAACCACATTAGAAATAATCTTTTTTTTTTGTATCAGTAATTAAGAGACATGATGATAATCAATATTATTTGTTACAAGGTGAAAAATTAGAAAGTGCTGAACCAAGCCACACCTCATGGCTCATGTACTAGTAATTCTAGTAAGTAAAAGCCAGATAATTACCACTATCTGAAAATAGTCGCTAGGAATGACCACTTCTCCGTTCTTGATCCACTCCACCGTAGGAACCGGCTTACCAGACACGGCACATTCAAACTCAATATCCATACTCTCATAGGCATGAAGATTTGAAGGGCGAATTAAAAACCATGGTGGAACTGCAAAAAAGATGGGGAAAAAAATGAAAGCGGCAATGAGTGGATATAAATTAAGGCTTAGCAAGTAAATCATTTCAATAAGCCTGAAAAATATTAGACATAAATAGAAAATACATCTGTAATTCAAATTATTCTCTTTAACCCTGAGCCTATTAAATACTAGGGAAAGCATTTATTCTAGAAAATACACTTGAATGGGTCGATGTTAACTTTTTTTTTTTTGGCCAAAAGAAAGAACAAAAACCTCCATTTAGAAGACCTGTAAGATTTATGTATAACAAAATATAAATGTAATTCTCACTAAGTGAACATGGGGCATAATAAAATCTCACTCATTTTAGAGGGATCAGATGCCAACTGCACACGTAACAAGGTCCTACAAGTCAACATATGGACGGGCACTTACAGGTACAAGACAAGTCCACTGACAAATAATACAAAATTAGAAATATTTAGAGTAGAGATATTTTCATAAAACCAAGAAGGACTTCTGGCTGGGTTTATAGAAGATGAGGAGATAATCAATAACCAGGAAATCTGTCCCTAGTGATTGGAAGAAGAAAAAGGTTGAGTTATCTTTGCTGAAAATGAATTCTTATTAAGCTAGCAATTACCTGTTGCCTTGTATTACTATAATGTATTCACAGTTTTTCAGTATGCTAGATGATATGCTAATTTAATTTCATCATTATTGTAATACTAGGATGATGGAAATTAGCAATTTCAGGCAAACTGTTAATAGCATCACATTTCTAATGAGCCCCCCCCCACATTGTACTGAAAAACACACACAAAAACTCAGCAGCCCACGTACATTTTGTCAGTTTTTGTAGGGGAACGACAGTCTCTGTTTTGAATATCCATAGTTGCCAGAAAGCCAGAGTAGATTAATTTCTAAGTACCATCCATGACTTATCATTTCAGACAGAAAATCCAATTGTATTTCTTGAGCCATCGTTCCCGATGTCTGATTATAATATTTATAAAGCCATAATATTAAAAAACTCCTCTAAATTAAAAGGTGGCGAAGATTATAAAATAAATTGCACAGAAGCTAAGAAATGTTAGAGCTGAGGCTGCCCTCGCACCCCGAGCTCAGCTTGCAAGGCTTACAGCACATTTCTCGATTACACCATCAAATTCTGTTTCTTTCCAGCCTCCCTCGGCACTCCAGGAGGACCCCGCTCACCGAAAGAGCAATTCAGGATTTAATTTCAAGCTTCCTTTTTAGTACACGGCTTCATGCTTTCTAGTTTTCAAACTCTTCTCTGCAAACAAAATGATTGATTTCCCAGTGGTTGGTTTTTTTTCCTCTGGTTCCCATTTCTACCATACCTGTGCGATCCACAAATGTTTTTAAACTCGTAGGAGTCGGACACTAAGAGGTGCTACTAGCCAAGCTACCAGCGAGAGGGCAGAAGTACCCTCCTCGGTGTTCTTGTCCAGTTAGGCACGATTTAGAGCAGTCTCTGTTGCACAGTACTCCACGTACTACTGTGAGTTTTTTGCACATCAGACCAAAAAGTCTCACTGGGGATGCAGAAAAATGAGGAAAACAGTTGCAACATATGAACACGTGGCATAAGAGATGTCCGCTAGGAATACCGCGGCAGATGTACAAATAAAATTGTGTTCTTTGGGGTTTGCATTTCATCACCTTAACTACAAAACTTTTTTTTTTTTTTTCCCTTTTTGACAATAGTTTCCAGCTTCAGTAATAAATGAAGGCAGAGTCCTAGACATCATCACCTCGTCAATCATACGCTCCTAATCTAATCCCAAGTGCTCTCCATACTTGTGTGCACAATGAGGTAAAAATACTTTTGAGAAAATGAGATTATTATATTTAAAAACTGCATATAATGCATAACACCAAGCAGATCAAAGTAAGACTGCAAAGTTTTTATGTCAGCTTTTTCTTGACTTTAGCAATTGTTTCTGCTTTTGAGCTAAGTTACCTACACTTAAATAAGCATCTGTCCTGGGCCCCCCCAGCACCGTTCTCATGTCTCATCTTCTCTATTCCTCCTTCAGACTGGTCTCTTGTTCACCATGTATTTAATAATTTAGGATACCTAGAAGCTCCCGATCCAGTTCAGATCAAACCCAACGCATGCAACTAAAACCAATGAGGTGTCCTGATTAACTTAGCTGCCTAATTTCCTATCGCAAAGGCTCAGGCGGATGCGTGTGTGCGGGTCAGAAAAGCTCCAGGCTGGGCTCTTCTTGCTCTGTGGCCATACAGACATTAAATCAGGGTCTCCAGACCACAGCACCATACAGCGCAGGAAATTTTGTAGATGATTTTTCAAATAAAATATCACTCTTAATGGAACACTAATAACTAGGATGCTGATCAAGAGGTTCTTATAAAATAGTATTGCTTAGATTAGAGATGCACAAAAAAAAGACAATTCAGTGGCTGAGTTACAAAGAACCAGCATTGACAGTACGGCTCAAGGGAAAAGAAACAAGCTCTTTGGGTAAGAAAAACCCAAAGGAAAAAAATTTAAGATGGAATCACATTTATACATTAATTTTTAACCTTTTTTTTTTACACTAGAATCCTAGCATAATTTATTCAACAAACTCACATAAAACCACCAGTATCTATGTAGTCTATAAACCATATAATTTTTCAGAGCTGACAAAGTCATAAACTACTCAATCTTCATTAATGTGCTTTATTGCGATGTCACCAGAAGCCTGCAATTAATTTATAGACTTGTAATTCACAGATTCCCGCCAGTTATGCTTTACGACGCACACGATCCCAGACCCTGACCCTGCTTGCCTGCAGCTTTTCATTCCCTCCACCAGCACTGTTGCTCCTCTCCCCGCATTTCTCTCTCTCTTTTTTTTTTTTTTTTAATTGCTAGTATTTTTCTAGACTGCTAGAAAGCTTGATGCTTTCTTTTTTTATGGTTTATGTTCAGTATATGCATATCGGGGTGTTGAGTTTCATACAGAATAAATGTATTTAACAATTATAACGCACACACCAACACCCTTGCTATAGTGGGGTAGGTGTGCCCCCTATTTTTTTTAAGGGTGCCATTAAAGTGAGTAATTTGCATAATTACTTTGGTGGAAATTATGCAGTATTAAACACAGGTAAGACATCACAAATAAGGACAATGTAACACCCTAAAGCAGACAGATGTAACACATTTAGACTGGAAATATGTATGCATATATATATATAAAATGTCAAGCACTATAAATATACATTCTATAAATATTTTATACATCAATAAATGTCAAGCACTGCCATATTTGCTCTCTATGTGTTTTTTCTCAGTACTGAATATTTTAAAGGCATGCATATGTGAACAAGGCTGGTGAGGTGGGTTGCAAAGGAAATAAAAATACACGTCGTTTTCACGTTTTTTCTAATTATATTGTGGCAATATAAAAAGGGTTGAACAAACTGCAGACTTTTTTTCCCAAGAAACTTACAATGTTTCAGAGAACTTCCCCCC